>JAEDXX010000094.1:0-415997 GCA_021725515.1 Epicauta chinensis | reverse complement strand
TTTCTAATTATTGTATTGTCTTGTTGGTATTGCATTGTATTGAATGTATTTACTTACTTAAATACATTATGTTACAAATAAAATTTTTAATAATTTAAAATTACATCTGAAACAAGAATTTTTGAATTTAAATCTCCCGGTAACTTTATCTTTGACACAAACCTATTTAATCTGGGATTCAAACCCATCAATGTAATCTTTATTACAGCGATCTGCTGTTGTTTATAGCGCCATCTAATCACAATCATACAGAAATGTTGGAGCTGTTAATACATGGAAGTGATGACCCCCTGTCGCTATGTTACGGCGAAAAAACAGGTGCTTAGTTGTACCGTATTTCTATGAATTTCTGGTCGCTCTCTCTCATTCTTTAAAATACGGTTCGTCACCGGCAACAACGTGATGTTTCCCATAGAAAATTTAAAAAAAAACAACAATTTTTGACAAAAATAAATAAGAAAAACTTTAAAATTACGAACACATTTTTTTGATTTGTTCTACGTGTCTTTCTTATAACTTTATGTAAATACATGCATAAAAATTAAACTACGCCAATGGTGCATTTCGAGCATTGTAATTATAATCAAATGACCTTCAATCCGCCCTTTACACATAACCGTAATTTTGAATAAATCAAAAATTAAAGATACTATCCGCCTTCTACTATCACAATTATTCTGGTGGTGCCCCATAGGAGCCGAAATTAACAACAAGCTGTATGTAAAATGTAAAACAAATATTTTCATTGGTAAAGAGGCGTAACTTTGTAGATGAAAATATAGCCGATATTAAATATGAAATTTAATAGAAAATCTCTAAAAATAGTACAAAGCCATAAAGCTATTGCCCATTCATTTCTACACACTGAAGGAACCTATATAGGGTATAGGGATTCCGCTCAACCACTCTGGTTTCTTTATGTTTTTTTTACATTACAATGTTGAGATGGTGAGATGATCAACTTTACCAGTTGTCACACCCTTTGCAAAATAGTTACAGCCCATGCCAGAGGTCCCAAATAATGAAAGTATACACATTTTTCAAAAAATAACAGTGTAAAAATAATTCTATTGTAAAGTATTTAGAAAATTTTAATTGTTACTTATTACAAAATTGTTTTAAATCTTCTATAATACGAGATCTCTACTAAATTCCAAGAAGGCAGTCAAAAAAGAAATGGGTTTGTGAACCCCTGTTTTGCTTTTAAAAGTATCCCACTTGCGACCCAACCATGTGGATTGTGTTCTCTCACTTTAATCATAAGACTCTATTGAACAGAAGAGGAAACATAACACAAAACGTGTATTTGGAATCAATTTTATGAGGGAATAGTTAAGTCTCTCTTGCACTTTACAATGTTGTATATACTATTAAAAAAATTCTAGCAGTGGCGTGCGGTGACATTTACCGATAGGGAAGCTGTCTTTCCACAAAGACTATAAAATGTAATTATATATTAATAAGTTTAGATATTATTACCTACGAAACATTCATTATGTCTAGAGCAAAAAAAAACTAGTACCTTAACACAAATCTAAAATAAAAATTAATGTTAAGTTTATTGTGGAAAAATTCAAGAATATCAAAATATGAAAATACAATCTACATATAAATACGTAAATTAATATTTCTTTTCTAATTAATAGAATTTTTGAATATAAATAAAATATAAGTTTGACTGTACACATATGAATACGAACACAGTTTAAAAGGAAATTATAATTTAATATGGATTTGTAAAGACATGTACATAAAAATAAGAAAATATCCTTTGCTTTCTAACTCTGAAAACAATCCACTCGATCCTTATTGTTAGACAATACATAGAATCCTTGGAAGTGGCATCTAAGATTTTGATGTGCAGCATCCACGAGCTATGCCATGTGAAAATGGTGCTCTGAAAAGCGCATGCGCGAATATGTATATTATAATTTACTTACTGTCGAAAATGTGGGACGATCAAAAATATTTATCTCGTATCACCAACTATTTCTTTATTACACTGATTGAATGATTTGGAAATTGATTACAAAAACAAGGTTCTTATCGTTGTAACAAAAAAACACGTGTTGCCACCAAGACGGTCGATCGAAAAAATAGAGAGTGGTGAGAGGGCCTTTCGCCCTTTATCAACTCGGGAGAACACAGAGCCCGCTCGATCGAACAATGCCTTGACAACCATCATTGTACAAGGTGGAGGGAAATTTGAATACAATTATTTCACAAAGCAATTCTGAACACTTACTTTAAACGACACAAGTATTATCGCCGTGGAAGCTGCCTCGTATTTAACAACATAGCGCTTCCAGTGGGAATATACAAATAGGAATCTGTATTCGAACATACATGTAGTCGTGGTGTGAACATTAGATGGTGTGTCAGCGTTCTGATGTTCAATTGTTTTGTGACGTCACGTTGGACAAAAATTGACAGTTAGAACTAAATTCAAACGCTGTTAATACAGTTTATTTTGAAGATTTTTTCAACAACTTATTGTTAAAATTACTTTTTTTGAGTTATTATAAAAAAGCCGAGTTGTTGTGTGTTTGGTTGTGGAAATTATTTCAAGAAAACAAAAGGATCGGACATTAAATATTTTAGTTTTCCCAAAAATGAAGACTTACGCAAAAAATGGATTATAGCTTGTAAACGCCAAGATAAATTTAATATTGAACATAGTACGTTAATATTGTATAAAAATTCATTTTAAGTTTCAAAAATTCCAGTTATAATTTCATTCATTTTTATGTTCAGCCCATTTATAATTAAAGCAGATAATGTCTGTAATTGTCTGTGCTTTACTGAATTAAAGGAAATGTTCTGAATAAAGAATTATAGAATATTGACTCTACTTTCTTATTATTAGAAATACCCTTGAGCATGAAAATGTCACCCTAAAAGAAAAAATACTCGCCTTAGAGAAAGAAAATATATGGCTGAAAAATGAAAATTCACGATTAATTAAAGAAAATTTGGAGCTGAAAATGAGCAAAATCGTTCAATAATAATTCGTTGTTTTTTTTTTAATTCGAATATAAAATATTGTAACTGTTGTTTTTAATTTATGATCAACGTATTCATATAATACGTAATATTTCTTTATAGAAAAATTACAATTCCTATAGTTATTAATATATAATAATTATTATAATCTGTTTTCACCTATTTTTGAGTGTAATTTTAAATTTTATTATTAAAAAAATTAATTTATAGTGTTCTACGCCATATATTCAAATGAAATTTTTGGCCAACGTGACGTCACAAACAACTGAACATCAGAACGCTGACACACCATGTATTGTTCACATCACGCATGTAGTACAGAAAATTTTTATAAAATACATAACTCGGATATAATAAAATATGCATTTTAAATAATTCGTACGTTAAAATATAAAAGTATGTAATCACGGAATATACATTTATATTTTAGAAAATACAAGGGAAGCGGCGCTTCCACAGCTTCCATGGACTGCACGCCACTGGATTCTAGTATATATTATTCAACATTGGCGGTTGTGTTTCCATTTCTTATTATTTGATGTGCTATATCTTTCGATAATTCGTTGTAAAAAGCAATTAATTAGATTATAATTAAGGCCGAATATGGTTCGAATTCTTTTCAGGTACATACTATATAGTAATTTTTTGCCTTCATCCCATTTTGGACTATTTTTTTATTCTTTATTTATTTATAACTAGCGGACCCGGCAGACTTCGCCCCGCCCGTTCGTTGGTTTATATTCACAAAATTAACAATATTAATTCTATTAATTAAATCATAATCTGGTAAAATATCGAAATGTTTGAACAAATTACTGTTTAATTGTAAAAGTTCAAAGAAAGTGGGGTTAGAATCTTTTGTTATTTAGATTTTGAAATAAAACTGGTAAATTATTAAAACTTATTTCCAAAAGCGGCCAGCGATGCGGTCGAGTATCCGCTTGTCAAAACATGTTGATAATGCGAATCTAAATGATTTTCCCCTACCGAAAGATCGTCTAACGCGCCTAAAGAAGTTTTCACTTCAAAAATTCGATAGAAATACAAAAATCAATTATTTCAATGGCATGTCAGTAAGACATTTGCTTTATTGAAGCTACGTATTTTGCTGCATGTGTTGCACTCAGATTTATTCTCTTCATTGAAGCACCTTGTGATATACGACATTCTCCATTTTGTTATCGCATTCAATTGACAATGAGAAAAACATCCATTTTCTAGATTTAGATCACAAACACTCAAAGGTTGGCCTTGTGATTCGTTAATCGTCAAGAATGCAAGAAGAATCGGAAATTGAATTCGTTTAAACGCAAAGGGCATATCAGTTGTCATCCTCGAAATGAGAACCTCCTCACCTTTGAATTTTCCTTTGAATATCGCCGAGTGAATCACATTGATTATCAATTTTCTTATCACCAAACGTGTTCCACTGCATAGTAGTAGTTTCGTCTTCGTTTGTTTCACGGTCAATAAATGTGAATGAATGCAGAGTACCAACGATTTGATTCTGACTTACGAAGTTTAAATCATCCATATCTTCGTTCTTAGCCACCAAAATTGCTCGTTTATTCAACCATTTGATATTTTTATGGTTATCAATAATGTTCGGGAACACTTTATTGATGAGCTCGTCTTTTTGATGAGACGAAATTGCAAATATTCGGAGAAAATGAAATCAATCCGCTCGATTCGTCGATACGAACACGGTTATTAACGATAGTCAAGAGCTTCTCGGAAAAATCTTCAGCAGATGGATCGTTCAGCAACGCATCTCTCATGTTTGTTTCCAACTCAAGTATCTTCACACAGCACCACAGATTTGATGATTTGAGGCAAGCATTTATTCCATCCTCAGCAGTTGATGTTGAAATGATTGGAAATGTTTGGCGAAAATCGCCAGACAGTTAATTCATTGCACGGCCAAAATATTTTGAGTCATTGCACAGATTTTTCAATGTTCGGTCCAGAGCTTTGATAAAACATTCTTCAGTCATCCATCCAGAAATATTTGCCAATCCAACAGCTCCTGTTGGACCATTGACTAACATAATGTCTTTGTAGTTCACTCGCGGGAAAACCAAAATTGGTGGTAAAAAACCACCAGCAGCATTAATAAAAAACAAGGTTGTCACCAAAGTTCCTCGTTCACCTGATGTCACTTGTCCGATTTGTTTTGATCCCCTTTCAGCAATAACCTTAGGAGGATTGGTCACAGTGCTGCAGCCTGTTTCATCTGCATTAAATATCATGTGTGGCGGAAAATTAAATCTTTTAAAAACATCAGTAAGTTTTCTAAAAAACTCGCCTACATTTGTTTTATTGAAACTAGTTGCTCTGGAAAGTGAGGTACTTTCAGGTTTTCTAACTGATAAATCTTTATGTCGACTCATAAATCCTTTGAGCCAGTCTTCACTTGCATTTTGAAAATCCTTCCATTTATCTGGACAGATAGAATTCGCTTCTGCATAATCGAATGCCAGTTTCTTGGTTTGCTGCCTTGTAAGCCCATAGCACATTTTAGATGCAGTTTTCAAATAATCTGCTAGCAAATCCTCTTGTTCTATAGTAAAAATACGCTTATTACCTATATTAGGTTTATGTTTGTACGATGTTTCGCCAGAAGATTTTACTTTCTTAACAATTCTAGCTAGGTAAGCTCTTGAAATGTTAAAGCACTGGGCAGTTTTATTTATAGACTGTCTTTTCTCGATTACCTCAATTACAGCTTCCTCTATTGCAGTTGCTGTGGGTCTTTCACGCTTCGTTGGTTTCACTGGCTCAGGCGCCATTGTTATCTACAGTAAAATAATTTTTAATCGAATATTCAATAAAATAATTCAAATAGAAATAGAATGAAAAATAGGCCTTGAAAGAGCCAGTCATGAAACAGCTGGCTTTTTCATTACACTCCAGCGTGGCTCTTTCAAAACATATTCTCCCTAGAAACATAACATCGAAAATTAGTGTGAAATAAAAGATTTGTCTGCAAAATATATATATATTGTTAGAAGGCCTAATATATCTATAAAATTATAGTACAATCATATTATTATTAATTTTGAACGTATAGACGTCAGAAAACAAATAAAATAAACTCAAAAACTTACTTTTTGACGATGAAGTCTTCAATACGTTGTAACAACGCCGTTTATTTTCGATAAACTGTCAAATGTTTGTGGGTGACATCTGACGAGTGTTTCTATTTTAAAATAATAATACACGCACAATTGGTTAGAAAACTACCTCGTAAATGATAGTGGCTCTTTCAAAACCTGGCTCTTTCATGCCACTCTTCCCCTACTTCCAAGGCCCGTTTCTGTTCCATTGTGCATTCGTCCCAGAAGATGATTTGTTGGAAAAGATTATATCTTTTGGGTCGCGGTATTGTTAATATTAATACTTGCACAAAATAAACAAATCGAAAAACAATTCGTCGATCTATTTTTTTATATCTTGTTATTCCGTAACTATGGCAAAATCTTAGGTAACTCGATAAAAATAAATTATTAATATTATTATTTTATTAAATTGAGACAAATCTATTTGACAGTTATTGTCATTTGTTTTTTATATTTTTTGTTTAAAATAATTTTTTTTAATATTTCTTTTTCGGTGAATTGTTAGCATATTTTAATAGTTATTCTGCTATTCTAGGCGAAGACGAATCCAAAAAATCAAAAATCATTCAAATCGGTACAGCCGTTCTTGAGTTATAAATGGTGTAACACACACGACTTTGTTTTATGTATATAGATAATAATAAAATTATTTTTTTTACAGAAATCCCCAATTCACCTGTAACTCCCGGTGACAAACACTACGGTAAGTTTCTTGTAATATTTCTTTTTTTAAAAATCTTTCCCTATATTTTTTGGGGTCGGTATTAAAACAATTTTTTTAAGTATGATCGTGTAAGAAAGTTTGGATACCATTAGTTATTCATACGTTTTGCGGTACTAAAAAATCTAAAAATCCTATAACTTCAGGGGATGCGTGTTGGTGGTTTATTGAAAGGGATCCCGTGTGTGCCAGAGAGTTGGGAAGAAATTGCCTTGCAATATAACAAGTCTTTTTGTTAGGGGGTAGTTTGATGCAACTGGGTTAAATGTTCTTTTTATATCATATAGGTACATATACATACATATCCCTGGGGATGTAGATAAGAGAAATATCACAACCCTTTTTATGCCAAAACAATGAATTTATTATGTTGTAAAAATGATTTTTACAACTCACTTTTAATTTGAATAATTCTAGTTTAGTTGGTTGTCTCTATAAATTTTAATAGTAATGTTATGGTTCAGAAGACCTCCAAGAAAACAACCAAACTCTTACTGTTAACTTTTGTTAGAATAATGATGATTATCGATAGCGAACACTTATTTGCGACTTATTCTCTTCTGCCTCTGACTATTACTATTACTTCTATATACTACTGCTTCTGACTGTGGTCTTTCGTTACAACAGTACTTATATGTCTTACTTAAATAATCAAGGTTGTGGGGTGATCTGTAACCCTTGATCTTGTCATTAGTGTGTCCTTGTAACTTGGACTAGCTTATGATCTTTACATATTCGATAAGTAATACAAATGTATGCATATATGAATAATTAAAAAGTAATTAATAGTCAATTAATAAATCATAACGATAAACTAAATGAAAATAACAAAAATCAATGCTTAATTAATCTAATAAAAATTGAAATAGCCTAGAACAGTGATTCTAACAATAATTAGAGATAATACAAGGAGGGTTGGTCTCTAACAGTAATTTTGTGGTTTATAAATTGTGGAATTCTCCACAAGAATAACTTAATTTAAAAGAATTTACTCCAAGGCCTCTTCTGCTATCAAACCGACACTTTTGGTTTTCTATTTTATAGAAATATAGCCGTACAATTCATGAATACACTAGATACATAAAATTCGAATGTATTTGTCACGACTTTAAAAAGCTTGAGAAGCACTGGATTAGTGAAAAAAATAATAAAACAGTATCTTTACTTATGGAAGATGTAGGAAGTTCTTTGCTCGTCGACATTCCGTCAAAGAAGTCAATTAATTTAAAGAAATAAATTAGATTAATTTAATTAAATATCGCACAAATAACAAAATACGTTCGTTTAGAGCCAACTCCGAAAATATTATTTATTCTTTTCAAAGTTACAAACAATTTAGTCCGTTCTGACATCATAACAGGAGGTGATAGGTTCAAGTCTCTTGAGCGGTACATTTCACTTTTTTCTTTATTATGACATAATAATTCACAAAATTGAGACATACAACTTTTCATAAGCTTTTAGTTGACACTAATAAGTAAATCACTAAAGATCAGAAAAAGTTACAGCGAAGCAATTAAATATAAAATTCTCGATTTACGATAGGTAAATTGTATTTAAATCATCATCAATAAAAAAATAAATAAATGAAAACACATTTTTTAAAATTTTTATGACCAATATGTGTCCTAAGTAGTTCTAAATTATCAACCTTAATTGAGCTGCACAATTTTACAATTCTAGATCATTTTTTTTTCATAAAGGATTGCCTAGCATGGTTACACTAATAAGCAAATTCCTAAAAATCACACAAAACGACAACGAAACAATTAGATATAAAATTGTCGATTTATGATAAATTACAATTATCCATTATCAATCAAAACAGATAAATGAAAAAACATCAATTTTTTTTTGGTTTATGTTCAAACTGTGCCTCAAAGAAGAAATTATAAACTATAACAAAACTACAGAATTTGATGATAGTAAATTAAAAAATATTAAAACAACGAAATAATTAATTCAAATAATGTTTAAACCGCCCTCCTGTAAAACAATGCCCAAATCTATTATAAAAAATACCCCGAAAATTTTCCAACATTTGTCGGCTAATTGAATTCATAGAATCAATAATCATTTGTCTCAATTCATTTGAATTCGTAGCCCTTTGTTGTCTGGCACAGGCGCTAAGTCTCTCATCCGCTAACGAAGTTGGTCGACAAAGGTGCTAGCGTTGGTTGCCGTAGTAGAGGGTGAGATTAATTTCCCTGGTAATATATATCATGTCTGCTGGAGATGCTTCAGCGTCTTCTTTGACGGCACTACGTAAGCCCAGAAGAACCATCTGCGGTACCTTCAACCAATTAATTGTGCTGTACGTTCGCAATGCACACTTTATTGTGCGATATAGACGTTCAATTTTTCCATTTGCCTGGGGATGATATACAGAATTTTTTTAAAATTTCTTACCCACCCAAGAAAAAGTTATCAATTTTTCAAAAAAATGGCTCTTTTTTCTTTAAATAGTCGTAACTTTTTCAAAACTTTACGTATCGGGACGTTTTTTTTCCAAAATCTTCGTTTTTAAATGTACTTTTTAGAAGAAGGTAAATAAAAATAATCCGAAGTTATCTTCAACGTTTATTTTCAGATTTTCGGAAAAAACGCAAATTTCTCGATGATTACATTCTTTAATTTTTTTTTTCTTTTTTTTGTATCAAAGTTGGACATTTTCTACAAATCCTCTGAAATTTTTAGAAGGGTGTTTTTTCGATTTCTATTTTTTTTTAATTTGAAAAAAAAAATGTTTTCTTTCACTTGAAGGAAAAATTTAGTTTTTTCATCTTATTTCGCTTAAGACCTTTCTAAAAAATTTTTAGGATGTAGAGAGAACTTCAAAATTGAAAAATTAATAGTAATAATAAATAAAAATGATAATCATCGGAAAAATTTCCAATAATCTCGAAAAATTAAAAAAAAATAAAGGACGAGTCAGTATATTTTTTTGTTGTTTTTTTCAAAAACTACATTCAAGAACAAAAATAATAAACAAAATGTTGTTATTTGATCGATTTTTGAGGGAACTAAAGCTATTTGGCGACCACTTTCTTCAAATAGCTCTAGTTCCCTAAAAAAATATCTAAAAATTACCTGTAAACGTGACAAGGAAAATTACTAAGAGTACCCTTAGTAGCATTGTTGCTGCAACTACTACTGGACTTTTTACCGAATTATATATTTTCCCAGCCTTCATAATATCTTATCATTATTTTAACAAGATTATAGGTATGTTTTTAATTGCATTGAAACACAAATCCTTAAATATTTCAATTAAAAAATAAATGAATTTAGGCCACTTTCAAAATATACGGCTCATATTATTTGAAACAAGGAATAGGAGGAAAAAACGATTACAATAATTTTCATAATTAGCCACTTTAATTTATATTTCTTTTTCCATAATTCCTTTTATTGCTCGTACATTTATTTATATATTGAGTAAATAATTTCTTTGAAATGATCAACCCAGCAGCCTGAATTGCTCAACCTGTAGTTAATAATTTACTGATATATTTGACTGTACATAAATTGAAATATTTTTATTTTAACGGCGGTAATATGCATTTACATACCATACAATCCTCTGAATAATTTATGATTAATGGGTGGCCGCTTGCTTCTTCTTCCCGTGGCTGAAAAATTCTCCAAGGAAGAACCATAAAATTCCAATAAATTTTCCTTTACAATACTTTTCCAGTCATATTCTACATTTGTATTACGTGAAACCTGAGATTTTTGAGCCCTTACATTAACAACAGATATAATTGATTCGTCTAAGTAAAATCCGCATGCAGGTGAAATTTCTTTATGTAAAAAATTTCATTATTTAGCGACTACGTTTTATCAACGGAAAAATCTTTTAATATTATAAAAACGGTTATCATACCATATTTTCTCCTCCTTCCAAATAATATTTTGACATCTGTAAAAAATAATTTTGTGATTTTCAAGAAATATAATAATTAATTTAATTTTTTGTACTAAATTTATTACCGCTAAATTATGTTTTGGTTGGTACTGTTTCGATTTTCTTAAGGAGTATGCGTATCTCATTGCACTGCCGATGAAATCGATTGCTTCAATGTGTTCTTTTTTCACTAAAAAAATAAATTAAATTAATATGCCTAATGACTGCATTGTTGTAACTTACCTTTAAATGGAAAAGCTGATGCCATCTGATGAAGATCAGCATTATCCAACGATCAATTATCAGGCTTCCTGTCCGAATCACTGTCCGTCGTATCGTCATCACTCGAAACTATCCAATCTTATGAACTCTAAACTGAATAAGATGGCGATTGTTCAATATCTTGATTTAGATCTTTAGATTGAGCCACATATGTACCAGGCATAGATTGATTTATCGGGACTGATAAGGTACTTGAGTCTGAAGATGGTGGTATAGTCCATCGCTAGAAAATTGAGAATTAGCGTGACGTTGTAAAATCTAAAGTATAAAGGCAAATTATCCGCACAATGGACCCCCACTTACAAGTAGTGGATCATAAATAAAACTATTGCAGAAATTTCAAACTGAAACGAGAAATGCAACATCTGTTTAGACCTTTCCGAAAGTAGGTAGATCGTTAAAGGATGAATGAATTTTGAAATACAATGTCAACACAAATTTCAAACAGCCGAATAACTGGGAAATATTGTATCATTTGTATTTTTAATAATTTTATTTATTCATCTTCACTTATATGCCTATAATATTTACTTATATAGTGTGCTATGTATTTAACAAGAAAAATAGACACTTGTTATTAGCCTGTTTTCTGATAATGCAAAAGAACAATTGTTAATTTCTGAACATTGGCTGACAAAAATCTGAGACTCTACATTAGTCAGTTCAATTTCCGTTTATTTTGAAAGTAACATATCTAAGTCAAGAATTTCAGCCACAATCAAATTAATCAATTACTTTATACAAAAAACAAAATGGACCAAATGGAACTTGATAAGCGGACAAATATAAATTGATTCTTTAGGGACAAATTCTTTATATATGGAATAAAGCAAAACTGTTTCATCATCTTCTTCGTCTATATTAAAAACGTATATTTCTTTGTCATTATCAGCATGCGATTACTAAGACGGCGACATGTTAATTTGGTTGTTTCAAATGAACACACCTTCTCAACACACTCTTCTGCTTTTACTTCAAAGAAAAAAACTTGAAGCGAACCGAATTCATTATACGGTGATGCGTCTCCATTTATATTTATTGCGTTTATCTGCTTCCGTTGAAATTTGTAAAAACCAAAGTCAGTGTAAAGAAACGAACTTTCTCAATTTCCAAAAATTTTCAACCCTAAATTTCAACAAAGCCAGGTAAAAACAATAAATGAGGTGCCATCAAAATGTGATCCATTCAGTTCGTTCGAAGTTACCTTTCAGGAAACAAGTGCAACAGAAACTGTGTTCTTTTGAAACAAACAAATTATCATGTGGCGACCTTGGGAATCACGTGAAGATGATGTCGAAGAATATTATAGGCATATAAGTGAAGATGAATAAATAAAATTATTAAAAATACAAATGATACAATATTTCCCCGTTATTCGGCTGTTTGAAATTTGTGTTGACATTGTATTTCAAAATTCATTCATCCTTTAACGATCTACCTACTTTCGGAAAGGTCTAAACAGATGTTGCATTTCTCGTTTCAGTTTGAAATTTCTGCAATAGTTTTATTTATGATCCACTACTTGTAAGTGAGGGTCCATTGTGCGGATAATTTGCCTTTATACTTTAGATTTTACAACGTCACGCTAATTCTCAATTTTCTAGCGATGGACTATATTCACGTGCCGTGCTACAAAGTCCTCAAAGTGGTCTAAAATTGCATAAAGGAGAAGAATATGGCTGAGTTGGTAGAGGACTTTGTTGTGCTGTTTGATTATCTTCAGGTAATAACTCTGTCCGATAATGCTCCCATGATGACTCATTAATTGGCTGGGATTGCGTCACTCCTGCTGAATTGTTTTCGTCCAATCTTAGACAATTTGCCTCTGTACTGCACGCTGGTGCACTGAAATTGTCACTTTTATTGAATAATGGTTGTTTAAGGATTATTTCATTATTTTGTAGCCGAATATTGGACTTTTTGACGTTTTCTTGCAATTTTACGGTGCTGAGCTAGATTAATTTTC
The DNA here is from genome assembly GCA_021725515.1 of Epicauta chinensis. Classification (NCBI taxonomy): domain Eukaryota; kingdom Metazoa; phylum Arthropoda; class Insecta; order Coleoptera; family Meloidae; genus Epicauta; species Epicauta chinensis. The sequence continues at coordinate 402,999 of JAEDXX010000094.1, read as the reverse complement.
CTTTCCAAAACAGACTTGCAAATTACTTTATTTGTAGCTCTATCAATTACGTCTCCATTCTCGGTGACGATTAATTTGTCTTTATTTTCTAAAAAAAAGGTGATCTATTAATTATGCAAAAAAAAAATCGTCTTTCCACACGAAACGTCTTGCAATAGAGTTGGTAGTTGTTCGTAAGTCAGGATGGCACAGATTATGAATGATGTCGAACGCTTTCCATCGAAAACCGGTCGCTAAATACGGTCGCACTTTATCACTATTTACATCACATACGATTTTGTGTTCACTCTCGGGCGATGAAATTGTCGGCACTTAAAAATTGTTGTAACTCACGGTCTGTTTGTTGAGCTGCGTACAAGTCACCATAATTTATAACCTGTGGACAGTTTATCGCGGCCACACTTAACAATGCGCCTGCAACAAAGTTGTCTAATCCTTTTAAGTGCACTATGACGGTATCCAACTGAGCAATCAATTCTAAATGCCTATGTTGTCTTTGTGATATCTGATCATTCCTGTGATGTGCCTCTTGTGTAAACAACTTTTCACTATTATCGATTCTTTCTAAGTGGAAAATCATTTCTTTAATACTGGCTTTGGTACAATCCTATTATTAAAAGTACTTTTTCTATTTTGCGTCAATAATAGCGCTATTATTAAACTCGCTACTGTATCGAAATGAGCTCATTTCGATACTAGTGCTGTAATGAAAAATGTAGTAATTTTTTCCCCTAACGTTGGTATTAACAGTTGTCAATGTCAAAAATCGTCAACAAAATCAACAAAATACATAGTAATTTTTGATAACATATACAACCACTAATACATCAATCAAAAAAATCAAACAATGTTCAATTGTTTTTATCAGTCATACCAACTCCCACCAATTTCCATAAATATCAAATCTCGCAATTTTTTTGTAAAAAAGGACAAAAATAGGCAAAATAGAAAAGGTAGTATAAAAAACTCGTGTCCGAAGTCGTATATTGCACTCGTCCTTTAGAAAACTCGCGGCTCCGCCGCTCGGTTTGTAAACTTGGACCCGTTTGGACACGGTTTGACAATTTTAATATTTTCCCTTATTTTCGTTAAAAATTTTACACCGAAACGTTTATTTTGACACATTTTTAAAATGACGTTTAAATTTCTTTTAGACAACAGTAAAAATGTTTATTGTTTTCATGGTAACCGTTACTATGGCCAAAATTTTGTCGCTGAAAAAATGGGTAGGTTGCTCATTTGAGCGTTCTGATTGGTCAATCAGGGGCGAGAAAAGTTTGTAAACAAAAATTTGTCGATAGAAAATTTTCGTTCATTGTTGAATGACTGCACGCCATTGGTCGAAATATCTATGAGTGGAATAGTCATATGTAATATCATAAGTGGTCAAATTTTGTCGGCAAAATTTTATCACGAATGATATTCGTTATGACTATTTGGCGAATAATGTTTTCGTATTAAAAGCCCAGTCTTATAGAATAGCATTAATTTCACCGACCTGGGTTATTGGAAGCAGTTCCTATTTTCTCTGAGTATAAAATTGCGTAAATTGATTCCACACTGAGGAATGCGTGTTTATTGTGTTACGCGGTTTGACAATTTTAATATCTTCCCTTATTTCCGTTAAAAAATTTACATCGAAACGTTTATTTTGACACATTTTTAAAATGACGTTTAAATTTTTTTTAGACAACAGTAAAAATGTTTGTTTTCATGGGAACCGTTACTATGGCAATAATTTTGTCGCTGAAAAAAACGGTAGGTTACTCATTTGAACGTTTTGATTGGTCAATCAGGGTCGAGAAAATTTTGTAAACAAAAAATTCTCGATTCCAAATTTTCGTTCATTGTTGAATGACGGCACGCTATTGGTCGAAATATCTATGAGTGGAATAGTCATTAATAGTAGTTTGTGACTCGATCTTACTGGTAATGATATTATTTTTTTCTGAATTTTCGCACTGATTTGAAATTTCCCATGAAGATAAAGTGTTAAAATTAATCGAACTCTCACAATTTACAAGAACTTCTGTTGGTAGATCTTCTATTTGTTGTTGTTTTGCTGTTTTCTCTTCGTTAAAATTGTCACAATAAACTTTTGAAGAATTTGACGAAAATAATATCTCATTATGACTTAAATTATCATTGGTTATGACAACGGTTGCTAAATGATCGTAACCTTGTTGTTGTTTTAAAGCCCGATATTTTTTAGTACACTTATATGGCATCTTTGTATTGTGGTAAAATAATATAGAATAAATCGCCATTATATTTAAAAAAAATAATAAAGAATAAAACTATTACTAACAATGAAATTTAGGTTAATTTTATTATTAATTATTATTAATTATAGAAGTATATTATAAGATTTATGTGTATAGACGTTACACACTCAAGAGTAACTATTAAGTACTGAACTTTTCTGTTTATTTCAAAGATCTGTTCGTTAAGAACTCGGAACTTACAAGACTACAAAATTAAACCATCCTGATACGATTCCGACACAAGAACCAATCTCCGACCAGTCGAAAGTCCGCTCCTTTACCAAGACTCGGATTTTATACCATTCTGTTGCGATTCCAACGCAAGAACTCATCTCCGACTAATAGTATAACTGATTTAGTGAATATTTTGTAGCGGTTTGATATCGGACTGATATTTCATATCCGTTTTAAACCAGAATTTCCGCATGGATTGTTAGTTATACCTCTGCCTACTTACTGATAAACTACTCCCAATATTTAAAAATAAAATAATAAAACACTAAAACCAGAAATATATGAATTCAATTTAGATTAATACATGTCTATAGCGAATTCACAAATTGTTTAAAATAAATGATGATGGTATAAATAGTAAATACTATCAAAACCACAATCTAAACGCCTTCCTTAAGTCGATGAGACTCAATTCTCACCCTCAAAATATGTACACATAGGCCTTAGTTTAAATAAAACTCTTCTAGTGAAATAAAAATTTAGTGTTCTTTTTTTATAAATTCTTATGAACATTTTCTGGTTGTAATCCATCTGGCTTGCTTGTGTCGCATTATAGATCGCGTATTTTAGATTGGCACTAGTGTCTACAGTCCACGTTTTTAAAGAAAATTACAGTATATATGTCGTCGGCGTATTGTAAAATCCACCATTTAGAAAACCGCATAAGTCTTGTCGTTTTAAGAGGAGCTGTTTTTGTAAGTCCTGACTGTTTTCGTCTTCCCCGCCTGTCATACTGTTTAGCTCAGGTTAGGTCTTTGTCAGGTCAGGCCCTTGGTTGTAAAATATTTGAACATTTCAGGCAATAAAAGACTTCAAAACATTCACCATTTTACAATTTGCCTAGTCATTTTCTAGATGACATGAATAAACTCGAATTCAATTGATTTGGAATAGTGCTGCAATGTATCTAGATACATGTATCTAAATTTCGTATCTAGATACAAGATACGTATCTAGATACGTAGCTAGTTACTTTTCGTTTTAATATCTGTATCTTGTATCTAGATACACTTCACATGTATCTTTTGTTAGAATTTTAGATGCAGATACAAGTTACTTTAATTTGTTTATTTTAATTTGTACGTTTTTAATAATTTTTCCGTTTTTATAGAAGTTCATAAAAAAGTATTTGATTAAGAAAAATACACGTTATACCTAGATATATTTTCAAGTATTTATTATAACACTACTACGTACTATCATAGTAAATGAATATTCAATGTATGTATGTTTATGGATGTGTAATAATATACTATACAGCACTGGCGGCTCTCCTGGGCACATAGGAGAAACGTTCGCCCCTCCCATCTGTAGCACTTGCATATGAGTTAGAAGGAGATACAGAGAATGTAGGTGGTGAAAGAATTAAAAATGCAACCACCCACCCTTAGACCCTTGACCAAACAGAACACTTTCGATTGTAACAAAAACTCCACAAATATCCCATATTTTAGAAATTGTCGACATCCATATGTTAGAGATTCGGTATCTTTGTCACACAGTATCAGAATTTCTGAAATTACATCCCCGATCAAACGCATCAGACAAAGAAGGGACTATTCACAAGATTGTAGGTAAGTATTTTCTTTGAAATAGAAAATATTAAAGACATGAACTGATAGCACAGTGGTGGAGGTAGAAATTTTAAATATTACGTCTGAAAAATAAGGAACGTTGAAATCACCCTCGACACACTTTTTCTTTTTAATTCATTTATTTCTATTACATGATTCTTTTACAAAACAATCTTTATTCGATTAATTGTTAATAATATGACTAATTAGATAACGCTTTGCCTGCAAAACAGATTCAACAATTTTTTATTAAATCGATAAACAAATATCGATTCAGGATAATGTGCTTGAGAAAAGGGAATTTTTTTATAAAAAACGGGAATAGTTTACAAATTTGGTTTTATGATAGGGTCAACAACAGTTATAGAAGAATTTAGAATCCTTACCTTAATTTAAAGAATAAATACAAAGATGTATTTTTTCAGTAAAAGTATTGTATATTTATTGTTCATTTTTTTTACCCCGTCAGAACTCTGCTTTTTGTCAAAATCAATCTAAATTTATTAGCCCTAAAGCAGTTGTCATATTTTGATTGTTGAATGTATAGACTTTAAAAAATTTTAAATGTCCATAAATGGCCTTGACCAATTGATTATCAACTTTATAAGAGAGGGACAGAGAGAGAATAAATCATACCGTAGCAAATATTTCTACAAACACTGCGTGAGAGATGGCCCTTGAGAAAGTCAGACTTTTAAACATCGAAACATTCGAAACATGAGATGTTATAGTTAGACACTATAAAAATCACTCGATTGTTGAGAACTCTCGATTTCGATTCTTTCCATTGTTTCTTTCATTCGATTGTGCCCATCACTACTGTAGTACCTTTGTTATGTATTTTATCATTTAATTAAAATGGAAGTACAACTCGGCGAAGCTAGCTTGGCCCCTTGCGCAGTGGACAATTCTCATTTCTAGAGTGGGGGTTCATTTCTGTATTGTTCTTCACGTTGTACAGATCGGTACACTCTAGGTCAAATTTGATAGTGCTAATTCGCCAGTATTCACCTGTTATACCGAGGCTTATCGTAAAAGAATTTCTCAATATGACATCTTTTATTTTATTTTTATTTATATGCACATTTTCAATTTTTTGTCAATTTTTATTAATTTTATAGTATCATCAGTTGCGGCGGTTAACTAAACTTCTTGCTCCGATTGTACTTTCCAAGTAATGTTGGTTTGATCTCTTTGTCACACAGAGGTGTTCTCTATCTATTATCTGCGCATTTCACGGGCCAAGCTAGGATCGCCGAGTTGTATTTGATGAAGACTAGATTGATGATGATCAAAAATTACACTTTGTGGTATTTAAGGAGATATTTTTTTACAAAACTGCTTTTTGTTATTTTTCTCCTTTGTTTAATTATTAATTTAAATTTACCTATTTAATTTCGATAATTAATAAATGATTTTGAATTTGTCGTAATTAAAACACTGTAATAATCTATGGGTACGGACACAACAAACGCGTAAAACTGGAAGCGCCGGTAGGTACCAAGAATGATTACATGTATTCAAATGGACTATAACATAGTGGCCGCTGGTTGCCGACCAGCGAGTCGGCGACAAATTGCGAACACAACAAAAGCCTACGTCGGTGACTTCATCCATCGGCGTTTTCAAAAGCTTGTATACAGGATCGGACTGAAGAAAATCAGAAATTTGAAACAAAGCGTATTTTTTGGGCTCTTTCACTCCCATATTGAATGATCGTATGTGTACAGTGGCGTCCAATTTTGGTGTCACCAAAAAATAAAGGAATCCATCAATTTATTGAACTTGAAGTCAAAATATTACTATTGATGCATTATAAGTATAAATACGTCTCTGTATCTATTCCCATTAACAAGACAAAATAAAAAACAATCTGTTACGTGGTGGGGTAAGCAGAAACTTTATGAGAAAAAAATCATGTGACGACGACAACATTCTTCAAATGATAAACAGCACAGTTAAGCAGTGTTGCCAGATCAAAATCTAATAATTTCTAGAAAGTTAGTAGATTCAACTGGAATTATATTAGAGAAAAATTCTCATTTTCATGCAACATAGAAGAAGGAAATTCTACAAATGACTTCTTTATTTATACAAAAACATTTAATATTCGAGAAAAAGTTTTCTATGTACAACTCGGCGTAGCTAGCTTGGCCCCTTGCGCAGTGGACAATTCTCATTTCTAGAGTGGGGGTTCATTTCTGTATTGTTCTTCACGTTGTACAGATCGGTACACTCTGGGTCAAATTTGATAGTGCTAATTCGCCAGTATTCACCTGTTATTCCGAGGCTTATCGTAAAAGACTTTCTCAATATGACATCTTTTATTTTATGTTTATTTATATGCACATTTTCAATTTTTTGTCAATTTTTATTAATTTTATAGTATCATCAGTTGCGGCGGTTAACTAAACTTCTTGCTCCGATTGTACTTTCCAAGTAATGTTGGTTTGATCTCTTTGTCACACAGAGGTGTTCTCTATCTATCATCTGCGCATTTCACGGGCCAAGCTAGGATCGCCGAGTTGTAATCATCACATGAAATTTAAATCATTAGGTCTAATGAGCTTTCACTAAATCTGGCAATAGTGGAATTATGTATGACGCTATCGGCTACTATAACCTGCCGATCACTAGTAAGAAACGTGACCGACAAGAAATTTATAATGGTAATCCGCGCCTGTTGTCCGAGAAAAGATGCATCATCAATTTCCTATGTTAAAACATGTATGAATAAGCTTCTGCCAGCTTTTGTTGTGTGCGCCCTAACCTGACCAGCGCCTGCTCGACTTGAGCGGACCGACCTTGAGATGTTATCTTACTTGCAACAGTCGGCGTCAGCGTTTGTTGTGTGTGTACCCTATGGTATTTAATAATTAAGATAATTTGTTATAACATTTGTCCCTTGCAATATTCTCAATGTTTGTATTAGATGAACAAGTTAATATTGTTATTACTTTTTGTTATTTTTCTCCTTTGTTTAAATATTTATTTAAATTTGTCTATTTAATTTCAATAATTAATAAATGATTATTCGATCGATAAATGTAGCACTTTGATTTTTCTCTAATTCGGATAATCCAAAAGAGAAAAGATATTTGAAAATCAAAATGTTTAAAAAATCATTATTCGATATTTGTTTATCGATTTAATAAAAAATTGTTGAATCTGTTTTGCAGGCAAAGCGTTATCTAATTAGTCATATTATTAACAATTAATCGAATAAAGATTGTTTTGTAAAAGAATCATGTAATAGAAATAAATGAATTAAAAAGAAAAAGTGTGTCGAGGGTGATTTCAACGTTCCTTATTTTTCAGACGTAATATTTAAAATTTCTACCTCCACCACTGTGCTATCAGTTCATGTCTTTAATATTTTCTATTTCAAAGAAAATACTTACCTACAATCTTGTGAATAGTCCCTTCTTTGTCTGATGCGTTTGATCGGGGATGTAATTTCAGAAATTCGGATACTGTGTGACAAAGATACCGAATCTCTAACATATGGATGTCGACAATTTCTAAAATATGGGATATTTGTGGAGTTTTTGTTACAATCGAAAGTTTTCTGTTTGGTCAAGGGTCTAAGGGTGGGTGGTTGCATTTTTAATTCTTTCACCACCTACATTCTCTTTATCTCCTTCTAACTCATATGCAAGTGCTACAGATGGGAGGGGCGAACGTTTCTCCTATGTGCCCAGGAGAGCCGCCAGTGCTGTATATCACCTTTATTAGGCGTTGTGTGATTGGTTTATTCTCATATTGCTTCAAACACTAATCCGTCGTCGTAAAGTTTTTAAGAAATAATTCAGAAATGAAACTGCTAAATTATCAAAACTTATTCCCAAAAGCGGCCAGCTATACGGACGGGTACTCGCTTGTTAAAACTTATTTCCACAACCGCACCTATATTCCTATATTTTGAAACTTTAATGCTCGATTTAACCCCCTTAGGGATGAATTTTCGGAGATAGTTTCGGAGATATCGTGATGAATGAGTCGGTACATTTACCGAATTCAGTGCTATGGCAAAGGTAATAAATCGATCCGTAGAGTTCTCGAAGAATTTAATCATTTTTTAGGTAAATGCGTTGGTTTTTTGACAAGATTTTTAAAATTACGGTTTACTTTTTGGGACTTAGAAAAATTCTCAACTGAAACGAACAATTTTAGATTTTTCTCTGAAACTAAAAGTAAGTTTGAAAAGATTAAAACTGAAATGGCCGTTTCGGGACAAGCAAAAACTTTTATCAAGAATATATTTTTCTTGTAAAACGCAAAATAAAAAAGTTTTTCCTCTTTGGAATTCGATCCGTGGACATACGGTATATGATCATTGATCGATGTACAGCGCCCTCTGGAAGGAAACTAAAATTTCCTGGCCTACCGCGATTTATGATTTTTGTATTTATAATAATTAATTATTAAACGAACTTCATCTCTAACCTAAGAAGTTTCACTTCTAACGCGCGGTGTTCCATGCACTTTTTGCTCCCTGGTATACATATTTTGTATTTCTTTTTGTAGTCGCAACTTGAGTAATTTTCAATTAATTTTACAGCTAAAAGCAGAACAAGCCGATCTAGGCAGTTATAAGAATAAGGAGAAAGATGCATAAGATAAAATCGATGAAGATGCTAAATGTTTAGAGAAATATGCAACGAAACAAAATTTATTAGAACAGAAAATTGTCGAATGTGTCGAGAAAATTAATCAATTAGGTGCATTACCGGCACAAGATCTTTACTCACATTATAGTAAATTATCACAAAGATCTGTAAGTTTATTTATTATAAACACCACTACTAAATTGTTATTATTTTTGGAAAATGTCCAGCTTTTTAAAGAATTGGAAAAGACTAATAATCAATTGAAGAAGTTTAGTCATGTTAATAAGAAGGCGTTGGATCAATGTATGAGCTTCTCGTATCAAAAAGAGAAATTACAGAAGCGTAAAGAGGACTTGCATCGAGGGTAAGTTTGCGTTTTTTTCAAACTTTTTTATTTCAATAATTTAGGGAGGCGCAGCTGAGAGGGAAGAGTGGCAGCGTTGCCATAGCGACGCTTATACACTCTCTCTGTCAGTTCTACCAACTGTGTAAAATAATTAATCGATGTATAGCGCCCTCTGGAACGAAACTAAAATTTCCTGGCCTACCGCGATTTATCATTTTTGTAAAAATGATCTTTATCTCTAACCTAAGAACTTGCACTTTTAATGCGCGGCGTTGTTTTTCCATTTAGTTGGGGAATTCTGTTAAGGGATCGAATATTAAAGCATCAAATATCATTTTTGAATTTAAAACAGAGCACCTCTGTAGCTTATTGTGTTTTGTATGTTTATGATAGGGGTGAGAAGATTAAAGAATTGGTTCAGATGTTGGAACAACGTAAAATGGAAGCAATTCAATTTACATTTAAACAAGTATCAAAATATTTCACTGAAATGTTTAAAAAATTAGTACTATCAGGACGTGCCAAATTAATAATGAAAACAATTGTTAATGAAGAGGGACATGATGTTGGTCCAGATGATACAAATTCCGATTTATATAATAAATTTCCGATTTAAATAATAAATTTCGTAATAAAGTCAGCCATGTTGAATGTGTGACTAGGGATGTGGCTAGAGATTTCGTTGAAGACGATCAAACGCATGGTTAAATGATTTTAAAGTGAATTCATCGACCAAAGGGTTACTAGATTTGACAGATGTCTCGTGAAACAAAGTACGTAATGCCAAGATTGTAAGCGAAACTATGGACAACAAATCTCTAAAAATATCGCTATATACAAGGGTACTAACTTAAATCTAGGAACCCTTTGGCTGATGAATTTTGTATAATATTTTTCTTTTCTTTTCTTTAATTATTTATATCAAAAAAAATATTTTATTACAGTTGTGCGATATTATCACAGTCTTATATATTCATAGTGTGTTATAAGTGTCACTTTTTTCGAATTAAAACTGTAAAAAGAAATTATTAAAGGATTACATTTTGAAAACTGGTATGTGATTTAAGTATCGCACTAAATGTCATATGTCAACTAATTAAAGCGGTAAATTCGAAATGCACCAGTTGTTTCAAAGTTTATTGTTTTAGTGATTGTTGATTGGTAATTGCCATGGTTACATTAACTAAACAACCAATGAAATTCAATTTATTGCATACTTATATATGTATTTTGGGTGTTATACATTCTGTTGTATACACTTTTTTGGTAATCCGTTTCGATATTTTATTATTAGAGTTCGTCCCATAATAAATTTATCAATTGATAGGCTTGTTTCACTACCCCCTCCCTTCCAAGAATCGATCTTAATTAAAACAGAATCCAGTAGTATACTGTCGATTTAATGACCTTAATTGAGATTACCTAAGTCGTGTTCCTGCTAAAAATAAGTGCCATGTTTACTTACTATTTACGAAAAACTGATGGAAAAGTGATTAAATCAATGATAATAATGGAACGTACAATAGCTGATCGTCAGTGGTCCAAGAATAAAACTGTATTAAGACTAAAATGTACGTTCCTAAGTTTAAGAAAAACAGAGCGAATAAGTATTTGGTTTACAATCATACATATACATATGATCAAATACATCAAATATGGCTATATGTGAGATCATTTATGATTATGCATAATTATATATAATTGTATATAATCATATATATAGAACCAGTGATTGACTGGGGTGTTCCATTAGCTGACCCATTTACCAATAATAGTATTTAAAAATATAGTGTATTGTTATTAATAAATTGAATAAGTAAATATATGGGATTGTATATAATTAGATTACCTAGTCAATTTTCAAATTTAATCATATATAGTACATAAATATATATAATCATATAGAATTATATACAATTGGATCAGGCCATTTTCTCTATCCAATTTATATATAATTTGTATACAATTTACTCGGGGAAAAAAAGTGGAAATCGAACAGTTTTTTTTGGTTCATTGGTGAATAAAGATTGTAATTTAAATATGAAAACTTTAGCGATAATTCTAACGTTCTGTCTCGGGTTTTCGTTAAATTTACAAATTAAATTTGTGAAATTTGATAGTTATCAAATTTTCATCGATAGATGGTTGAAAATTGATGATTATAATCAAATAACTTATGCATCGTCCAGTGTGAATTTCACCAATTACAATGGCATTTTTTTAAATCACCATCCGCACACTATTTATAATTTTAATGAATCGAATCGTTTCACTAATGAATTCCACCAAATCAAGTACAAGAGTTATATAATTATCGATCGGAATTTGAACAGCTTGAATAGAACCATTTACAATTTGCTACAAATCGACGACTTAAATGTCCATGGTAGATATTTGGTGATTATTGAAGATTTACTAGAAGCCCATAATATTGCCGATATTTTCCATTTTTTGTTCAAACAAATGGATGTGTATAATGTTATTTTATTCAATAATAACAAATTTTACACATGGTATCCTTACAAAGACAATTGTAATGAAAATATTTCGATACATGAAATTCACGGTATCGATTTATTAAAAAATTTCAATAATAAATTACCAAAGAAATTGAATGGTTGTCCATTACGTGCAGCATGGTCAAAAACTAGTAAAACTATAAAGAATCCGTTCAGTCGCAGTGATCCTGGATCTCTTGTTTTATTAATGAATGAAATTGGTTATCGTTGTAATGCAACAATTGTTTATTTAAAAGAAAATAATATTGATACACAAGCAATGATTATTCGCGAGAAAAGTTATGATAGTCTCGATGATGATATGAAACGTTTAAATATAACTTTATCTCTTTTTGCTGAAGCAAATACACCACATAGGAATTTACGATATTCACACAATATATTTCATGGTAAGTGAAAACTTTATGCAAATTAAGTCAAGAAATGTTTGCTTTGCACTTGTCTTATTGTCCGAAAAAAGACGAATCAGCATTTCCCATGTTAAAACATATATGAATCTGCTTCTGCTTGTGCGCCCTAACCAGACCTGCGACTGCTCGACTTCAGCCGACCGACATTGAGATGTTATCTTGCAACTGTCCGCGTCAGCATTTGTTGTATCTTTACTCTTATATCTCTTATTCTGTCTCTGTCTAACGTCTTTTTGAATTATGTTAGCTGTAGATTATATATTTTCAGATCCTTATGGGGTAATCTTATTGCCACCAAGACGTCGTGCACCAAAATGGACGGAATTCAAGATCTTCACCAATGATATGATCGGGTCTGTAATAATCAGCCTTCTAGGATGCAGTTTTGGACTAGCATTAATAACAAAGAGATCGTACGTCTTTTCACTGTTCCGCATCTATCAATTATCTTTTCAGTTGTCATTGAATCTATCTCCAACAACGTGGAAATTACGTATTTACTTTATATTCTTATTGTTTGTTGTTATGGAAATCTCTGCAGCTTATCTAAGTGGCTTAAGTAGTGTTTTTACAAGGCCAACTTTAGAACCGCGAATTAGAAGTGTCCAACAATTTCTTGATTCTGATATGGTATTAAAATCATATAAATTTCGTATTGATTTGATTACAAATTTGGATGAGAGAAAGATGGGACGTGTATGGCCCAAATGGAAATTTATTGCTGTTGATAATGTGACATTTCAATATCAAATGAAAGAATTTTTTCGTTATCAAACGTATGCCATGACTAGCTATGCACCGATTCAGGAAATAATATCTCCTCATAGTCAGCAATTAGTGCGTTACGTAAGTCAATTTTCAACAATTTTTTGGCAATATTCCCTCAAATTATGAAATTTGCATAGCAGCTGCACGTCTAGTAAATGTACAAAAGCCGTCTTGAGTCGCCGCATAGACGATCTTAGGCTGCATTATATTAAGTTCTAGCTTTCACTCTTTTATAACCTGTGCGTAGTGAAGACGCAACAACTGTTCGTAATAAAGGATCCTTAATGGTCTCACTGTATCTATGAATGTTTCCCAAAGGATGTTAATATGGTTCCAATAGCGTCTTTATATTACCAAATGCACCCTTCCTATGTACAAAATATAATGCAGTTCTGAACAATATGCGAGGGAATATTGCATATTGGTGTGATTCTTATTGTAATGATTATTATTATTATTGATTTTCTTGCACTTCCCTCGTTCTGAAGGAAACATTTTACTTACTTCACCGAGTTAGATCTTCGTCAGTGAAGTTAAGCTCAATAATAAGGGGAAGGATTCCTCAATAACCATCCGGAAATATACCATATTTCTAAGGATAATTATTATTCATTACATCCAAAATCAAACAACTCTCCATAACAGATGTTAAATATCTATATTATTTTTTCTTAGAATAATCATTAAATCTGATATTTGAAAAATAAATGATTTTCCATATTAAATATATGTTACCAGATATTGTTGTTATTATAATCAGATACCAATTCAAACAATTTTTAACTGTTGGTCATTTTTATACATAATCATTAGTTGTTTTATTTGAAATTTCAAAATCAAATATTGCCATTTGGTATTATTATTATTAATTTTCTTGTACTTCCCTTATTCTGAAGGAAACATTTTACTTACTTTACCAGATATTATTATTATTGTTATCAGATATAAATTCGAGCAATTTCTAACTGTTGATTATTTTTATGTAAAATCATTAGTTGTTGTATTTAAAATTCCAAAATCAAAGATTGCCGTTTGACATAAAACATAAATTTTTTAATTATTATTATAGAGAAAATGAATTTTGATAATTTAAAAAAATGTTTATTATTTAAATCTGTTGAACTTACCCTTAATTTAGATTACCTAAACTTACTTGAAAATTTATCATGTTTAATACCAAATATATCAAACTAACTCAACTTAAATTTCTTCATTGTTATGTACTATAATCCGAAATTTTCTTAATTTTTTTAATTCGAACCATCTAAATTTAACTGAATATTTATCGTATTAATTCTTCTATTTCAAATTAAATAATTTTTCTTAATATGTGTGCAGTGCCAAATATTGCCGTTTTTTGTAAAATGTACACAATGTTCTTGTTATTATTACCAGGAATTTCTTTTATATAGTTCAAACAATTTTTGCTTATTGTTCCAGTTACTCCAATTATTATTGGTATTATTTTAGTTTTGCAATTCCACATTTTTTGAGTTTCAATTTGTAAATCTTTATATTTTAAGATTTTCTCTGTTTCTTTTTTATTTATATTATTATCATCAGGAATTGCAACATCAATTAAATACGTTATGTTTTCTTTTTTATCTTTAATAACTATATCTGGTTTACTAGCTTGGATATATCTATCAGTTTGAATTTGCATATCCCATAATATAGTAACTTCGTTATTATCTTCAACTGTTTTTGGAGTGTGTTCGTACCATTTCTTTGTTACTTCAATGTTATATTTTTGGCAGATATTATAATGGAGATATGTACATACTTTATTGTGTCTTTCAATATATTCTTGTTTGGCCAGTATAGAACAACCTGACATAATGTGGTATATTGTTTCATCTGCCTGTTTACATAGTCTACATTTAGGATTTATATCTATTTTCATTATATGTTTTTTAAAATAATTTGTTGCTATAGCTTGGTCTTGTGCAGCAGTTATTAAGGCTTCAGTTTCACCTTTAAAGTCTCCTTTTTTCAGCCAAGCGAATGTTAATTCTTTATTTATTATATTGTTTGTATTTATCTCGTTTATGTATTGACCATGTAAACGTTTGCTTTTCCATCTTTCAATTTTCTGTTTCTCTAATTTATTTTTCAAATTGATTTTTAACTCTTTAATAATTTCTGTTCTTGTTTTATTAGTTTCAGGTTGTGATTGTAAATTAATATTGTTTATTATTTTCGTAGCTTTTTTTAATAATGATTCTGTTTCAGGTTTAATATATTCTTCTTCTTTTATTATTTGAATAATATCATATTTATCAGATGTTTCTATATATTTAGCAAATGTTACTATTGTTCTTTTAAATTGATCTGTTAAACTACTTAATCCTCTGCCTCCTTCAGATCTAGGTAGATAAATACGATCTACATCAGCTCTAGGATGCAACAATTTATTAATTGTTAGTATCTTTCTTGTTTTTCGATCAATTTTTTCAATTTCGTTAATTTTCCAATTTATAATTCCAAAACTATACGTTAGTATTGGTTGTGCTAACGTTGTTGTTGCAATAAATTTATTTTTACAAGTTAATTCACTTCCCAATATTTTTCTTAATCTTTTACAGTACTCTTTAGTTAATTTTGTCTTAATTTCCTCATCTTTGATTCCTGCTCTTTCCATAAAGCCTAGATATTTATATGTTTCTCCCTCATCAAGATTTCTTATCTCACATGTATCATTCAATTGCATATTTTGATTATCATTAATTTTTCCTTTTCTAATTGTTAATTTAGCACATTTATCTAAGCCAAAACTCATTTTTATGTCATCGCTGAAGGATTTTACTATTTGGAATAAACTAATAATAATAATAATAAATATTATTATTATTATTATTATTATTATTATTATTATTATTATTATTATTTTGTTTTGGGTAAAAGTCTGGCCGTACACCGAATTCATTCCTCTTTCGCAAACGTGGCCATTTAAATGATTTAATCGACTATCATGTTTTGAATATCGATGAAAAAGGCTTAATACATTATTTTACGTATTTGTCATTAATTAGTGTAAAAAAATTCGCTTTTACGGAGCCTGAATATGTGGTACAATTGATCGTTGACGATCTTTCTGGTGTATTCATTATATGGCTAATTGGTTTAGGAGCAGCTAGTATGGCTTTTGTGCTTGAACACATCTATAAAAATAACAAGAGACGATTACGGCAATGGAGACTACGAATTCGACGAAATCTACGAAATTTACGAAATCTACGAAATCTACGCAATCCACGAGATCTACGAAATCTGCGAAATCTACGCAATCGACGAATTCTACGAAATTTACGAAATCTACGAAATCTACGAATTCTAAGAAATCTACGAAATCTGTTGAGACAATGTTGGAATCCGTAATTCCTTAGATTTTCTATTCGATTTTAAATGTGTTAATGTGTGTAAAAAATTAAAGCACTATAGAAATTTTATGTATTTTAATTTAGAATTTCTGCATAGACATCCAATTCAAATAGCAATATCGCAATATCGTCAAACTGAGCAACTGTTTTTGAAGTGAAACTTCTTTATGCGCGATAGTTTAGTAAATTTTCCCTTCTAACGGACAGCTGAGAGGGAAGAGTGGGTGCGTTGCCATTTAGCTTCGCTTCTACTCTCTGCCCAGAAAAAAATATTTTATCGAATCATATATAATCATACAAGTTACTCATATATGATCAGATCCAAAAAAATGGCCATGTCTAATCATATGTATTTATTAGGGTGGTCGTTAAAAATTATTTTTTGTCAACCGCCCTAAAAAGACGTTCCTTTTGATGAAAAAATACGGGGGAATTTTTTTCTTTTTTTTGGACAAGAAGATTATTACTTCATGAAATTACAGTTTTTTCAAAATATCTCTTAAAGTAGACGGATTTGAGAAAAATCATTGAAAGCAATTTCATAGAAATAAAATTCTCTACAAAAAAGGTCTCTTTTGATTTTTTCATAAAGTTCATATTTATGGAGATATTTTCAATAATGAACTCAATAACTTCATAAAATCAAAATTTTCAGACATATAAAAGTATTTTTTTCTTAAATAAAAACCATTTGGTAACTTAAGTCACATTTACAATTATTAATTTAATCGTTTTTATTTCCGAAAAAAATATGTTTATACGTCTGAAAATTTTATTATTGAAAATATCTCCATAAATATAAAGTTTCTGAAAAAATTAAATGAGACCTTTTTTGTGGAGGATTTTATTTCCCATGAAATTGCTTCAATGATTTTTTCTCAAATCCGTCTACTTTAAGAGATATTTTGAAAAAACTGTAATTTCATGAAGAAATAATCTTCAAAAGCCGTGCGGCACGTGTTCTTGTTGTCCAAAAAAAAAGAAAAAAATTCCCCCGTATTTTTTCATCAAAAGGAAGGTTTTTTTGAGGCGGCTGAAAAAATTTAATTTTTAACGACCACCCTAATATACAGGGTGTTTTTTCTAAATATGGAGAGCTGCGAGATCTCCTATTAGCCGTCAACTAAGAGAACTAAAAGTCCCAAGAACGTGTACATCTGACGATATAAGAAGGACCCAGGACCCCACAAAGTTTCTAGCTAATCGGGAAATATGGAAAATTTAACCCAAGTGTCATATAATTATCCGTACGTCAAAGCAACTACCACCACAAGAATGCTCTCGATACATGAAATTCGAATATGTTTTTTTCATTTCTTAATCTCCTCAATTTCAGTCAAAAAAAAATTCAGAAGATTGGATGCATATTATGTAAGGTTAGTGGCCCCGACCTTCAATGTTGCAAACGTATGCAATCAGATGTTGGTATACATTGACGGCACCGCAAGTGATTGTGAAAGATCGTTAAGGCAGTAGAAATGGTTTATTATCACTTATTATTTACTATTGGCGAAAACGTATACGGAAAATGTTAAAAAAAATAGTGTTCGGAAAATTAGATTAATTAAAATAGATTTGAAATAATAAGTAACGTAAATAAAAAAATATTAATAACACCTACGATCATAATTCGTTATTCTCATAGAAATAACGATTAATATTATTAATGACGCACATTTAACTATGATAGATGTGTGTAAAAAAAACACGAATCACGGGCCGCTTGATGAGTGTGAAGACAATTCGGCCCGTGACTTGATCTTGGTTGAGTAAGTGTTAGACAGGTTCGATTTAAAACTTAAGTAACTTGAACGAAATCATTGCCTTATTTTCGCCTTTAATAAATTACCATTTATTGCATTGACGCTCTCTCTACCGTTGATGTTGAGCGACTGAGAGGATATTCCAGAAAATGCTGACGTTGTATCCTTGTCCCCCTTCGAGATTATTCTGTTATTCTCTGATTGTAGGTACTACGTTGCAAGATTGTGCGATTTATCATAGGTAGTGATAAATTTATTTGGTAAATAAAAATTTTGTTTCATTACATAACTCGTCCGGCCAACAAATACCTAGTACTTAGATTAAATTTTCATGTAACAACAACGTAATTTAAAAATTCCCGAATTTTCCTTAATAATACCTCATCCGAACAATAAACAGAATTGTTAATCCGGCAACGTTGAAACATTGTAATTAAAAATTAAAAACAATTTCTATCCAGAAATCACCATACCAGAACGCATCAAAATTATAAAAACATTTAATATCGGTTGATCCGTTGAGAAAAAATCTTAATGCAACGTCTGCTGGTATGGATTTAATTTCTCAGACGTTAATATTTTGTGTACCGTCGAAAGAGATATACCCAGTTGCCGACACTTGTTGTGGGTTCAACATTAAGTATTTCTTGGGCATTTTGGTAGATTTCGTTATTACTAAAATTAGGGCCGCGTCTAATACATGGTAAAGTACGTACACTTCCAGTGTTTTCAAATAATTGCCGTACTATTGATTCTTCGTCGACGGAAGGCTCTATTGCAATGTTCAACTGTCGTCCGGTAATTTTCCCCACTTTGTATATTTTTATTATTTAAATTACCGTATGTGACGTTTCAGAAATTAAAATGTTTGTATCTTTCACAAATTAATTTATTCCAAAACATACCATAAAATTTTGATTATTTTTTATCGTTTTGCCCAACACAGAAAAATTTTAATTCAATGAATTAAATGCTGATTAAAACAAAAAAAGCAGCAAAGAAAATAACAATTAATACGATTAGTATAAATACATGTTAATGCGTGACCTTGTTTATGTTTACTACTTTAAGAGCCATGCATGTTTATAGTTTTTAACGACAACAATAAACATCTGTGGAATGTCAAGATTGTTTACGATTGAGATTAATGAACTCTCTTTTCAAGCACAATTTGAATTTAAATTTTTGGCGATGTTTAAAGAAATTAAGAAATAAAAAAAATATTTTTGAATTACATGTATCGAGAACATTCTTTTGGTGGTAGTTGCTTTGATGTACGGATAATTATATGACACATGGGTTAAATTTTCCATATTTCCCGATTAGCTAGAAACTTTGTGGGGTCCTGGGTCCTTCTTATATCGTCAGATGTACACGTTCTTGGGACTTTTATTTCTCTTAGTTGACGGCTAATGGGAGATCTCGCAGCTGACCATAGATAGAAAAAACACCCTGTATATATATGTTACTGTGAATATATATATGTTACTGTGAAAGTCCGACAGTTGGTGAATATCGATATTCACCGGTGAATATCGATATTCACATAGGCGCTAGGTGTAGATCCGAAATATTTCACTACATTGTTTACATTCCGACCTCCACCGTTTATGTCGACATTCACGATGCACTAATGGTGACTGTGGAACATGTCCGAGATTTATATTTTTTCTCCGAAATTCAGCCGCTATAAAACGTTCCAAGGGTGACGTAACTTTTTTGCCTCTCTTTCTGAGAGGAGTGACCAAGGATTTAAATTCCATAGTATATTCTAAATGAGAAAAGAAAATGATGTATCTTGGGAGGTGTATACTGAAGCCACTTTATTTATTTTTATAAATTCTATTTACTAACAGTCATCTCTCAATGAATGAATGCTGTCCTTCACGTGCATTCCTTGTATCTCAAGAGTGGGCTAAGTAAAATAGGTTGCATACACATCAGAAAATAACAGTAATAAAAAAATACCTAATTATGTGATTCAAATCTTATTTATTACAACAACTTAAACTGTTATGACACTTGGAATTGCAATTTTAATTTTAAAAAAATGGATAAGGTTTTCTCATGTTTTGTTTTTAATAACTAGAAATCGTAAGTTAAACAGACAAATTTGAAACTCCCGCCTTGCTGAACTGTCGCCGTTTCAATATTGCCAATAAAACAAAGGATTTGGCGGGAGAGAGCCAGTCGTCTCTTTATCAGCTCCTCCCTTTCGGATTTCCACCAAAGCGTATCTGTGAATATCGACATACACCGGTGAGGGGCCGAATGTAGAAAATGTAATGAAATATTTCGGATATACACCTAGCGCCTATGTGAATATCGATATTCACCGGTGAATATCGATATTCACCAATTTCGGACTTTCACAGTAACATATATATATATATATATATATATATTAGGGTGGTCGTTAAAAATTATTTTTTGTCAGCCGCCCTAAAAAAACGTTCCTTTTGATGAAAAAATACGGGGGAATTTTTTTCTTTTTTTTGGACAACAAGAACACGTGCCGCAAGCCCTTTGAAGATTATTTCTTCATAAAATCACAGTTTTTTCAAAATATCTCTTAAGGTAGACGGATTTGAGAAAAAATCATTGAAGCAATTTCATAGGAAATAACATCCTCCACAAAAAAGGTCTCATTTGATTTTTTCAGAAACTTTATGTTTATGGAGATATTTTCAATAATCGACTTAATAACTCCATCAAATCAAAATTTTCAGACGTATAAACATCTTTTTTATCGAAAATAAAAAGCATTAAATTAATGGTTGTAAATGTGACTTAAGTTACAAAATGGTTTTTATTTCCGAAAAAAAATACGTTTATGTCTGAAAATTTTGATTTTATGGAGTTATTGAGTTCACTATTAAAAATATCTCCATAAATATGAACTTTATGAAAAAATCAAAAGAGACCTTTTTTGTGGAGGATTTTATTTCCTATAAAATTACTTCAATGATTTTTTCTCAAATCCGTCTACTTTAAGAGATATTTTGAAAAAACTGTAATTTCATGAAGAAATAATCTTCAAAGGCCGTGCGGCACGTGTTCTTGTTGTCCAAACAAAAAGAAAAAAATTCCCCCGTATTTTCTCATCAAAAGGAAGGTTTTTTTGAGGCGGCTGAAAAAGTTTAATTTTTAACTACCACCCTAGTATTTATGCATTATCATACATAAACGTATCTATTTTAAAAAAGAAAATAGGGCTGCATACGGGATCGAATCCCGACCATTTAGGTGGAAACTGCGAATTTTAACCTTTGAACCATTTCATTGCTTACAGTTATAGTCGAATTATTACTATATAGCAACGGTGGGCAAATGCGGCTCTGGGAGCCGCATACGGCTCCTTTTTGGGCTAAGTGCGGCTCTCATTGAAAATTTAAATCCGTTATAAGCTATATAACCATATTAATTTGAAATTAAATTCGAATTCTGTATTTAAGTATTACTATGTTACTATTGTGCGGCTCTTTATAACATACGAGAAACCGGACTGCGGCTCTCATTGTCCTAGTATGTGCCCACCCCTGCTATATAGGTACGTCATGTAGAAAAGTTGGAAGCTTTTTTTCTTGAAAATTGCTAACTAGTGCATCTTAATACTGAATTATATGAACACTCTAACGATATACGTTAACAAACAAACTTTAAAAAAACAAAATATTCTTAATCATAAATGAACTTTAACAATTATAATGCAAAATTGTATTAGTAAAAGACTCGAATTTTCTTTTCCATATCTTGACCCAACCAGAAAAAGTCAACGCGTTCTCAAAAATAGTATTAGCAACCGGCTATCTACGAATCTTTACCCTAAAATAAGAAGCCAGGCGACATGATCTCATTAATGATTAACTTACGTTAACCGAGGATAAAATTTGTATGATAAAGATGTGTTATACGTATAAAAATTGACATGAAAATTTAAGATGTTTACATACTAATTCCACAAAACTACTGCGAAAATCTCTCTCTTTATCTGTCTATGGGTGACATTATGCTAAGATCTCCATTAGAGCCAATCATATATTGTTCATACTAAGTTTTATATAATTATCTATAGGGTTATATATAATTATTTATAGATTTACACATGCTGATTTACATCAAATCTAACCATGTATGAACAGATACAGGATTTATATAGAATTACATGTGATTATATATAATCATATGTAATTCTATATATAATTATGCATGAGTCTATATATAATGACACACAAGACGCACTATTACAGACCTGATTAAATCCAACTATACATAACTGTACATTGATCATTTATGATTTTGAATAATCATATACAGGGTGTTTTTTCTATCTATGGTCAGCTGCGAGATCTCCCATTTGCCGTCAACTAAGAGAAATAAAACTCCCAAGAACGTGTACATCTGACGATATAAGAAGGACCCAGGACCCCACAAAGTTTCTAGCTAATCGGGAAATATGGAAAATTTAACCCATGTGTCATATAATTATCCGTACATCAAAGCAACTACCACCAAAAGAATGTTCTCGATACATGTAATTCAAAAATATTTTTTTTATTTCTTAATTTCTTTAAACATCGTCAAAAATTTAAATTCAAATTGTGCTTGAAAAGAGAGTTCATTAATCTCAATCGTAAACAATCTTGACATTCCACAGATGTTTATTGTTGTCGTTAAAAACTATAAACATGCATGGCTCTTAAAGTAGTAAACATAAACAAGGTCACGCATAAACATGTATTTATACTAATCGTATTAATTGTTGGCAAAACGATAAAAAATAATCAAAATTTTATGGTGTTTTGGAATAAACTAATTTGTGAAAGATACAAACATTTTAATGTCTGAAACGTCACATACGGTAATTTAAATAATAAAAATATACAAAGTGGGGAAAATTACCGGACGACAGTTGAACATTGCAATAGAGCCTTCCGTCGACGAAGAATCAATAGTACGGCAATTATTTGAAAACACTGGAAGTGTACGTACTTTACCATGTATTAGACGCGGCCCTAATTTTAGTAATAACGAAATCTACCAAAATGCCCAAGAAATACTTAATGTTGAACCCACAACAAGTGTCGGCAACTGGGTATATCTCTTTCGACGGTACACAAAATATTAACGTCTGAGAAATTAAATCCATACCAGCAGACGTTGCATTAAGATTTTTCCTCAACGGATCAACAGCTTTTAAATGTTTTCATAATTTTGATACGTTCTGGTATGGTGATTTCTGGATAGAAATTGTTTTTAATTTTTAATTACAATGTTTCAACGTTGCCGGATTAACAATTCTGTTTATTGTTCGGATGAGGTATTATTAAGGAAAATTCGGGAATTTTTAAATTACGTTGTTGTTACATGAAAATTTAATCTAAGTACTAGGTATTTGTTGGCTGGACGAGTTATGTAATGAAACAAAATTTTTATCTACCAAATAAATTTATGATTACCGATGATAAATCGCACAATCTTGCAACGTAGTACCTACAACCAGAGAATAACAGAATAATCTCGAAGGGGGACAAGGATACAACGTCAGCATTTTCTGGAATATCCTCTCAGTCGCTCAACATCAACGGTGGAGAGTGCATTAATGCAATAAATGGTAATTTATTAAAGGCGAAAATAAGGCAATGATTTCGTTCAAGTTACTTAAGTTTTAAATCGAACCTGTCTAACACTTACTCAACCAAGATCAAGTCACGGGCCGAATTGTCTTCACACTCATCAAGCGGCCCGTGATTCGTGTTTTTTTACACACATCTATCATAGTTAAATGTGCGTCATTAATAATATTAATCGTTATTTCTATGAGAATAACGAATTATGATCGTAGGTGTTATTAATATTTTTTTGTTTACGTTACTTATTATTTCGAATCTATTTTAATTAATCTAATTTTCCGAACACTAGTTTTTTTTTGAACATTTTCCTTATACGTTTTCGCCAATAGTAAATAATAAGTGATAATAAACCATTTCTACTGCCTTAACGATCTTTCACAATCACTTGCGGTGCCGTCAATGTATACCAACATCTGATTGCATACGTTTGCAACATTGAAGGTCGGGGCCACTAACCTTACATAATATGCATCCAATCTTCTGAATTTTTTTTGACTGAAATTGAGGAGATTAAGAAATGAAAAAAACATATTCGAATTTCATGTATCGAGAGCATTCTTGTGGTGGTAGTTGCTTTGACGCACGCGATAATTATATGACACTTGGGTTGAATTTTCCATATTTCCCGATTAGCTAGAAACTTTGTGGGGTCCTGGGTCCTTCTTATATCGTCAGATGTACACGTTCTTGGGACTTTTATTTCTCTTAGTTGGCGGCTAATGGGAGATCTCGCAGCTGACCATAGATAGAAAAAACACCCGGTATAAACCAGTATATGACTAGTTTTAGTCATACATGAACCTATGTATAATTATGTATGAATCCATATATAACCAGATACATGGTGCATTATTACAGAAGTAATCATATATAAATATATATGATTTATATATGGCTTATAATATATAATTATAAATAATCATAAATGATCAGACAAAATCATTTTTCCTGGGTGCTACTTTCTTTCTCTTTATTAATGAATTAAGTACCTATATGTGGAAACATAGGTACTTTTAGGCCGTTCAGTTGCATATTTGACGTTTGACATTCACGTTCAACCAGCAAATTTGGTATATCATGGAAATATGACAGATAGATTCGCAGTTCAGTAGCGTTACGCACAAAATGTAGAAGGTAGATAAATAAATAAAATCATGGGAAAAGTATATCTAATTATATAAATATATAAATTTTAATTTTTAAATATATTCTTTTTACGATAATTAACCTATTCAATTGTACTACGTACATTTTGTAATGACAACGCCACTGGAAAAATTCAATTAAACGTCAAAAATTGATAAACTGCGCATCCCCAGATCCTGTCAATCAAAAACGCGCGACCTATAAATCAAATGACGCACTTATATGCCTTTGAATAATCAATTTTTGAAGTGAAATTTCTTTAGGCGCGCTTGGGTGTAAATATTTTTTATCTTCAAACGTCACAAAAGTGACAGCTTTTGTGATTCAAATGACAAGGTAAAAACAGCATATTGTATGCATACGCGTTTTTTCTTTTTTACGTAGACAAAATGACAAAATCTGTCACTGGCGTTTAATTTTTTTCGTTGTTTGAATTTTGTTTTTTGCATCGCCAAGGAAGCAGTACTGTCAAGATATGATCAGTTAAAATTTTAATTTTTATAAACTTTTCAATATAAAAAAATGTTAAATTAAGACGTTTGAAGATAAACCAGTATATGTTATTAGGCGTAAAACTGTCTTTGTGTGCTTCAGCTGACATGTTTGCCTCACTAGCGTTCGGCAGACAACAAACAGCTTCAGCACACAAAGTTCCAGTTTTACGCCTAATAATATAATCTACTATTTCTATTTTGCGTCAATAATAGCGCTATTATTAAACCCGCTACTGAATCGAAATGAGCTCATTTCGATACTTGTGCTGTATTGAAAAATGTAGTAATTTTTTTTTCCCTAACGTTGGTATTGACAGTTGTCAATGTCAAAAATCGTAAACAAAATCAACAAAATACATTGTAATTTTTGATAACATATACAACCACTAATACGTCAATAAAAAAAAACAATATTCAATTGTTTTTATCAGTCAGACCAACTCCCACCAATTTCCCTAAATATCAAATCTTGCAATTTTTTTGTAAAAAAGGGCACAAAATAGGCAAAATAGAAAAGCAGTATAAAAAATTCGTGTCAGAAGTCGAATATTGCACTCGTCCTTTAGAAAACTCGCGGCTCCGCCGCTCGTTTTCTAAGGTTGGACTCGTGCAATAATAGGCAACTTCTAACACTTGTTCTTTAATATACTATTCAATGTATTTTCCCTATGTAACGAAAATGCGACACCCCGTGAGGGGAAACACTTCCCCTCTCAGCTGAGAGGCCCGAGTGGGGGCGTTGCCAATAGCGTCGCTTATACTCTGTCGATTTTGCCAACCGTGTAAAATAAACACTAGGGTCTAGAGTTGGTCGATTTACAGCGCCCTCTGGAACGAAACTAAAATTTCATGGCTTACCGCGATTTATAATTTTTATATTTATAAATTAATTAATGGCGTTAAATTGAGATAAGCTAATTGCCGAAAATATAACTGCAGCACAAAAACGAGCCTTCAGGCAACGGCAGAAAGAAAATAAACCAAGAAAAAAATGAACTTCATCTCTAATCTAAGAAGTTTCACTTCTAACGCGCGCTATTCCACGCACTTTCAATTTTTTCATAATTCTCTAATGAAATTTCCAACGATTGAATTATTTGTGCAGGTTCACCTTTGAGTGAAGATTTTAAATAATGTTTATGAATTTTTGCAAGTTGAGTGTTATTATGTACCTATGTACAATTGAAGTAAACGAATCGAAAAAATTCAACTAATCCTCATAATTGCCCGAAAATGTATTCAAATTAATGACAGGTAGTTTGAAATGATCTAATATACGTCATTTCGAAATTTTAAATCTTGTTCGGAACTTATTAAAACGAAAAAATAATGTAATGTACTGAATTTCTTACACTAGTACTATAAACTTGAAATATGATGTATTTTGTTGATACTGGATTTTGTTGAATACTGGACCAATACTAATAATGATACCAACACACCAATATAAGTACCAATTTTCGTGTCAGCACCAATATCAATACGGTACAAATGTATGTTTTGCTTGAACGAATCTTATCCAATGAATGATTTATTGTCTCCAAAATTTTTGTTAAATTTTGTGATTTTGTATAATTAAGGATCAAATGAAAAATGCTGTTTTCATTTGTACAAAATGAATGTAATGTGTTTTGAAAAATTGTACATAACAACTTATATCTAAAACAACTTATTAAGAAAAAAGCACTCAAATGAAAATGTAGACTATATATCAACGGTGGGCAAATGCGGCTCTCGGAGCCGCATGCGGCTCTTTGTTGGGCTAAGTGCGGCTCTCATTGAAAATTTAAATCCGTTATACTTATAAGATATATAACCATATTAATTTTAAATTAAATTCGAATTCTGTATTTAAGTATTACTATGTTACTACTGTGTGGCTCTATGATATACGAAAAACCGGACTGCGGCTCTCATTGTCCTAGTATGTGCCCACCCCTGCTATATATGAATAAAAATTCCTTAATTTTTTGTAGAAACTGAACAATCGGTAGAAAGTTTTACAGTCATTGTTCCACCTATAACTTCAAGAGCTTGTATTCGTTGGTTGGACCTTTCTACGTGAACTCTAGCTTTTGTAAATTTCGATATTTTTATCGCTTCATTCTTATTTAATTGTTTTTTATCTTTCATAAGCCAGGTCCAGACGAGAGCAAGTAAGCGCACATAAGTCGAGCACGCATATGTATTTGCTCGTTGTGTGCATAAACAAGAATGTAGTGTGTTCGTTGTGCATTTTATATTTAGTGTTCGTACTGCTCCAGTTGTATGTGGACCAATGAACAATATGAAACTAATACGAAACGCGTCCAGACAGAGCAACTCGAAACACGCACAAGGTGCACATTTCCTTTGAGCAATTCCAAGAAACCGACAGCCGCCGGCTCAAGTTGTTTGTGTGCGCTCGGGTTCGTTTTACCGTCCACACATGAGCATTTACGTGTGCTCACCTTGTTTGTGTGTGCTCATTGCTCTCGTCTGGACCCGGCTATAAAAGGCGATCTTATGAGTTTTCAATTAGGGGGCAAAGTTCCTCGATCAAAAATCCTCTGTCCGTCATAGCAGGATTTTTAAAACTATGGAAAATCACGTTTTAATCCTTATTTGCTTTGCTATGACATTTTTTTTATTGCACAACAGACTCTATTCTTTGATTTTTAAATCTTTTTATAAACGTAACTTTCAATGTAAACAGCATATACAGACTGGAGTATTGTAAGCTATTATTGATTCAATTTGTCAATTACCAATAGAACGTGTACAGGGTGGACTATTTTTGATGGTTTTGCGGGATATCTCGTATAAGGAGAGCTCGTACAAAATAACGGACAATACATTCCTGTCCTACTTTTTCAAGACAACTCAAATGGTGTAAGAAGAGTTTTGCTATGTTCTTTTGTTTTCGAGTTATTTTCGGTTTTTCATTTTCTCGCAATTTCGGAGATGTCTCATATCTCGAAGGCTATCAAAAAAGTTCATTTTTTTTTTCATTGTTTTTAATGTAGTTTTTAAAGCTGATTAGATTTTCTATAGCTTTCACCGTTTTTCAGTTATAACTTATGTTTTTTCAATGGAACGTATATTCTATCTATTGCTCATTAAATAGCTTTGTTTTCTGATTCCAAATATATTTATAAAGTTTGTTATGGTTATATTAAAAAATTTAAGAGTTATTTTGAAAACTTCGATTTCGAAGAGAAGAATTCCGAAAATTATATTTGAAGGGGCTTATAGTGCTATGAAACAATTGTTTTTTAGCTTGTCAACGAACTATAATTTTGAATGCTATTTATTTATTCTTTTGTTTTCTCATTTTGCACAAGGTAGGGGAGGCCGGGGCTACAATTAACAGAGGTAAGTATCAACAAGCGAAATTCTCGAAAACTATACATACTAAACCTACTACTACTAAACTACCTACCTACTACTACTAAAGTAGTTTAAAATGCCGCCTAGAATACGCCACATGACTCAGGATTGATCAGTTGTGCACTGCGAGTCGTGCGACTGAGCTGTTTACTGGACCACTTTATTATGCAGGAAACGAAAATTTTTAGCTTTACAATTTTTTGATTTATGCTTAAAAATGCGGTTTTATAATTATCTTTTTCATTTTTCCAGAACTCTATTTCATACTTAATAACGCTATGTAGCTCAATTGACTAACTTTTTAACAAATATTTTTTAATATTATCTAAAACGAAAAATGTACCTTTGGGGCGAAAATTAACAAATCTCCGGGGTTAGTATTAACGTGTTAGTACCTACCCCAGATATGGGGGTTAGTATCAACTAGGTATCCGACTGTGTGTGACCATCAGGCATGCAATGAGATGCTAGTGATTTCTCCGTTGAAACTGTAACATCTCTGCCAAAAG
Organism: Epicauta chinensis; assembly: GCA_021725515.1. Classification (NCBI taxonomy): domain Eukaryota; kingdom Metazoa; phylum Arthropoda; class Insecta; order Coleoptera; family Meloidae; genus Epicauta; species Epicauta chinensis. The sequence goes on along the minus strand of JAEDXX010000094.1, from coordinate 373,980 downwards.
CTCCACCACGAGCTCCATCTAATCGTAAACGGGCCAAAAAATCTGCCATTCTCATCGATACACTAGAAAAAAATGCTTTGGAAGAACAACATCAAATTAAAGAACTGAAAAAGAGGAAAATGGCAGAAAAGAAAACAGAACAAAGATAATAAAAAATATAGAGGAAAGGACAAGGGGAAGGGTAAAAGCAAGGCATTCGAAAAAATAGAAAAGGCAAAGAAAAATATATTAAACGAAAGCAATGATTCTGAAGAAGATGAATGTTTTTGTATTGTTTGCGGTATCTCATATAATGAAGATTTATCAGGTGGTGATTGGATTCAATGTATCTCTTGCAAAGACTGGGCCCAAGCTGGGTGCATCAAAGGTCCTATCACATCTTTCGTTTGCCTGAATTGTAATTCGCATGATGATGAGTACGAATAGATATCTTTTTTCATGCTTAATATAGTCCCTAATCGTTGATATTTTTTAAAGTATTTGTTGATTTTACAAAAAACTACATTTTATCCATGTTGTGTAAGTTTAAAGCAAATACTTATTACAAAGACTGGTTAGCTAGATGTTAAGGTAAAAGTGTGCCATTTTCTACCTCATCTGTGATGACTTATAAGTTGTTTGCCCAATTGTTTAATTTTTATCATAGAAGCGATAGCTGATTAATGTTAAGAAAAAGGGACCAAAAAAACGTTGATTAACTATTATCTTTTTTATTCATATGAGAAAATATGCTACATATACGTTTGTATTTGTTGTACTTTCATTCATAAAAAATAATCTCATTCATATATTTGTTTTTTTTATATATACAATGTTACCCAAGGATCATCTAATTTTTATCTATCACATGAAAACTACTGTCTTTCACTTTTAAAATTCCGCCTCAAACGCGTATATATCTTAAATAAGAAAAAATTTAAAGCTAAAATTGATAGTGTGAAAATGATTTTTCTTAAAAGCCTTAATTCGAATCGGCCGAAATGGCCGCTTATAAAAATTAAATTTGCATAAATTTTGTCTTTGAAATCCTAAAGAACAGTCCCTCAAGTTACAGCAAAATCTAAGAAAGTAGTGAGCTTTACATTTTTTGCACTCTATTTGGAAGATTTAAATTTAAAAGAATGTCATTTGGGATTACGACCGCGAGTGAAGTCTTTCAAAGTTCATTTTTCAATTTTTTTGTGAATTTTGGCATTTTTTAATGTTGATAAGTAATAGCCCTTCAACTAAAATTGATTTCTTGTAAAAAGCATATAGCTTTAAAACTACCTTCTTTGCTTTGGGCCTATATTGCCTACATAATTTGATAAAGTTGAGGCATTTTTTTATAGTTAATGTCCGTATCCTACAATTTATAATTTCATTACGTATACTGTGGATACCAGAGATTTTGCATTTGCTGAATATCACAACTGCAACATATGACTTTAGAGATCACCAAACAGAATCTATTCGTGGCCTAAAAGTTCACATGTGAAGTAGTCAGAACTTTCAGTTTCTGAATTTCATGTATGCAAAATGTTATATTATAAATAGAGAAAATACAGAATCTTTGTGCACTCAATGTACCTAATAATGTGGTATTACATTATTATATTCAGTATATCCAGTCCCAAGATCACCTGAAGTTCTATTGAAAATAAATGGAAGCAATTTCCGATTGTAATTAAAACACACTGTAAATTAAATACGTTTATTCACTAAATTCAATACTTCCTCCTTTACTACAATTCAGTTTATTTTTTTAAATATATTTTTATTTTTTTGGTTGAAATTTCATCACTAAAATCTAACATATATTTACATAATACATTGAAAACATGTTGTTCAACAACATTTACTTTAATAAGTTTCACATTAAACATACACCTTCAATCATTTTTTACTTTTTTTAAATGTATATATTTTTTGTTTTAATAACATCATCATTAAAATTTATTCATTTTTCTCATTTTTTTTCTTTCTAGTAAATTTAGGGGGAGGCGGCGCAGGTATTTGGGATCCTAAATATTCAACGTTAATTGTTATAATTTCTCCCATAATTAACAAAGTTACAATTAGCAACACATTTGTTTAATATATAAATTCAACACGTTTACGATTTATAAATCAAATTTTAATTAATTTAATAACTTTATAAATATATCAATAATTTAATTTGATAAATGTGTGGGATTTCCATAAATCAATCAATCAAATTGGCGGATAATTTTCGCAAACAAACAAATCTAGTAAATACACAAAAATATTCAATTTTTATCATTTTTTTCTGGATTATATAATCATAGAAAGGTACTCCGCAAATAACGATACGTTTTCATTCAGGCACTACAGTTTTGCTTTGTTTTTCATTACATTTTTTCATTGATTTTCTTTTGTTTTAATAATCAATCTATTCTAGTTGTAGAATCGTAGATCTACTCAAAATAGCGCACGCATCTGTTACTATTTTCATTTTTATTTCTATACTTTTTTTTACCGTTACAACAATAAAACAGACAGAGATAGATTAATAGATTCGATTAGATAGTTACAGAGAGATCTATAAATAGTGGAATAGGTACAAAGAGATATCGTTGCCACACAATTTAGAAGGATATTCAAATTAAGCGCGCTAATGACAATAGTAATAGTAAGAGTAGTGGGGGAAACAAATCTAATCAAATGATTGGTTATTCAACTCTGACGTTATAATGATTTGACGTCATGATAATATTCGATATGAAAATACAATTATATCGAAACTATATATAACTAATTAATATTATTTTTATAATTATTATTATTATTATAAATTAAGCAAACATTTAATTTTTTTTGTTGTATATTTAATAATAATACGATTTTGTTTTTGTTTAATAATTGATTATTTAACAATTAAAAATAGTAACAATTTAAAAAATGTTATTTTTTTTTGAAAAAATATTCTATACATTGATAAAGCGTGTTTTTTGTATTTTTTTTTGTTATTTTCTATCGTCGAAACAATTTCAATTATAAAATAACCAAAATTAAACATCTAAAAACTAATACCGATTTCGGCACAATTCATCGAAATCGGTACTATATTCCTAAATATTCTATTCTTTCGTAAACTAAATTAATTAATTATTCAATTAATTCATTAACATTAAGTTTAAGGTATCACAAAGAATACTTGTCGTTTCTTTTACATAATTTTTGAATTATTTTATTATAATAATAAATAAATTTTACCAATTAATCTGAGACGCAGTTCTTGTTTATTTTTATTTTAACGATTTAATAAATTACTGTTGTTATCATTAGTAAATAGACCAAAAAAACTGTTGTAGAGTAGATGTAATTATTGTCGTTTATTTCGGTACTTATATGATTTACGTGAATGTTCCTTTTTTAAAAAATTGTGCAATACAGTTTTTGTTTTTTTTATTTTGGCATATGAAGAATCTGCGCCTTATTCAAATTGTTTTATTTTGTTAATGATAAAGTGATCATGTGCAATTTTTACTCTGGTTTAAGTCTATGCCACTGTACTATAGTTTGTCGTGGTTTTGTTATCATATCTTGCCAGTGTTTCGTTTCTGAAGCACCTGAACCATTTTTACCTGGAATATTTTTTCGATTAATTACAATATTTTTCATATAATCAATGGAAAAGGTATTTTCAATCTGGAATCGGATTTGGCTTTGTGTGCGTTTTTTTTTTGTTGTTTCCCTGTTTGATTAAAACTTCAAAGGAAATCAAGCTAATAGTGGTTTTGAAACAAATACATTCATCAGTTGTTCGTTTTGGTTTTGTCGGTTTTGTTAGAGGGGAAATACACAAAAATCTATTGTACAGTTATCATAGGGAATTTTATAAAGGCTGAAACAAATTTATGTTGTTTAGATGATAGACTATGTTTAGTCACGGATCGGCCAGAGTGGGCGTAAAGGCGCAACGGTTATAGGTATATTTTACTAATCATTTCTCAAGTATGACCTTGATTATGACCAATTACATACAAATCCTACAAATCCACATCGCTACATGCTTATATACCTATATATAATATATAACCCAGTTAGGGTAAGAGTTATACCCTTAGCACAACGTAACATTATCGACATGAATGTACCGTAAGCCTAATTATCGCTATTGTTCGATTTTTTTTTCTAATAAGTTCATAGGAAAGTATAAATGTTGTAGCAGGCATGTGCCACTAGATCAAGATCTCGGGCCAGGAAGCAAATATCACACCATATCGCGGGTCGGATTCTTTATATATACCGGGTGTTTTTTTTTTCTATTGAGGGCTGCGAAATCTCCCATTAGCCTTAAGCAAGAGAAATAAAACTCCTAAGAAGGTGTATATTTGACAATATAAGAAGGACCCAGGACCCTACAAAGTTTCTAGCTAATCGGGAAATATGGAAAATTTAACCCAAGTGTCATATAACTATCCGTACATCGAAGCAACTACCATGTTCTCGATACATGAAATTCAAGAACATTTTTTTTATTTCTCAATTTCTTTAAACATACCCAAAAATTTTAATTCAAATTATGCTTCAAAAGTCAGATCAATAATCGAAACTATAAACATTCTTGACCTTCTACAGATGTTTATTGCTCGCGTCAACAATTCCATACAGCATCGGCACTTTAAGCAGTTCTACTCAAAAGTCACGCATAATACGAGTAGTATTTTTATTTTCTTTTATAGTTGTGGAAAAATTAACAATAATAAATAAATTGTTTTCTTGATACTTTTGACACATGTGAATTTTATTGTCTTAATAATTGGCGATTGAAGCGGTTATTTCACAAACAAGATCACTAATAATACGATATTTGCAACATCAATTTTAATTTTCTTTCAATATTTTGAAAAAATCAACAACTTCCACATTGCCTTCGTGATGTTTTTAAGTGAACTTTTTACTGGATTAATACTCAAACACTTAGCGTCTTATGTCTTTTCTGGCTGACATAAAACCATGATATCACTAAATTGTTTATTTGTTCGTAATTCACATTTTATGAAATAAATCGACGTTCTTTATTGTTGTATGAGAATGTATTTTGAATTGCAACGTACGAACGTTGTTGAATAATGCTTATAATTAATGGATAAATAACAAATTATGAGGTATTAAAATTATGTAACCAAAGAAATACTAGTTGCACTAGAAATGTTGTTTTCATTATCAACACTAACCTTCACGTCCGAGTCTAATAGAATTGTAAACATGTTTTGATAAACACAGAGATTTATCCCGAAGGCGAAAGAATTCTATATCAGCAGATTCGGGAATACCATTTTAATCGCATATTAGCAACGAAGGTGGCTGTATCATAAATTTATGAAATGTGAAAACGTGAAAACTGTTTCTTATTTTATTCGAGCAATGATGTTCAAGTGCTACATTGCCATTGTTTAAGTCGTAAATCAGGCATACTAAAGTCTTTTACCTTCGAATGCCGCATTAAATGTCCAACCAGGAGCAAGTCATTTTGTTTTGAAAGTGGAAAGTGACAAATTGTCGTTTAATCGAGAAAAGGAAACCATCCAAAAAGTTTTCATTTACGGAAAAAAAAACAGCAGTATACGACCAACCATACCGCTAGTTTAACATGCCGCATAATACCGTGGTCCGTTTTCTTTTTGTTCGACTCATCTATCATGGCGAAATGTGCCATATTAATAATATTGATCCTCATTTTTATGAGGATTATTAGTGATGCTATAAGGTACACTAAATATTTTTTCTTAATACTAACAGTTGAAAGTTGACTTTACTTTACTGATATCTTAATGGTAAAGTGACTAGTGAAGAAAAGTGACTTTTCTTCACTATTGGCTTGTAGTTTCTATTGGAGGTACTAAAAATGATGTTCAACAAGTTTTTTTCTGGGACAAAATCGACGCAATTTTTTTTTCTCAATACCACACATTTTTAACAATTGAAAAATAGACAGATTAAATTTTGGAATATAAGAAAAAAAAATAAACAAAAAACTGAGAATTAAAATGCCTCTATCTTCAATTAAATTATATATTAATTATTCCCAGTGATTTAACTTAATTTCGGTTAATTTGAATTTAAATTTCGATTAAAAACAATGCGTCTAGGTACCACAAATAAAACACAACTGAACACCACAACTGTCTCGGTCTGACTGTGCTATTCGGTGCTGTTCAGTGTCAAAAAAATAACATTAATAACAATGGCCTTCTCGAATTGTCGAGAAAAAATATACAGAAATAGTTATTTACCTTAATACAATACATTTCTGGTAGTAATACCCTTGGCCTTGTGTATAATAAGATACATAATAATAATAATAGGTTCAATATATACAGGATGTCTCATAAGTAATGGACCACCTTGCAGTGTCTGATATGAAATTAAATCCTGATTCGAAATGTCTTTTACCATTTTTCGATATGATGCATAGATAATTTACCATTAATTAAATTCAATAACCATTCAGGTGTGTGCTATAGCAGAGAAAAAATTGAAAACATAAGCGCGTGAGTGAGCGATTTGACCCGCAGCAGTCTACTTCTTCGATTCAGTATGTAATTTCCTATCTGACCCTACAAGGTAATCGATTACTTACGAGACAGCCTGTATATATAAATAATACAATAAATAAATTGATTAAAGCAAAGGTCGTTAGTATTAAAAAAAAAGTTGTACTTTACACGGTGGGAAGTGTCTTTTCACACTCGCGGATTTGGATCACTCGGCCTTCGCCTCGTGATCCAAACTATCCGCTCTTGTGAAAAGTGTTGCTTTCCCACCTTGTAAAGTAAATAACTATTTGTTTACTTTACTTATTATTTTGAATTTGTTTCAATTACTGTAATTCCCAGTACACTAGTTTTCAGTAAACATTTTCAGTATAGTTTTCTGGCATTATAGAATAATAAATAATGATAATTCATTTCTAATGCCTCAACAAATTTGTGTAATCACTTTGAGGTGCGAACACTATATAGCAACATCTGATTGCATACGTTTGCAGTATTGAAGATCGGGGCCACTAACCTTACATAATATGCATCCAATTTTCTGATTTTTTTTAATGAAATTGAGGAGATTAAGAAATGAAAAAAACATATTCCACTTTCATGTATCGAGAGCATTCTTGTGGTGGTAGTTGCTTTGATGTACGGATAATTATATGACACTTGGGTTAAATTTTCCGTACTTTCCGATTAGCTAGAAACTTTTTGGGGTCCTGGATTCTTCTTATATCGTCAGATGTACACGTTCTTGGGACTTTTATTTCTCTTGCTTAAGGCTAACGGGAGATCTCGCAGCCCTCAACAGATGATGCGAACACGCGGTATATATAGATACCTATAATAAAATCTACAATTTTCCATAAATAAATTCCATTCTAAATAAAATATAAACCTTTATAATTATTTCCATAATATTAACATAATAATTAACACAATAAAATATCTTTAAGCTTCTGAGTTTAATAATATTTGAAAATTGTTACAAAGGTCGGATAAAGTCACATCGAGGGCCGAATTCCGCCAGACGTATGTTACACATGTCTGTTGTATTGGATGGTCCATTTTCGACGGTGTTTGAAAAGTGTTCATACAAAATGACCGACAGAATATTTTCGTGTTACGTTTACTGGCTAATCTGATGGTTTAATTAGATTTTGTCGATATTCTTTTGATGTAGTTATTACATTTGCTGCATTTAACACGTTGAATGCCACGGGGTCACCGGTGACCGACGATCTCATATGTAGAAAAAATTGGCGTGGCATTTAACGTGTTAAGATTAATCTGAAGTTGCTTTTTTCTGGTATACTTTTGTTTATGTGCAAATATTATATTAGAAGGAATTTTAGAGGTCCTCTAAAAACCGAATGTCTTAGAAAGCTAGTTATTTCTAGATAATTTTATTATTCAAAAATATACTAGATATGGAGCACTTTCAAAATAGGGAAAATAAAATGAAGATGCAAATACGTTGTCAACAAAACAGTTTGTAAAATATCCAATTACATTAATGCAAGCAGTATATGCAAGTTACTCATATTGAAGAATTAAATTACTTTAAAAATATGTAATCCTGGAGTAAGTTTGCAGAGACCACTATAGTATCGAATGCGGAATTTTTGCAATGCGTTAGACTTATGCATTTTAAGTAAAATAACACCACTATTCATTAAATCTCAGAAAATTCCAGGCTGAAAAGACAACTGACCGTTTGAAAAAGATGGCATTTCGAAAAGGCGAAAATTTTATTGGATGGTGATAAAATAGACTATAAACAATTTTTGGGAGTGCAGTTTTTTCTTGTCTCGGAAGTCTCATCTTATCATTTCGGTTTGACCGTCAAATCGACGTAAAGTAATTCTTTTAAGTTGTAATTGCACTTGGACTAAATGAGAATTTGAGTAAGGTAAGTGGGGCATCAATAATCATCAATCGATGATAAGTAAGTCTATGGTTTGTCAGAAAAGGGCGACGACATTAATCCCACAGTGAAACAATATTCTAAAACGAATGGAAGATCTGCAAAGATGTTTATTTTCGATCATTCCTTCGAATAATATATTTGATAGTTGTGCACTTTGTTGCATCGCTGTCTTTACGAGAACTCTAAGATCCCAAATTTGCCCAGTAAAAGATTTTGACTCGATATCAATATTTTCGATCTATGCTAAAAGATCTGAATCAATATGCCTCATCTTCGTCTGCATATTCTCGCCATGAACGCATAGTTGTCCCCTTAAATACATACTTGACGTGTGAAAATCGAAAGAATATGGAGAAAATTTTATAGGTTGGCCGCAGAAAATACAAACTGGTTTGGTCACTCTCTCAAAAAAATACATCAGTTGGGATGTCATCACCTATTTACTGTCATCAGAATATTCAACTTCATAATATTCTCCATTAGTTTCATGGTTCAGCTTTTAAATATATTCTCGTTAGATAAAAATGCTGGGAATATATACAGGACTTTATTTGAGAGTTTAAAAATGAAAACATTTCTGCGGACTGATAACGTTCGCCGGTTGGGCCGACCTGTGTTTTTTTTGTATGTGTAATTGCATTTTAAAAACTTTTTTTGAACCAACGGAAATTAAAATTCCGATTAAAAATTTATTTTTCGATAAGATAAATATAATTGATATAGAAATGTTATTGATGATAACTGGACTAATCTGAGATCCAATTTGAGGTTTTATTGAAGTTTCTTGTGGATTATCTGGAATTGGTCGTCAATTTAGGCGTTTATCTGTGCCTCTATCTTTATGTTTATCGTTAGAAAGAGGAAATCCAGTTAACAAGCAGATACAGATCAAGAATTACGGATAGTCTGATGGTCTGAATTGTTCACAGTATTAAAAAGAATCATTTAATTCTATAGAGTTACGCTTCTTCTTTATTTAAATCGGGCATTTTTGGTTTGGACATTTTCCCCTTACGCTACCACATTGTTGTGTATGTGTGTTTTTTTTTGTTATTTATGAAGCGTCAAAAGTATTCACAGTTCAGTTCACAATTTTTTTGTGTGTTCATATTACTATATACGTCGCTATTAAATGAAAATATATAACAAAGCAGACGGCAATAAAGTAGAAAGCATAAATTTATAATAGGGTAAATCAAATTCAACAACGCTTACTCTATCTCTGGGTGTTAACAATTCTTCAGTGTTTTCCAGATAGTTGTGAATTAATTTTAAGAAACTTTTTCATACGAAATAAAAATAGGGTAACTAATATTTGGTATGCCTGGTGCTTTATCTACGTTCAAATGTATTCATTAGAACTTATTGACTGGCAATGGACCTAAGCTAACATAAAATTTTTGGCTTTTTGATAAAGAAGAATTTGTTTAGAAGCAGTTTGATAATATTATTCCATGAAATATGTCTGTGTCTTCATGCATCCATTTTATTGCACAAACAAAAGGAGAAACAGTAAAAAAACGTATGAGACTAACTCCAAATAATGGTTGAAATTGAAAAAATTCAGCCGATTTACTTTAGGTTTTTTGAATTTCGTGAGGCCTGTGAGATTCATTTTTCTCATTTTGAGGCGGTTTGCCTCGATATCCGACAGAGCTTGAAGCAGTGCATGTCTAGTGCGATTTAAAGCAAATCATTCTTTTGTGCTGAGGATTTAATAGACGAAACGATCAGAACTGCAGTATTTTTTGCAATTACAAAGGGTAATGAAAAAATTATTTTTTGTTTTGTCAATTATTATATTAGTTGAAATTGTCTTCAACAGATGTACGTAAACGTAGTTCTAATAAATCACAAAATTCTCTGGCAAGGACCAAGTATTCATTATTTAACCGATTCCAGATTGAAATTGTGAAAAAATAATAACTCACCTGCTAATAATATACGTCCTATTAATTCATTCCTACCAATATTATCAAAATCCATTACCATAACATCTAATGAACATTCTCTTATCTTCTCCCATGGTACGTTAAATGAGAATGTGTCATTGAAAACCGGATTCAATGTACATTTAAAAACGGCTGTCTTACGTTTTTCTATACGCTTATCGCCGAATTGCAACCAAACTTTAACATATGGATCTAAAAATTGTACATGAAAATAATTGATTCTTGAACAATATTTAAAGACTTTGTTTTTAAAGAGTCGGGAATATTTCATTATCCATAGATAAAAGCCCTTATCTGTGAAAAAAGAGAATTTCGTATACCGAGAACTACAAGCACACTGAGGCGTCCTTGCTTTAGGACTTTTGTGTTTGCCGACCGTGTTTATCGTTAGAGGAATGAATACAATTATCAGAAAGTTGAATTTGGTTTACAAAAGTTTGAAACTGATTTGTGAATGTGCGCATTCAATTCACAAAATTTACGATGAGTGTTTAATTATGTTTGATACTAATAATGAAAGTATCATTTTAACAAGAGTGGAAATTTATCTTCCTGTTAATTCTTTTGTGCTGGCTACCAATGACCCAAATTTCTCAAAATATCTGTATATTTACTTTGAAAATTAAGAAAGTGAATGCAAAAACTACACGCCAGTCTAATAATAAAGACATATACTCGTACTACAACATTTGATTCTGCGTCTTTTGGTTCTTCTTCTTTCAACTACTGTTGGCAACAGAATCTGAATATTACTTATTATAAAATGACGTATAAATAGTCAAGTTTTCTGTATTTCCCTACTTGCTATAAAGACTATACGTCACAAGGACAACAGCTTTATTTTTACGGATATTTTGAAAAAAAGAACATATAAGAAACTAGAAAATACGAAACTTACCAGATTTTCCATTAATATCCTTGGCCTTTAAATTGCGGGCTTTGAGCAATGTCAATGTAAGGATACTATTACTAGGATGATAACATAATGACGTCAATAATTCACCACATTTATCTTTAGCTGGTGGTTTAAGTGCCTTCCAAAATGAAGGCTTCTCACTTAAATCAACCTGTACAGAAAATTATAACTTTAATCTCATCAAAAGAATAAACAAGAGTCCAGTATCGGTGATTTGAACCGGTATCAATATTGGAAGTGTCAATGTTAATTCGATTTAAATCCAACATTGATTGATTAATTAGAGAACTCTATTTTATAACAACAATAACAATGAAATAAAATTAATTTTACCTGACATAAAGGCAAGAAGACTTCCCCAATAGAATCATCTCTAGAGAAACGATCATAATCAAATACGTGTAAGTGTAATACTCTCGATTGTAATTTTTGTATGGGAAAACCTTCGAAATAGAATGTTTCATTCCATCTTGGATTTAATGTGCGTCGTTTAATCTTCGTCTCTAAACGATGCTTTTTATCTGGTAGTAATGTTACACGTACATATGGATCACTGGTACCAGACAGATCTTTTGCTGGTAGATCTTTGCCCTAAAATACATTAAAAAAAAACAAAACAAAGATTACTGCAAATTGTAGAAGCATTAAAGTTTCATTTTTTTTTAACAAAGTTGAAGCCCTCCAAGGGAAAGACTAAAATGTTTGTGACGTTCACTTTAGGAAAGTTTAATTGCATTTGAATTACATTTCATATGCATCTAGAGCGATAGATGATAATGTGATCTAATGCAAATTGGAATTTTGTTAATTGCATTATGATTAATTGTTGGAATTTGGTGAATCCATCTTTGGTTAATAATTAAATTGAAAATATAATAATACGATTGTTGTAATCCAAAGAATAAAATTTATCAAAATTACATGTGAACGACTGGTTTGGTGGTGAGACAAGATATTAGTCTCACAATTGTTGGTAATAATAATTTTCAATAAAATCAATTTTGTTGTGTTTAAAGTTTGGAGACATTGTTTTTGATTAAAACACACAGTTTTTGGACTTATTCAATGCCTTTATTATTTTTTTAAAAACGTATTTTACAAAATAAAGGCATTGAATAAGTCCAAAAACTGTGTGTTTTAATCAATTTTGTTGAACAATTTTTGCAATTTTAATTATTTAAACAAATCAAAATTCAATCAACTACAATTTATCGATGTAAAATTTGTTTTTTCAACATCCAGTGTTTGTAATTGTAATAACATTGTTTTAAATGTTTGTGATATTTACAACAATTTTTGACTATTATGTGCTGATGATTTGTATATTAAATTTTATTTTTGCATTGGAACAATCGTATTATTATATTGTCAACCTAATGATTAATTGTGTCCTGAAGATCAAATTCGCCTTTGAATCCTGTAATATGCTTAGAATATGGTGTTTTTTTTTCAGGAGAGGGAAAAAACTGTTTTATTGCTAAAGATTTGTTGAAATATTTTCCATTTAATCATCTTTTATTGTTGAGTGCAAAATACAACTTTTTGTATACATATGTTTGAAGTCGTTAAGGTAAAGTTGAATAATTAAAAAAGTCTTAACGAGATACTTCGTTTTTGCGCTGAGAAGTAAATTAGTTAAAGCTATTATTAATAGAACAGGTACAGCTATATTAAAAAGTCTCCTTTAAAAAAATAACAATAACATTTATGATTGAAACACTTTTGGACTTTAATTATCTTCAATTGTACTAACAATTCATTTAACGTTCCGAATGATGTATAGTGAAAATTTTGAGCTAAGAGATTCGGATTTTAATGCGCAAAACCACAAAATTACGCAACAAAAGAGTCGGTAACAGCAGAAGTGGTATATTGCCCGTTGTAAATCATCCAAAAAAAAGGTCGTATTTGAAAATAACCAGACAAATTTTGTGAAATATACAAAATGTCACGTATTACTAGACCAAAATACTGTGGCCGGTGACCATGAGATGCGTACTAGCAAAAGCTCCCATTTGGAGGGGAAATACATTTGAAACAGAATTGCTTTCTCTTTTACACTTCAACCATCCTTTTTCAATTCTGCGCATCTCACCGGCCACGCTATAATGGTCTATCTATACCACGTAAATTTACAAGGGGCAATATATCACTTCAACCGTTTCAAAATCTTGTTAGCATATGCGTGTTAGGACTTGCAGGTGTTGTACCGATACGAAGCTGTCTCCTGTTCGACATAAAATGTGTAATAGTAGACAAAGCTACTTCGTTTTTGCACCAGTCGATGCAGCATTTATTATTTCATATATACCGTTAAAGATGAAAAATCATAAAGAATGGAGCTCTCTACTTTTTGTACCGGTGTCTTCAATTGCAATAATGATAAAGTACGGCAGCAACAAGCAACATTCACTAGCAAAACAGACTAAACATTTCTTTGATTTTGTCCACAACTGTTATGGAGAAGTTCACCTATTATCACGTTATTACAGACAAGATACTAATAAATTTAGCTTTGTAGGACATCAAAAAAAGAAGTAATCAATTGGCCTTAAAAGTCGTTCAGTATTCTTGTAATTATAAAAAAAATCTAAATATTAAATGCTTTATAAGCGCATAATGTTTGATGCCCTACATAAAGGTACTTCTGTTTACTCTTTTAAATAAAAACGCTACTTTGAATAAATATCTTACAATCGTTCGTATTGATTGAATTATAATAGAATCAAGAAAGCCTCTGATTTTCGCGTATTTTCCAGATTGATTCTTTGTTGCCAAAAAGTGAATTGTAAGCCTTTTGAAACGTGAACTGGACATAGAAACAATGACAACGACATCACTGATGAAGTGTAACCAACTTTAATGTAGCTGACGTAGCATTTACTATTATCGATTATTTTATTATCGATGTATTTTAGAACACATATATTTGTTCACGAACCTACATATTGAATTACATACATGTCAATTATGGAAATAGTTTTGTATTATTACAATAGTTATCCAACGACATCGTAAAATATTCATGTGTTTCAGTTACACCTCAGCTAATAGTTTGAAGGGGACAGATAGAGAATGAAAGAGAGAGATGGATAGAGACTTTTAACAATAAAAGTTTTTATTGGTCCTATTTAAGCCATATTTGTGGCAGAGTTTCAGTATACGTTTAGAATTCATTAGAATATTGAATGAATTGCAATAGATACGAAACGGAAGATTGAATGTGAAACGTGCTAGAATCTCTTAGGAACCGCTTTCAATCGCTGTAAACCTTTATTACACTTTTTATGATTGTTAATAAATTTCTTGTATATTTCATAGCATTTTAAAATGAGTTTAACTCTCCACTAAGCGTTCTGAAATCGGTATTAATAGCATTAAATTATTGTTATTGCGAACGTGGGTTTCCCTATGCGTACAGCGGTTCTCCTGATATTTTACAGTAGAACACCATTGAGTGGACAATTAACATGCGTGTTTCGTTAACAAGTTAAAAACAGAACGATTCGTGTTTTATTCATCATATTTATGGTAACGTTCCAAACGCCCACAGATATGTAGACATCGCACCGTAACATATAGATGTAATACATCAATTTTAACGCTTCAATCTCACGTATACATTGCAAGTGGAGTAGTGCAGCAATAAAACAGACTTCCATTAACTGGTTTTATAAAACTCAACATTCAATCATACGAATTTATTAGTTTTTCTGTAATATTTCCCTTTATTGCTCTATAAATCACTTTTTTTCAGTTCTATCAAATTGATTGATAATTGAACATCTACAATTCTCACAGTTTTCAATAAAGCTTCAATCGAGTTTCAGGTTGTGTTGAAAATTTAAAAATTAATTGGTTTTTCTATAGCAACATCGATAATAATATCATGAGTTATATAAGTATCGGGGCTTTAGGTGTTACGAATATATTAACATGTTTTATGTTCTTATCATTTCCTATCTCTTGCACTTAATTTCTTTCTCTCTTTTCTCCTCCCACCAACTGTGTTCTCTCCACAATCACCGCCTCGATAGACTCACTGTCTACTCTCAATATCCCTTTTTTCTCCAATACCTCCTCTATTTTAATATTCTTTTTGTGGTTTTGCCCCTGGTATTCACCACATGGATAATAAAAAATAGTATGTACAACTCGTGCGGGTCGCAAATTGCCTACTTGATCGGTGAGTGGACTCACTTCGTTCGTACTCTCCGCACTAGTTGCACAATGTACTATCAAATTGTGGTTCAAATTAGAATTGTATTTTGAGTTCTAAATTTTTTAATAAATAAGTTTGTGCGAGATACAAAGTTTATTGTAAAAATGATTGTTGTATTGTACTTATTATTTATTGGAAAAATAATGCCCGTTTTAGCCTTAGTGAGCGTCAGCATCATGAAAGGAATATATATGTGAAATTTAAAGTCTATCGGACGGATAGTTTCGGAGATCTCGTGATGAGTTTGTGAGTCAGTCAGTGGTAAATCGCTTATATACATATACTGTAAAAATATTGGACATCATTTTTTTAACGTCTAAAAATGTTTAATCTGGACCAAGCATTACTATTATTATTAAAGATTTAAATGCCAAAATTACTGACTTTTGGAAT
This sequence comes from Epicauta chinensis, assembly GCA_021725515.1. Lineage (NCBI taxonomy): Eukaryota > Metazoa > Arthropoda > Insecta > Coleoptera > Meloidae > Epicauta > Epicauta chinensis. The sequence continues at coordinate 358,073 of JAEDXX010000094.1, read as the reverse complement.
ATAAAATATTAAAGGCTGTCCTAAATCAACTCACAATTAGATGACCTTGAGGTCCGACATTCTTTAATCGCAACTGTAGATTAAGGGCAAAAGACGTAGATGTCAACTGGAATTCGTTAGTGACCCTAACGACATAGGTATGTATGTTTATGTATGTTTATGTAAAGTGGGCCCTTAAGAGAAAATCATAATATCAATAATTTTTTTTACGCGTTCACTTTTTTTTAAAACCCTTGATACTTATTTAACATTATTATGCTGCGTCCATTAAAATTAAAAAATCGAAAATTTGGGGCAAAGTGGGCCCCCCAAAAAAATTTCATAATTGATATTTTTCATTCTATATTTTTATTTTTACAATTAAGTATTAAATATTCAAAAAATGAATGGTCCTTTTTACCCCTCATTATATAAGAAATTTCAAAAAGATTTTTTCTGAAGCTTTGAATATTTGCCCTCCCTCCCCTATACATTTTAACTGCTTAATTTGTTTATACAATTGTTTAATGTATGAAATTCGGATTATTTTTTTTATTTTATATTGACAGGTCCTGCTAATTTAAGAGGGAAGAGTTACGAACCAGGGCCGCACCTTATTGGCACTCCAGACAAACCTGTTTTGCCGACCCTCTATTATCTACCATCAAACGAAAAAGCTATTATACTTTTTTTATCAATAAATGAAAAACAGCCGCCCCTATGCAGTGCACATTCGATATAATCAACTACGCCGACACCAGTTGTTTTAACTACTGTCAAAAAGTAAAGAAGTTGTTAAAACAATCCCGAAGATGCAGACATGCAGATTTCAAAGGCTGCTTATATCGAATGGCAAAACCTAAAAAATTTGATTGTATCAAAGGGGCTGATATCGAATGTTGACTTTATCGAAGGTGACTTTGAGTCGGCTCTGATAAGAACTAATTTAATATTGTGTGTCACGTCTTTAATTGATGTATGACAATACTTTATCCAAAAGATCTCCGTCGTTCATGTATGTATGACAGACCTCAAACGGTTTAGGGGAAGGTGGTAGTACAAGCGCAGAATATAATATATTTAATTTACGTTATTTTAACTTATAATTATTCTATCCAATATTCCCCATTTTATTCTCAATCGATTCTATTTTCTAATATTGCGAATCTTCAGATTGCCACATATTTAGTTATTCTATTGATAACAGATTTATACATTTTTAACTATCCACCAAATCAAATATTCTCTTTTTATAATATATATTTCTTTGTTTATTTACATAATTTTTACAATACTCTTGAATTATCTTTAGAAATTTACAAGTCCAAATCTTACTTCTTTAAACTTCATTTTTCAAATTTCTTTCCATCTTTGTCACCAGAACAAAAAACAACCGAAAAGGAAGATAGTTAAAGTTAGATTAAATTCAGTTAGCAGAAATTCCAACATTTACCTAACAGCGCATTATTCTCGAAACGAAAATATATGTATATGGGAAGATTCGAGAGAATTGACCAAATTGTAAAATTTAGCCTTAAATCGGTCTACATCGTTCAGAAATGAATGACACTACCATTTGATTTGTACGCTTATCTGAAAGCGTGGCCTCAGGAGAACATTCCAATATATTTGGTTACGGTTAATTGTAAGTCGTAAAAATAAAAAAAATTATTTTTCCGTAAAGTAAGAACACTGCTTGGGCCCTGATGTCTTGTCTACAGCGTACTGTAAAATCCGTCATTAAGTAGAATGCCTGTTTTTTTTTTCTAAGTGACTTGGCAGATTGTAAAACGCTGACATTTTCAAGTATTTTCTTAAATCTTTTTATAAAATGACTGTTTTCAGTATCAGTTTTTGGTTAGGCGGTGTATAAAATGACATCCTACGTTGTCACCTTATACTTTTCGACGTATTTTTTATACAGAGTGTCCCAGCTAAGTGTTCCACCTCAAATATCTCGTTCGTTTGTGAATTGAAATGGGAAAGTATCTGAAGAAATTACACTTTAATGTATATACTTCAATTGACCGGTACGTACGATTATCTTTGTAGGTATTTTAGAAATGCCAAAACATCATATAAGGTCTCGAAGAAGAGGAAAACAATCACCTGTAATCAATATTGCAAATGAAATTAATACATTCTTTTTCTTCCTAAAAATTTCTCATTTGCTACTCAAAAAAAAAATATGAGCAAGTTGGATTCGCCCGTCTTTGATCTAAAACAGTATTTAACTAGAAACTTTGTTCAGTCACGATATTGATCCCAAACAAGCTCTAATTAATTTTTGAGCAGCAAATGAGTACTCTGTGAAGTACAAATATTATTTTCATTTTAAATTCATTCGCAGTATTCATTGTAGGTAATTGGCTTCCTAATATTGAGAGATTTTCGAGACCTTATAGAACGTTTTGACAGTTCCAAAATAGCTAGAAAGAAAATCGTGTCGGTCAATTAAAGTATAGATATTCTAGTCTTATGCCTTCAGATACTTTTCCATTTCAATTCATAAACAAATGAGATATTTGAGGCGGAACACTTTGTTGAGACAGCCTGTATGAATATTGCGTGTAATATGTTACAATTGGAAGACAATTATATATTCGTCAATGAAAAGTTCTACTACGAAGAACTACAAAAGTATTATTCAGGTAAGAATATATAGATTAGATGTTTGTTTTGTTTTTATTAAATTGACGTAAGTTTGAATTGCTTTTGTAATTGATTTTATTGAGTAATTTACTTTATGATTGATTGTTCATCAGGTTTGTGGCTGAAGATGGGCTAACGCCTGAAACTAGTTCCACTATTACAATTCAATAGATATTATAAGGATTGATTTTTTCTACTTTCTATTTAACTACGATAAAATATAGAAAATTATTCGATACATAATCTATCTGTGCTATACAATAAGGCTAACGATTCTTTTGTGTTTAATAGAATACCTGAAAATGTCAGGCAAATAATAAAACATTTCAAAATGTTCATCGTTTTACAATCAGCCAAGTCACTTAGTAAAAGACTAGGCATTCTACTAAATGACGGATTTTACAATACGACGACACATATAATACTAATGTTTGCACATTGTACCCAATGTTCTTCGTGAGATTCAAGGCACAAAGGGCAAATTGCAAAAATTGGGTTCACTATTGGGAGGACTTGGGTTTTCGTCTGTCTTTTTTGTCTTTCTTGCAAACTCCTTTTCCTGAAGCAGTTATTCTATCATTTAATGTCGTTTTAGGTATATTGTACCTATTTGCAGTCTGGCACGCACTATTCTCTGTGCTTAGTACCTTTTATACAGCTCTTTGCATATTAGTAGGATCCCAAGTGCCTTTCTTTTTCTTCGTTTCACCTTCATTACCTGACATCATTTGTGTATTTACATCACAAAGAAATCAAACCACTTAAAAATACACTCAAATAGTGGACGGTGGTGGGGGACAAATTTGTGGCCGGTACTGGAGGAAATGGAAAAAAATGTTATGTTCGGTCAATAATAAAATATAAGCCTTGAAGTGTGATTTAAATTATGCTTCATGATACCTATATAAGTTTAACTTTCGTTAAAATAACCCAATAACCTTTAATAATAATCCATTGAACTGACGTCGGCGGGCAGAATATGTCATTATGAGAGCAAACTTTAAAAAATACCACACACCCTGTACCTCCATTTGGTGTAGAATTTGGTAAACTGAATGCCGGCCAGTACTGTACGACTTTACCCTATGTGCTATATGCTAGTGTCCAGTAGTTGTCCCCAGTCGAAAAAGATAGCTGGCTTTCGCCTTGATTTTCCTGCTAAATAAGCTGAGTCACAGTCAAAATTTCGCACCGGCAGTTAAGCTGCATTCATTTGGGTTTCACAAGGATTAATATTTATTAAAAGCTCAATTTGATGTTACTATTCAATATGAATATAATTAAATTAAATTAAGAGTTCAATTAAGGGGACAGCAATAAACTACAAATTCTTATTAGATGAATTCAAATATTTTTGTTTTTTAAGTTCTTTATAACATAATGTATATCTCCATTAAGATAGCTTGATCTGTGATCATAAGATGCGGACTAGCAAAATCGCCCGTTTGAAGGGAAGATGCATTTGCAACAGAGTTTAATCCGGGTAGCATTTGTACACTCCGAAAAAAAAGTTCTCATTAGAATTAGATGATCCCTAGGATTTTTTAAAATAAAATAGAAGCAAGTGTATTTATTTTAACTTGAACTTCACAACGATAATGAAACGACAGTTGTAACCTTTTAAGAAAAGTTTAAAAATTTGAATAATAATAATAAATGTATTGAAAATCTCAAATGAAGCCAGTACATCGAAAATAACATGGTCTATCAGAGAACAGTCTTAATGCTTAATTTGGAATAAAAATTAATTCGTAACATTCTAGAGCTTTCTGCCATAAATTTTACTTTTGCAAGCTGCTACTGTTGTTTTCTTTTTTACACTTCAACCGATCATCCTACCTTGGTAGAACTATACATTTTCTTCATGAAATGATATTTCAAGAAGTGACTTTCTTTTTGCTTATTGTTTTAGAAGTTCTCTTTTCTTTTTTTTTTTGTAATAGTTCAAAAAATATAAAGTTTTATCCACGTTCTACATTTTAATGAGTTTTCCCGTGATTTAGCGCTTTTTCTAATTGTTGGATTCTAAACTGAATTATCTGTAAAAGAAAATGAAGAGCACTAAAGGTGCTGTATAATATTTCAAAAATATTTTAAATTACGAGCTAGCAACTGCTGTAGAGGTTTACTGTTTTCACAGTTTCAAATTTATTTTAATTGTGGTTGATTTTGTTTAATTTAAAAAAAGTTTACATACATTTAATATAGGCCTCAAGGACTGTTAATAGTAAGTGCATTATGAATTATGTTTTTATTCTTCCAATAACAATTAATAATAACTGTTGTACATTTAGGTAACTAAAATCATTAAAAATAAATTGGCGCACACCTATTTAAAAAAAGGTTATCACATACATAATTTATTACTAAATTGTTAGTAAACTTTTATTTATAACTAGTTAATATTTGATATTATTATTTACTAATAATATTATAATAATTTAACAACTTAATAATAACATTATGTGAATTCAGTTAATATTTTATTAGCGATTTTTGTGATATCTCATTTTTCAAAATCGATCTACACCACTTTCAAAATAATGGTAAAAATGAATTTATTTCTGATTAGAAAAAAAAAGGACTGTATCTTCAGGTAATCATCATCTACAAACCAGTTGAATTTTAAACGGACATCTCTTTCAAACGAAAACGAAAAGACTAGCTCCAAATCAAGAAGAAACCGAAATAACATTAGTGCCGTGCGAAATCCGATTGAAAGCAAGCTGTACTTTTCGACTGGCTTGAATGGCCAGGCGACCGCTTTGCAGTATCTTGTTCTATTGAACTGGACATTTATTCTAAACAACGTAAATGCCAGTTTTGGTAGAGTTGACTGATTAATCAACGATGACTGTCCTAACAGGTTTACATTGTTGTCTGTACAATTTCTGAAGATAATTTATCAAATTTCAAAGTTAATTTATATTGTTGCTGTAAATCAATACTAATGTCTTGAATTATAGAAAGAACATCTATCAATCATTTTGAATAAATAATAAACATGTATTTCCATTATATTCGTTGCATTCATTCGTAGTTGCTTTAATATACATAAAAGTCAACAAACTGTTGACAACAGTATTGATTTACTACTAAAGTTGGAAATTAGTTCAACCAAATGTATACATGTTCTAATCTGTAAATTTTTTATTTCAAAAACTTTATCTTTCGTTTTTTTTTGATTATTCCTTCTTTAATTTATCGAGTAAAATTCGCAAATCGATTAAAGCGTGTACGGTGTGGTGTATTGGGAATAATCCACTACTACATCCGCATAAATATGTACTGCAATTTTCCATATAGATAGGGATTGATTCGTTCGATTCAATCGGAAAGGCACTGATGTGTGTACGCCTACCGGATATGTACTTTGACTACCAAATTGATCTCCATAAATGACGATTACATCGAAATTATTTCAATACTCAAACAAACTGAGCCACTAATATACCGATTTCTAAAACAAGAAAGTTGAAGTGAGCATGTAAGTGAAAGTCTTATATTCACGAATATGGGATTTAAGATATCGCCCGGATTTCGATTCTTAAGACTCTTCTGCAGATAAAGGAAAAACTTTATATCAGCATGTACTAGAAGGAGATAGCAAACACTTTTACGGCGAAAAATTGGGAACATTACAAGATGCACATGCGCAATATCCTGATATCTGGGATGGCAATTCTTGGGGTCGAATATCGAAAGGAATAAAACAATTAAATCAGTCTTAAGATTCCCTTCAAATTGTTCAATATCAATTTAACATTGCTCTTAAGCTTTGACAACCTTATTTTCTACACACATAAGGTTTTTTTCAACCCAGAAAAATTGAGACCTATTTCTAAGAAGACGACACTTACATACAAGTGAAACAAAGGAAATTCTTAGTTGTGGCTTTGCACTTAAAGATAAATGGGACACAACAGCGAAATTAGCGTAACCTTATAAATACACATAAAGGATGGACACGCTGTGACAGATGATTTTTAAAGTTACGATAACTTGCAAGTATATTATAAAAGGAACAGAGAGGTTTCAGCACAATACTGTACTTCAATAAGTAAGTTTCTTTTAATTTTTAAAGCAACGAATCGAATTAAATTCTTTGTTTACCCAGACACATGACAGACATATATCAATGAATTTTTCACAGGATCTGGTTCCTTCCAGAACAAAATATTAAATAGATCAAGTTCAAATTTCATGTTAATTTGTAATGAATTTTATAGCGCATCCATCAACTGTCATCCGCTTGGACGCGTATCTCTGAGGATCTTTATAAGGATCTCAAAGGGTCAATTAACCTAGGTTAAGGAGTCTTTACTACAGCCGTTGAGAAAATCAAAAACTAATTAATCATTCAGCAGAATTTCTACACGTCCAGTTTCGACCATAACAGAATTCCAGCCTCCTCTTTATGTAAATCTTGCGAGCTACTTGCAATAAATTGAGATGAAGTAAGAGACGATAAACACACATAATTTTTAAATGCAGGTTAATGAGACATTTTAATCTAAAAAATATCAAACCGCTGACTGAGAGTCGAAACCTGGGTCCCTCCTGCTTTCACGGCAGGTGCTGTCATCACTAAGCTCAAAACAGATTGAGAATTAAAATGTTCATTCCAGTAATCCAATTTTAATTTCACACAACTTTTCCTTGATGAGTGTTGTGACTTGTTAACTGTGCATCATTACAAAGACAAGAATCTGTATTTATTCTAGGCACGAGTGCCACTATTCTCAGTTTACTTAATGTACAAAACTAATATTTTCTAGTACAACAGTAAAAACTTTGGTAAATTAATTTTGTTGTCGTTAGAGTAGAACTTATTTTTAACAAAACTGCTATTAACAAATTGTAGTTGATAATATTATTTAATGTAGTAGTTACCGCAGTACTTATTATTCTTTTGTTTCTTTTTTTTTAATAAAGTAAAACACGATCGTTATAGAAACATAAATCATTCAACAACACATATGCTAGTTTTTGAAAAACAAGAATTTATAAGAAATTTCATAATAATAGAGGGAGAATGTGTATCGATCTAAATGCAAATTTTTCGACGCTTTATCTAATATACGATAAAATAAAAAACCAACTTTTATTACATGCATAATTTATAACTATTAGAGTTGTTTTTAGCTTATCGTTTGAAAAGGTAATGTTATTAAAATTAAAATAATATGATAATGGAGTCTAAATTGTTCACTTTACGTTTTCGTTGATAGTCTAGACGAAATCAGATACGTACAATGATGGTACTGATTAAAAAAAAGCAAAGGTAGCGTCATCTGTATACAAGGTTTCTAAAAGGCCAGTATAAAAATTTATCAAGCCTATAGATATAGCCATTTTAGGATCTTGTGAGGTTGAATTAGGATTTACAGTAGCAGAAAACAAGCATTGTTGCTAAATAAAAATATACTGTGTAATAAATTTCAATTTAGTAGAAAATAAATCGAAAGCACATTAAATTTACCCACCTGTATGATTCTCAAGATGAGCGTTGTATTTTGGAAATCGTATTCTAATGAGAAATGTATTTGGCCAACATTCTCTGATGGTTCAGAATTATCAATATACATATCCACCAATGATATTGATCGGTTCTGCAGGAAAGCCATCTGTGAAACAAGAAAAGAAAAACAACTAATTTAGAGCTCGTTAATGTTTATCGTGTTTGCCTTGTGTTAATATGGAAATGTAATTTAAACGGTTAGGTGGGAGATTCAGTGAGCGTGAAACAGTAATCGAGTTCGAAGATTGATTGTAAGGATTTGGATTTTGACAAGACCTAGACAAGGATTAGTGCCATTTACGAAATTATTTGAGTAGACTAAAAGTTTCTCTCTTATCATTACTAGAAGGTAATATTGGTGGTTTGTTAGCAACAGATGCGGTTGCTTATAGATAACCATCTCTTTTCAAATATATTGTTAGAAAGAACTGATGCTACCGATAAGAAGCAATGATCAAAAGAGAATTTGTAAAATGAAATCATTAAAGTCGCACAGCTTACAAAGTTAACGGTTCTCTTTTTACTATTTTTGATTTATAACAAAAAACCATAAACTGAAACAAATGTCTATAAGAATGTAATAAAACTTCGTACAGCGGTTTAACAATATTAAAATTCAATTATTTCAAGTTTTATAATCTGTAACAGGTAGTATTTTGTGAGAGGCGAGGGAAATTTATTCTGTCTTGAGCCCAATTATTCATTCATGTTGTCCTGCTTTTTGCACATTCGATTTTTCGGTCTACCTTGTTGTTTTATTGTACAACAATTCTTATCCAAGTTATTCAAAGTTACACATATTCCAGAGGTAGAATTTGAGAATTAAACGTAAAATATATTACCTACCCCTTTATTATACAAGACTGATTACATAAGTAAAAGCCAATTTAACAAACAAAAAATTTGATGGTTGTTTATCTTGTAAGTTAGTCGGCTATTTCGCTTTTTTACGGTTTGATTAGCGATATTATTTACTGAAAGAATGATGTTGAAGTTTTTTCCTACGAATAATAGAGAAACACAAAGAGAAACAGATTGACAAAAAAAACGTGTGCCACTAAGAGAAATTGCAAACTTTTACGTTATATAACTCTTTACAGAATTGTATCGATCTTCTATTCTATGTTTCAGGAAAGACAAATTTTTATTTATTTCTGTTTATTTCAGTGCAACTTTGATAAAAACATCACATTTCTATTGATCTTCGATTAGGAAATTTGCGACCAAATTTCATTTATTTATATTTCAAATTAATGAAAAACATCCATGAAGTATTTGAATTGGAAGATTCGTGTACTGAAAAATCGATAATGGCAAGTATAAAGGATCCATTTTAATTAGAAATTGGAGAAAACTGAATTAATAATTTTGATTGAAATGAAGCTTCTACTGCGGCGTGAAATTTCACATAAATTAGACGAATTTTAATGGTTTAAGACATTTTTTCATTGTAGAAAAGTATTCGGTAGCATTAACTGGAAATTGTATACCAAATTTCAGCTGTTATTAAATTTGTCTAGCAAAAATGCTCTTGGGCTTGTGTCACATAATATAGTTGAGTATTCCTAGAAAAATGTTGTGATCCTAATAATAATTTAATGTCACCAGCTTGAAAAGTCGTTTTGGCATTTGCCACTTGACAAGGTCCAGATTTTTATGTTCATCCATTTTTGGACACTAGCTAAAAAGGATATTTTTATTACGTGTCGAACAATGATCTTATAACAGTCTATTTAGAATTCTAAAGATTTTGATAAACAGAACTGCTAGTTGGAAAATTTAAATCCGTCACCATAAACTCTATTGTAATGTACAAAATGTTGTTTGACAAAATAGATGCTTTCGTTGTGCAGCGTTCCAACACTCTTGCCCATCTTGGGTACGATTCTCAAGTGAAGCTACATGAATTTTTTGGCCTGGCATTGAGATGAATTTTATACAAATTTTGCAACTTAACAAACATGTCATATAACTTATTCATCGTTTGAATACATTTTAATATACATTTGATTCAAATAAAAGCGCCCCTCTCTAATTATAAATGAGCTTTGTGGCATTTTGATAAAGTTTGATGAGGGTGACTTTTGTACATCGAAATTACAAGTAAATATCAAAAATATATTAATATTTCCACAACAAGTAGACGCTTGTCTAATAAATAAAATCTATAATGGTTTCTCAATGTTCTATTAAGTGTAAACTGGTTGGTAATGTAATTTAAAAAACTCGTTTCGCTATTTCAATTTAAATTATTTTTATAGATATCAATCCATGATGATATAAAAATGCGTCGTCTTAAACATGGAGATTTCTTGGAACATTTTCAGCTGGTATTAAAATTTATCCACTTATAATTTATTCATGAGTACCTAACGGATATGTAGATGTAACGACGAGAAATATTGATCCGCTTATAGCTCCCGTTAATGCTACAAGTTGGTTTTTCTTTACGTAATAAGATTTGTCTCAATGTACCTGTCTGCTTGTTTATCACTAAGGATTTAACAGAACATTTCGAATTATACGTGACAACAAAAAGGTTGGTTTTGCTTAGAAAAAATATATACTGAAACAAAATGTTTGTTTTAAATGAGAGTGAGACAAGAAAAGCATCTTGAAGACAATGAAAACAATATATAAATGTGATTTGTTGGAAGATGAGTCTTTATAACTAATAGAGATAATATATCACGTGAACAAAAGAAACATTCCTGAATTTTTGAATGAAATTTCGGATATTGTAGCGAGGCATTGTTACTCTTTAATAATTTATTCCGTACCATGGACTAATTTTTGGATTTATCTGCATACATAAATAGAAAATTTCAAAAAAACAGGTGTGTATCGGCAGGTGTTGTATTTTGTTCGACTTCAGGGTTCCTGATATCATAATAAACGTTGCACTGCTGGACATTGGAACAACTGAACAGCAATTTAAAACCTGAAAGGAGTAGCCCTTAGCAAGGTTGTAATCTGTGTCCATGGTACCCTCGCATGTCAGATTACAGTTTTTTTGCAACGTTTTGGGCAACAATTTTATAGGAAATTATAAAAACTTGAAATTCCTTTTAGTAAACAGTCCGTTCACATTAATGTTGCCTTTAAATACATATGCTTTTATAAATAAGAAAATGATCCAAAAATTTGATAGAACTATCGGAAACTCTTAAGAACATCAATAAAAAAAAACAGTGTAATCACATACAGAACGGAACTAGTCGATATGTGCGGAGTAATTAAGAGAATTATAATGGAAGCCCAGGATCGAGAGACAATATAAACAAAGGAAAAAGATATCATGTGAACAAAAGGATCTTAAAGTCGAACAAGTCTTTGTATCATTAATAAATGAATACAGTTAATCAAAAAGATATTTTAATTGAATCATCTAAATGGTAGCAATCAAATAAAGCGAGCTGAGAAGTCAACCAGAATGTCATTTTGAGGATGAAATAAAATAACCTATATTTTCATATTTTACTATTTTTATTTCAATTTGTATAGTTTAGGCGTTCTGTTTTTTTTTCGTTGTAAGGGGAGAGTTGTTTTAATTAAATGTTGATGTATAATTGAAGTCACGCTAGGTGATCCTTCTTAACTACTTTTTATTTTTAATTAAATCGATCTCACCCTTTTGTACGAGAGTTGAAAACTCCACAGTCATGCAAACGTATACCAATGAATAACAGAGTTGCACACATAAAAAGAGGAGTTATTTATAGTATAAAACAGGTGAGTTAGTATTATCTAGTTACAGTAATGATAAGTGTTTGAGAATAGAATAAGGGAGGTTTTTCATACATCCATACATATAAATAGGTTAAAGATGTTGTTTGAAATCAAGTAATACTTAGAATTAGTAGAATAACAATAAACATATATCATGCTTACATCTTGGCTTACCGATGGATGGTCCCCCTTGACATTTTGTAGCGCTTTGTTTGCTGGTGCCGTTGGAGTTCTGGCTTCGGATGATAAAGCACCACCACTGCTTCCTGCTGGTGATTTTGCCTGAGGACTGCCTGTTGTTCTATACACAAATATAACAAAATTAATTTCAAGTTCTAAATTATGATGGATTATCATTTATACTTACTCTAATTGTGCCCTATTTTATTATTAGTTGATTAAGATCCAACCATAGATGAGAACGGTACATGAAAATAGAAGAAAAAATAGTTAATTAATATTTTCAGGAAACTGATGGTTGAAAGTTTACACTAAGCTCAATAATGATCGACTTTCTCAGGTAACAGTTGCATTTGTTGTCGAGCTTAGCAGTATAAAGTCTCCACAAAGACCGTATTATTAAATCTTGATTGAATAGATATGTAGCGCACATAATCTATACAAGTTTAGAATTTCAACCACACAATACAGGTAGGATTTGAAGTTATTTTCAATATAAACTAATCTCCAATGAGATTTAACAGGAAACATTGACAGATTTAATGTAGAAACTTGAAATCTTGGAAATTACAATATCGTAGCGAATCTTGGGTTTCTTGCAGTTACAGTTAGCTTTATGAGGCGGTGAACAGTTGTAATGATTTCTCTGAAAGCGGATTAAGTCAAGTCAGATCAAAGTACCTAGCATCAGTCAAAACATTGATGTAAGACTGCGACAGGTTTCGGATAGTGTGAAACCGACGAGAAAGGAAAGTATAGACTTGACCACCAAATGAACAGTGATAAATAAACCCTCTTCAGTTGAAGAGCTTCCTAACACAACGGTGTCAAGAGTAATCTAAATTGCCCATAACTGAATAAAAAGACATCACGTAAAATAGTGACTTGTAAATATTAAGAAAAGCAAGTTTACAGGAAACTAGCTTGTAAAGTATGGTAAAGCAGGGTCTCCTGAACATCATGACACTCGCTTCTGATCTGATGAGTATCTAATGAGCATCTGATGAGCACGTGGGTTCGTTTGTGCAGCTTTTATTTGCTGTGCATGTAGAAGACTGCGTAAGGATGTCAAAAATATCTAGGTGTGGTGGAAGAAGTTTTCAGCTGAAGAAAAAGGTGGAATATATCGTACATAAACTGCCAGCAAAAGAGTTTGACAGAATATTAGGAGTTGGGCACAAAAATATTAAATAGACAGAACAGAGAACCAATGCAATTGAAGTTATGAATTTTTTCCTGCGCAGGATACAGTTTAATTTTTTGAATGCAAAACTGCAAAAAGGTTGATTTTAGAAGCTGATTTTAAAAGAATCTTTAGCAAGATAGCAGCTTAAACAGGACATTATTATTTGCGTACCCTATGGATGAGGTTTGGCAGCCAGTGGCTACCAAAGAATGTTTTCTTAAGCATATGAAATTGAATCAACGCCTATAAACAGCCATGACCACGTAGAAAAGTGCTCAAATTTGAAAATGATTCCTCACTTATGTTTAAATACTGTACCACTTTTGAAATACTTTCAATTGCAATGTTACAATTGATTGCTTTTTAACTTAATCTCTACCCTATAAAGGTAACTTACAATTTTACCAGAACTTGTTTTCTTTTGAAATAATTTCTGTAATCTAAATGGTGTCATATACAATAGAATTGTTGCGGATAGTTTCTGTTATTTTGTCTGTTTTTGACATCATCGAGTGGGCGCAGCTACGATGAAAACGCTGTCAACAGCGAATTAAATCAGTGTGAAAAAACGCTGTCGATTTGTTGCCACTGAAAATTCACGCCACACCGGTGTGAGCAAGTTTATTTGCCGCCATATAAATAATAATAAATATAATAAAACCTAAAATCTATTCTTATATAAGCGATTCACTGACTGACTGACTGATAGACTTTAAATTTGATATATATATATATATATTCTTTTTGTGATGTAGACCCTCACTAAGAAAGGATTTTCGAAAATTCATCATCTAAGGGGGTTAAATCTGGCATTAAAATTCCAATATGTTGGAATATAGACGATTGTAGAAATAGATTTTGACAAGCGTGTACGTGTCCGCATCGCTGGCCGCTTTTGGAAATAAGTTTTGCAAATTTAGCAGTTTCATCTTAAAATGTAAATAACAGAGATTCTAACCTCACTTTCTTTGGCGTTTCACAATTAAACAATAATTTGTTCAAACATTTCAACATTTTGCCAGATTATGATTTAATTAATAGATTTAATATTGTTAATTCTGTGAATATAAATTAACGAACGGGCGGGACGAAGTCTACTGGGTCCGCTATTAGCTTAGTATACACCTTTCGATATCAACACTGAATTTAAGGGAATTCAATTTCCTTCAAGATTTTCAATCGTTCAACTTATAACCTACATTTTTCTTTGCTTTTATCAGAAATAGATATGAAGAGCAAAGCCAAATTCCTATTTGAACAACTCAAGTGTAAATGATACTGTGGACGGTTTCGTTGTGGATTTTGTATACATTAACTTTAACAGAACTATAATTCAAAACTGTTTATCTGACATCTTAAAATTGACTTCTATCGACTCATTTACAGACTGTTTCATCTTATTCAAAAAATATTTGGTGAAAACGTTATAATAGAATTTCTAATTATAATCCATCTAGCTGTTGATAATAATTCTCGCTTATGAGTTTCTCTGAAAACAATTCTTACGCAACAAAGAGAATCAAATAAATCACAAAATCGCACTGTAAATTCTTGTTAAATAACCAACATTTCGTCGTGATTAATGAATCAACTAACAACTTGAATCTATCTCGGTTAACAAGTTTCCCTAGATTATAGTCTGACATACTTAGCTTCCCGGATAATTTATCCACACAATTCCTGCTTGAAAAATCAGTAATTTACAGAATTGCTACCTCTTGCAACCGTAAGCAGGTAGATGCGTTGCAATAGAACTGAGACAATAATGTACAATTATTTTTGGATATTAAAGGTACCCTTGGGCTGAATTAACCGTTGTTTACTAGATAAAAGCTTATTTTAGCAGTATTTACACATAAATTTGCTTTTTAGAGACACCTAGAAAAATAGTATAAAACAATAATTACGTTAGAATTCGTTTACGTAAAGAAATGATATATCTCTCAGTCAAAAAAAAACTACATTGCTAGTTCTAGAAAAGCAACGTAGTATTAGTGATCGTCTAAAATCGCAATCTACGCCTCCATCAATAATCAATTTTTGACACCTATGCAATAGTATTACTGTTATCAGACAACAAAAGATGCACGTCAATAAATTCACAATCCATCTATTTACCCAACTCAAGGTCCACAAATGTACGATATAATGATGGCAGGTGGATATGCTTGTTTTCTGTTTTAACAATAGACGCCCGGACACTCATACCTACATGTAAAACTCCTTTACAATTACCATTACTAAAAGTTGAAAATTTAGAACAAATGTCTGAAAATGAGTATAATGGCGCCCTGTGGCTATAACATCGGCGTCGTTCTAGTTTACTAACTGTGGAAAAAATCTCAAACATCAAAACACCTGAAACTGATACTCCTAGGAAAAGTTTATGAGTAGAACAAAATAATTTCCAGTCTGATAGTTTTAATGGTTGATTGTTCCTGTTTTCAGTTGCTCTGTCCATATTTCATTATTTTATTGTTTCAAATAAGTAGAACCTAAGCAACATCTACCATTATAAATTAAGAAAACGTATCAAACAACCTACTTACTATTATATATTCTATTTCTGTTAAAGTTAAACGAATTTCTGTGTGATTTTTATATATCTCCATAAACTACTAAATTTTTTTCAGAATTGCCCAACCAGCTGTCCTTAACAGTTTTAATTGTGATCCTCGCAGTTTTTTTTCAGGTCCTAATAAAATCTTTTTAAAATTTGATTTTTTCCGCTACACAGCAAAAACAACGAAAGTATGCTACGTTTAGTAGCACTGCTATATCAGTATTTCTCTAAAATAGGGATGGCCAAACCCGCACCCGTGGACGTAAGGCGATTTCAAGCAATTGATTATGCGCATTCGACTCGATTTCCGATAAATTGATATAATTTTAATTAACAATGGCATAAACGAAATGAAAACGAAAAATTAAGATCCAATAAACGCATATAATCATAAACCTTTAATTGTGATCTTATGTCCAAAAAAGTCGGCTACTCCTGCTTTAAAATATGGTTAGCTAGACAATTGTAAAACAAAAACTGTTTTTCTGTGAACGAATGGTATCAATTTTGACACCACTAGAACTGAAATAAATAAGAAGCGCCAAGTATATGTATGATTTCAGTTTATATACGTATATTAGTAAGTCTCAAGAATCAAAGAGCCATATTTAGCAAGCTCTATGTAACGCAAAAGAATCATATTTCCATGGAAAAGAATTCAGAATCTGAAACAATATGATTGCTTGTCGAATTAGCGTTATATATGGAGATACAGAGCCTAACTTGATTGATCGATAGACAGAATTGTCCTCTGATTACGTTTAAGATAAAATCGCAGCAACAAAAAATTCACTGTTTAATGAACTAATAGAGCAGCATCTTCTTGTATCATATCTTTTATGAAAAAGACAAACTTTTAGATGGAAAATAGTACTGACAGACTCACCGGTAATTGGAACACATGAGCGTAGGAGCCGCAAGGAAATGATTTCTGCTCCTAAAATGCACTAAAGATCGTTATAAAAGTGCTAGACATATAAAATGTCTAATATGTAGTTTTATAGGCCTACGGACTCGTACATCTTCTAGAAGAATAGATGCGGTCAGCTTACTATTGCTTTCGAAAGCGTGGACTCACAGCTCGAGTGAGCTATAGACAACCCGCACTAGTTGCACATATTATTTTTCTATTACTAATGCAACGATATAGGTACTTGAACAAAACAGCAGAAAAAGAATTGAAGTTCAATTAGGGAGGTTAAGCAAGTTGAAAACTGCATTTATAACCTACTCCTAAACGAAACCACGCAAATACAACTATCAAAAGATGATACTGCACATACAGACGTCGCAATAATCCAATATACCAATCCACCTGCGTTCGTAAAAGAGACGCCGCACATACAATTATTAAAAGATTATATCGTAATTAAGAGTTTATACATCGTTAAATGTAGAATTGGTTTTTAATGACGGATCGTAATTAGTATTCGCTTGAAATATTGGAATGTTATTTTGATCGGTAATTGAGCTGTGGATGTCTTACATGTAATGATAAGTGTCCATAATATATGGGTTTTATTTACACAGCTACTTTCCATACGCAATGGCGGGCAAAAAATACGCATTTTCGCTGCGCGCGTAATAAAAAAATTTTACCACATAAATAATAAACAGCTATTTGTCCCTTTATCTGAAGTGACAAAAGAAGGACAATTATTTTGTAGATCAGACTTCGATTGTTTCGAATTTTATCCATTCAAGAACTTCGCATGATCATGTTTTCTACAGTAGCAGTATTGAAGATAATAAGATGAGTGATCCTGATGCAGTGCACAACAAACTTATCGATAATAGTAATTAGATGTTTAAATATGTCTCTATGTCGAGACTATAAGTACATTCATGGAAAACATGCCTCATCGCTATTGCTGCTGCTTACATTGTTGCCTACCAAAATAATTAATCCGTAGCAAAGAAAACAAGAATTCAGGCGACATCTATGTATAGATCATTCAATCTGGTGAAGTAGTTGTGGTAGTAAGAGACGAGGGTCAATCGCGACTACAAACGTTCACCAATACCGAACATCGAGAAGAAGTAGAAGTGTTCAATGAAATGATTGTTGGATTTTACTAGATTCTACCGCTTAATATCGTACTCGAAAGTTACAATTGGCTTTGAATCAATATTTGGAGTCTTACAAACACATGGACAATATAGAAATCAACTAACACGTTCCACAAGTGTACTTGGTGATATCAAATAAACTATAAAGAGTAGGCCAGCCAATCATCGGTCGAATAAAAGTCGCGCTAGGGACGTTGAAAACCAATTGGAAATGCCTTCGACATGAACGTACTCTGAGACTTGAGAAGTCGTGGTAGATAAATGGTGGACGCGCCGGAACGATTTCGATTAGCAATCGTTCAATAAACTCCCAAAAAAGTCCTATCAACCTTGTTTAATAAGCGCAAAAAACTTTGTACTGTATCTGAAATGTAGTGGCGTTAGGGACTGAACAAAAAAATAATCTTCTGGTAGGAATATAAAGCGTATACTTTACACACAAAAAAAAACGCTTTCAATTCCCAACAATATAACAAACGAACTTTTGATTGAAAAAAGGACGAGAATGAAAGTAATTTTGTATTTAGATATTTATTTAAATTTACTGGAAAGATTAACAATGTAAATGACTGAAAATGCTGATCATCCCAGTTGTTGGATAATTAACAATTTGTTGTTTGTCGAGGGATTTGGAAGCAAACTCAAGATATTTAATGAACTGAAAAAATGAGTCGAGAAATTCCAAAAATTATTCGACATCACTTTCAAAACAGTCATCAATTACTGTAATTGCTATTTTAACAAAAAAATTCTGTGTTTATCGGCATAATCCCTCCGGTTATAAATTCAAACAATAAATACCGTTATTAGATAAAATGTACATATTTGCCACATAAATAACGTTTGTTATTAATTAATTAATTTGTTATTAATAATTAATAACGTTTGTTATTAATTATTAATAGGGTCATTCCATGTCAAATCGACCCCTTTTAATTTCATTGAAATTTGGTGGAAAGTTTCCTTTTATCATAAAACGAAGTTGCATCAAACGAAAAAAATTAAATTTTTTTTTCAAAAGTTTCGCAAAATTCAAGTTTTCACTTTTTTTGCTATTTTTTCCAGTTTATTTTTTAAATATTTAAAAAACTATAATAGTGACAGAAATATGCTTGGGTTCGTTTCAAAAAGGATACTTGGGGCTATGAAAACAATAATATTTCGAAGAAAAATTTTGAAAAATGTTAAATTTGGAGAATTTTGAATTTTTAAAAATCGTCAAAATTGACGATCAACATTAAATTTTTGATTCATTTTTTTTCATATAATACCTTGTACTAATCTTAAAAGATCCTTAAATTTTTAAAACTGTGTTCTTTTCTTTTCGAAAATATAAATTTTTGAATTTTGTAAAAAATTTCTTTTTTATCTTCATCTCAAGTAAAGCTAAGCAATCATGTAATTTAGTAATTTTGAGCACCAAGAAATTCAATTCATCTACAAAGTTATCAGTGAAAAGACTTTCGATTGTACTTCTCAATTTTGTTGATCCGGGAAAATTACTACATGTTCAAAAACAGCAGTAATTCGTTGATTGTTGACAAATAACTATTTTTAGGAAATCCCGATATGAAGAACACGGCTGACTTTCGTCTTTAGGTTTCAATTTTTGTAGTGTTGCACCATCAAATGAGAGTTTAAAATTTTCATGAATGAGACAAACACATATCACGTGAGTATCAGAAGCACCAGCAAGAACACATTCAGGTGCTTTTAAACTTGGAAATTTTGAAAAACCGACTTTTTCGAATGGGTATTTTTGCTTGAACGAATAATAAATTTCGTTCAAGTTACCTAAGATCAGTCGTTTTTGATTCTGTACTCGCTGACCGTTTTCATAAACAGATTTATATTCTTTTTTACCAGGTAATTCCCTACTGACAAAACTAGCCACGGGACAGAGCGATCGTATATTAACTTATTTATTAAGAATTCAAAGATACAAACGACATCGAATATCTTCGGTACACTTTTCGGTTAATATTTTCGATGGCGATGTGTAACACTTCTTAACTGATTTGATTTCCAAACTGATACCAAAGTATATTAATAATGTTTTTGTTTTTACATTATTATATCATTAATTGAATTTCTTACTGCCCAAAATTACTAAATTACATGAATGCTTAGCTTTACTTAACATGAAGATGAAAAATTTTTTTTAACAAAATTGAAAAATTCATATTTTCGAAAAGAAAAAGAACAGTTTTGAAAATTTCAGGATCTCTTAAGATTAGTACAAGGTATTATATGAAAAAAATTGAATCAAAAATTTAATGTTGATCGTCAATTTTGACGACTATTAAAAATTCAAAATTCTCCAAATTTGGCATTTTTCAAAAAAATTTTTCGAAGAATTTTTCCTTCATAGTGCTAAGTATCCTTTTTAAAACGAACCCAGGCACATTTTTGTCACTATTATAATTTTTTAGATATTTAAAAAATAAACTTGCAAAATACGAAAATAGTGAAAACTTGAATTTTGCCTAACTTCTGAAAAAAAAATTTCTAATTTTTTTCGTTTGGTAGAACTTCGTTTTATGATAAAGGAAAACTTCCCACCAAATTTCATCGAAATTGGAAGGGGTCGATTTGACATAGAATGACCCATATAAAAATAAATGCCATACGATAACACCATGAACTAGAAACAGCAACTGCCAACTTTGGGAGTATTATTAAAATTATTTAATTAATCTAAAGACTTTGAAAAATACAACTTTTAGTGTTTAAAATTTTATTGTGCTCATCACACAATTTTTCTTATGTCTTATAATTAAGTTATATATTTCTTATTTAAATTTCTGATCGTTAACTGCAATAAAGGAAATAAAATCTATCATGCAAAATTATACGAAATGTAATTTTCATCATCATCAATGGTAAACTATTGAATGCAAAAATACAGAAACCATACAAATACACGATGATTTACTTCTTATTGATACAAGTTTAGGGCTTTTGAATAGGGGACATCAACATTCTATTGACCTTTATACTTAGAAGATTATTTCTAGGAAACCGTAGTAACTGTTTTCAATATAATGGTACGTTCAATAGGGGATCCTTAGTATAGAGCTTTTAGTAACCAGTACTTCACGATAAATTTATGGGAAAATTTAATACGAATTCCAATCTTAACTTTACACTGACTGCACGTCCAAGAATTTAGGCCAAACCCTACCTGAATCTAGAATAGATTCTTAATGGTGACAAACTGGTGTAGCGAATAGCATTTAATTCAAATTACTACTATATTTATGCCGGAAATCGTGTTATTCCGCCTCCGTACTTCCTAATATCAAATTCAAGAAATGTAAAGTGTCGGTTTAACTATATTAGAACATTAAAGTTTTATAAAAAAAATTTAAATCTGACAACTTGTTGAAAATTTCTGATTTCTATCAACTTGCACGAATGAAAATACCATAATCGTATTGTATGTGGAAACTGATCCACAATCAATAATAAATGGCAATTTAAATGATTATCTTTTATGGTACATTGACATGTGTGAAACTTCCGTCAGTCGTTGATTTATCTAAACATAAACATATCATACGAACCGCATCACAGTCTAAGTTATATAATGTGTTGTATATTCTTCATTAAACTAACATCAACAAATACATGAAATATTCTTTAAAATTGTCACAGTCTAAACAATT
Source organism: Epicauta chinensis (assembly GCA_021725515.1). NCBI lineage: Eukaryota > Metazoa > Arthropoda > Insecta > Coleoptera > Meloidae > Epicauta > Epicauta chinensis. The sequence goes on along the minus strand of JAEDXX010000094.1, from coordinate 336,525 downwards.
AATTAACAAACACATGATGGTATGAGTTACCTATGCTTGTTTAAATGTTGATTTATATGGAGTACAACAGTATTGTGTATTGTTGTCAAGATGAGCTAATAATAGAAGAATTAATGGAGACGAAGAATTACACTATATATTTCAAAATTGTCTTGGTTAATTATTGTACAACTTACATTTTAATCACATGTGTAAATACTATTACCTTCATTAGATATCTTTCAACAGTGCAAGCAATAATCTCTAGCATTGTCATAAACTTGGGTCGTGTAGTGAAGTGTGACAGTGCTAGTGATTCCACATGCTACATATTCTACAAGTAAATTGCATTTTGCACATGGTGTATAGAGGTGCGCGTGAACATTGCAATATGCTTTTCACATTGCGTAATTTTAATTATATCTCTGTCTATCTCCTCTATTGTGATTTAATTTTACTGTTTAGTTTTGAGCTTATAGTCTTTAAAGTGAACCCCGCCCTGTACTTGACATGTTCATAGATGAGTTATTATTCTGTATAGAGAGTTGAATGTTTGAAGAAATTTTTTATTTTGTCTAAAATGTCAATAAGCTATTATCTCAAATGAAAATTTATCAAAGACAGTACTTAGATCTTTAGAGAAAACGTAAAAGAACAATATTTGATCTAATTTAAGCGCTATTTTTCTCTATGTATCAATGGAATTTAGTTATGTCAGTTTAGAAGGTCGCGCGCTTGAACGCATTTTCGATTACTTTAATTTCAAAAGTTGCATCCGCTTCCCAGAAAGTTTGTTAAAGAAAAGGAGCTCGAAAAATTTTCTGGGAATAAATGGACGAGTGCATTAATAAGGAAATTGAATGTTCAAATATGCTGAAGACTTAAGTTACTTCATCAACTAAAAGTTGCACAATTTAATATGGAATATAGAACCGTGTAATAAGACTCGAGAACGGACTTTTTTTGTAACTAGATAAGTTAGTAGTTGTACGCGAGGGAAAGTAGTACACATTCTTCGGCGTAAAAATTCAAATTTACTTACAAAATATAAAAATCGTCGGAACACAATTATAAATCTTCTAAAGATATTTTTTAATAATTGCAAAAGCGACTTCTATGTAAAATAAATACAACAAAAAATTTTGTAAAAATAATTCTATTCAAAAGATTAAACATAAAACAATAAAAAATAAGTAACATAAAATGGGTTTTTCGCTCTCATTGTGTGAGGGAAAAGGGCTGTAAGACAGTAGGAAGAACTACAGAGTTGTTTTTGACAGAAGATGGAGGAATAAAAGAACGCTTCACGTATACCAACCCATATTTTGAAAAATCAGTTATTTCTATGCATATACATAAGAAATTTAGTACTATCATGTTTTACTCTAGGCTGTCAAAAAAGTCCATTCTCTCAGTCGATAAGGTACATGAATTGTCGAATAATTTGCTAGAAAGATTGAGTTTTATTTGAAATTTTCTATAAGAGTATCTTACCTGGCTGAATAATATTCGAAGAAGGCGACGAGTATTTCGATCGACCTTGAAAACGCCGCCCACATGGTGGCCGATCATGGTTGTATTCACCGTCCTTTTCACACTAATTTTTTGTCACGCTCTTTCTTTCTTACTTTATATAATAATCTCAATTATTTGAAATTTTAAATAATTATCACTGATCGTGTAACATCGTCTGTTAACGACATATTAAAATGGCGTCTAACATTGTTGGCGCTTTATTTGAATTGATTGAATAATAATGTGACATCAGTAGTCGTATCTGTGTATTAAATGAGTTGAAATTGAATTTCTAATATATTCGATTACTTTATAATTATGTTGAACAGTCTATAGAACTTGTTGTTTGAAACAAAAGATATTTCTCTACCATCCGCTTTTCAATTTCACAAACAAAGCATCTCGACGTATTCGTACTCGTATTTATGTCTCCCACTCTTGTCTCTGGCTCTATTTCAGTCTTCCACCATTACAATACCTGATAACGGTTAGTTTCAGTATGATTGAAATTACACAGTCTTATTTGTGATAGATGGAACTATTTGCAATTTAATTGTATTCGGTTTTTATTTGTCGGTGGCTGAATCCATACAAAACAACAATCTAGCAAATCGAACTAAAAAGCAATCTACGATAATCGAAGCTTTAATGAAAATGTAACAACAAATTTCTGTTCATTAATTTGTACAATAGTTGTTTATGTAGTATAGTATAGTTGTTAACACGATATCCAACAATGTTTGAACATCGGTATCAAATTTAACGGTTGATTTATCAAAGTTGCAATCCGAATCAATTCAACTACTAACCACATAACCAGAGCTAATTAGAATAAGACTTAAGCTATGACGCATGTGTGCGATGCTTGTATTTTATTAATTCCGCTTATTTATCGGATCAGGCGAAAAAGCAAATTTCATTAATGGAAAGTCATTTCCGAATCTCTCTAATTTTGGATATTTCCTATTGAGAGTAAATCCTTTTAGAAATTCAATTAGGAACAAGAAAGGGTCGAAGAGTCTTAAATGTTACTTGCTTCAAATCAAATTGTTTCTGATCGTTATAAAACTAACTTCTACGGATTGCTAAATCTACATCGGTGGAGATAATCATATCTGACTGACAGGAAATCAGTTTAAAGAAAATGGAAGATATATGTTCTCGTGAGAATGTGTTTGCTATTTGAAATTCCTACTATAAAATTGAAGTCAGTGCATAATAAACGACCGTAAAATGATACTTTCCCTAAATAATTATTGCAATGGAAGATGTTATCAATTGCAAAAGAATTGAAGATGCACTTTACAGCAACTCTTGCGTCCAGAATACAGGTTAAATTAGAAACCTTAAAACGAAAAGTAGATAAGAGATACACCGCAAAAAGCTTTTGAATTTTTCGTCTGTACTTAGATCACATATGCTGTGATGGTTTCCATCTTCATAACTCATTTGTTTTGCATATCACAAGAAAGATATGTGATATTCTGTTAGCAAAAGAATTGGATATGTTAGGGAGGAAACGAAAACTTCCAGAGGCATACAATTTGGTATTTATATGTGTCATATGAATTGCGAAAAAAAGTGCCACTAGTGAGATAACAAAGCTAGCAGGTGTTTGTCTATGTGGCAACAAAAACCATGGATTTCCGCTAAAGTTTCTAATATTAGAAGATGAATATTTTTATAAAGATTTTTTTGTTATAGCTATCTGTCTCTCGGTGCTATTTTTTTTTGTCATCGTCCTTTCAAAAACACCATAAATCTACTATAAAAGGATAGATATCGTATCCAACCGATGTCAAGCACAGTAAATGCTCCAGGATTCATGAGAAGCAATATTATCGCCTGTGAATTTATTACAAAAATGTTCTCTAATTACTGTTATAAATAGTCTCATCTCAAGTGATTATATAATACTAATTTTGTTGGTACAAGCTCTGCTATTGTCTGAAGTAATACAATTACGTATTGTTAACAATTTATTCTTAAGCTGATTTCTGGCAAGATTTATTTTCTATAGCAACAATTAATGAAAGCGGTAGGGACTTAAACGTTATTAACGTTAATTAACGTGAAATTTTCATTATTAGATGATTGTCTCAAACTAATACTTGTTTTCAAAGAAAAAAAAACATAATTTGTTAAGACTTATTATAATCGATAATTCCAGATGTTATGGGGAATCTCAAATATTTAACTAAATATTGTAATCTGTTATATGATTTATGTAGCTGTTCTAGTGGCTATATAACACAATACACATTCTTAAAAAATTACTTTGTACGTTTGTAAATAACTGAAAACGCTACAGGATATTAACCCGAATAGAAAACATTGTGTGTAGTTATATAGGTTATCAGGGCGATTTTCCCGCTACTTTTATTTGATAAAAAATTGAAATTTCCTTAAAAAATACGTACGTTTTATTCCAGAAGTCTGCAATATTTAAAAACGTCTTAAATTTTGATTTTTTTACATTGAATAACGCTTGCCAAGTAAAAAATGGATGATAAAGAGCAGTACACTGTGTTGCATCGGAATTTGATGGTAACTATTGAACGTGATATATGATATTTGTGTAAGGAAGATTTGCATTTCATTGACTTTATAGCTACATGAGATACTATCGAAAATCATTGGAACGGAGCATGTAAGGATTGACAGGTCATTTCTCAAATAGTTTACATTACAACTGTGCATGTTGTGTCGTGTCACATCAACGTACAGACTATATATTTCAACAATCTAGCAAGAATTCCGATATTATTCAAAATGTTCTAAGATATAGATGAACACCAATCGACTTTAAAATATTTATCTTCTCTATAAGAACAAAATTTAAAAAGAAATCGAATAAAATTGGTATTTCAAAGAAATTCGTTTTTTCGCACGAGCAGGCAGATTTTCAAAGATGTAATGACTGTGTTATTACAGAGACACGTTCTACACGTCAACAAATAATAATTTCCGGACCTTTTAAATGTTACAATATCGAATAAAATTAATGAATACGACTAGGTTGGCATTTTGTGACAACTTGACGCAAAATACTTTGATTCAGTAGCAGGAACAAATTGTAAAAAGAAACAATTAAATTCAATCAGGAATTTTTATCTGTACTGGCGATAAAAAGTCAATGCAGCCGAATGAATTTCATATTCGTTTGAACAGATGGAGACTTTTAACAAAAGCGTTTCTTTTAAAATTGAGTCAAACCAACAACAAAAAGCTTTCAGTAAATTTCACACTGCCTGAATTTAATAAGGTTAACGTATTATTATAGCAAAAAAAGACACCCTTTCTGGTGAGAATACATTGATTTTTACAATATGAGAAATATGACCGAAAAATCCCAACGAAACCGAATGATGTGTGTAATAAAGAAGCCCGGAGCATCTTGATCGATCGTGTACATTCACCATTCTAATAAATTGGAACGTTTTCCTTCAGTTGTTTTATTTAAAGGATTCCCCAATTTTTTTTTTGTAATTCAGAGTAAATGGTGGATGCGCCAGGCAAGCATATGGCTCTTTTGAAAAACAACCCCTAAAATAGCCATTGAATCTAAAACGATTAGATACTGATTGATTACAGGAGATAATTGTAAATTTTGACAGATCATTAATCATTTTCAAAATGTTCCTTTTTAATAAAAGTACGAAAGAGTATAGTTACTTGGAGCCTTATAGAATTAAATTTCTACAATGTTAACAAGTTGAAATTGATGTCACATTATTATTAAAGATTATTAAACTATTACATCTACATATGTAACTGAATACTTGCGATCAATTATTATCACTTTTAAGTCGCACAAATTCACATAAATTGTTAATTAATTATTAATCATCGTAGTGGTGACAACAGGTAGAAAACAACAAGTTGGATATTTTCCAACGTTCTAAAAACGTACAGCTTACGATGCGCAACTGTATAAACTAAAGCATGCTCAACACACTAACTACCACTTGTAGCTCCACGAGATACTCAACTGAATTCAAGAAGGGATGATGATGATGGTGGTGGTTGTAGTGGTGGCGGTAGTGGTAATATCAGTGGCGCGTCACGATGCTGCTTCACACCGACTACTATCTGTTACTGTTTAAAACTTTAAATCGCCACATTTTTTAATTATTTCTAAAAATTTTCATTATGTTTATCTTACAATAGAAATAATAGTGATTTTTGTTCGATGAATTTTGTAAATTGCTACTAATTACTTGAAAACAAAAGAATATTTTTGTTTAAGATAAGAATAAAACACTTCGCCTATATTCGGTTATTATCGTATAGATTTGGGGGGTTGTTTTGGTGTATGAGAGCCAAGCCCCGTCCAGGGCGACAGGTCGATGTTGCCATAGTAACGTAGTACTCATGCTTCTATACTTCCTTTTAGCGCTTCATTTTACAGTCTACAGAGCGATAGTATGTGTACAACATTCAACTAATTAATATCATATCGATGTTATTAACAGGAATGCCTTTATTGTTATTTCTTTTCAACTCTACCGAACGAAATGTTATATAAGTTGTTGTGTTGACAAGATATTGAGGAGATACGTAATCAAATTTCCGTCTATTTTTTTTCTTGTTCTCTTTTGTTACCTTTATCTAAACGACAGTTATTCTATACATACGATTATTATATAACCCTTTTATTTTAATAGGGTAGCTGCTTTTATGAAAATTTCATTTGGAAATACAAAAGAATACCCATCGTAAATTCTTTGGAAATAATTTCCTCCTTTGTTTTATAAATAAGGGTGCCTCTTCAACCCTTTTAATTTCCATTATTTCATGTTTGATGTCTTAAGTTTATTTGTATAATATAATTACTGGTATAAATTTTTATCACTTTGTCTGTAATAAGAAAAGAAGCGGGATTTCAAAAGCAAGAAGGTAGAGAAGTTAGCAGACAATTTTTTAATTAGAATATTGTAATTCGTTAAGATGATTTTGCAATGTGTTAAATCATCGGGGAAGAATACCTGAATTTAGAAATGTAGAGCAAAATGAAGACGGGAATTGTTAGAGCACCAGTGTTTTGCAGTCAAAAATTTAGGTTAAATACTAGAAACAGAAATTAATGTATATGTGTGTAAAGTGAAACAGAATATAGTTTAACACCAGATCAGAAAAGTTAGCTCAAAATGTTTCTAATTTTTCTACAGCTCAGATCAAGTAAGAGGAACTAAATGAGGACATTCATACAACATTACTAAAAATACATTGAACGAGTGCTAGGAGACAGTTTAGTCAAGACTGACAAAACATACCCGAGTCGAAATTTTGCGCATCAATAGGGTATCAAAGTTGTCATTTGTTTTGTTCTCTGTGGGATAGAGCAAATTTTGGGTATCAATTGCATTTCAAGAGTCGAAATAGCATTTCAAAAAGTAAACAAAGTTGTCAATATTTTCGATTCGAAATTTTGCGCAACAATAGGGTATAAAGTGGTCATGTTAGAAGAGTTTCTTGCTAATTTTAGTAAAACTACCATAGATGGCGTCAACGTTTTAAGTCGTTGGCAGTTGTTGGTAGACGTTGCTAGTTCTATACCTTGTTTCCAAGGGGGCAGACTAACTGGTTAACGGGGGATTATACTGAGATTGAAGTAATTTATCAATAATGTGCTGTGAGATGTGGAAAACACAGTGAGGTCAATTTTCAATGGTAGAAAAAATCTCATTTATCATCTACAATACCGCCTAGACAATTGTTTATTTATTTTGTTTCGTTAGAACATGATTATTCCACAGCCTTATCGTAAACATTATAGTATTACACTTTACAACTGACACACCTCCCCTGTAGTAATTAGCAGAAACAAGCCATACAATTATCATGAAAATTGAATTGATAGAATTCTTTGTAGTTTGTCGTGAAATGGGGCTTCAAAAGTGGTAAAAGGTCGTCTGAAGTTTGACATAAGTTACTTGTTTCATTTTGATAAATAAATGATAATAAGACAAAATCGATTATTATAATCGAGATTTCATATGAAATCATAATTATTATTATTATTATTATTTTTGAAGTGATACCTTCGACACGCTATTGATATCCAAATTTTTTATATTATAATAGAGTATCAAAAATATTTCAAAGTTGTCAAATTTTAAATATCAATGGCGCATCACAAGTTGTAAAATGGAAGAAACTGCATTTTTGAAACGCTGTTGACACGCTAAATATAATAGATACATAATACATAAATACATTTAGCGTGTCAACAGCGCATCACAAGTTATCACTTTTGATGTGCTACGATACGTTGATGACACGCTAAATTTGGACTCGGGTAACCACATTGTACATTCATAACTCTAACTTTCAAATTGTATTAAGGAGATATTTGTTTCTGGTACTTTGTGTTCGCTTCCAAAGGTAACGAAATACAGGACAGAGCATGAAAACCAAGTGGTTTTGAAAAAGGCATCATTTTCTTAATAGAGAAAGCAGGGGCGTGTAACCTGGCGCCCCAGACAAGCTTATTTTGGTGCCTCTAATTACTTTCCTATTTATCATTTTTTTTAACTAAATTTATAATCGAAAATAGTTTCTTTTCTGTGTTGCTGTCCCATAGCAAAGTGCTATAAAAGATTTCGTATTAAAAGAATGCAAAACAATGCAAAAAAACTCAGTTGGGTTCCAGTTGATAGTTTCATAATTGCAACAAAAATTGAAAAAAAAGCTATTATTATTAGAAGAAACAACATAAAAGGCACTGGCACTTACACTAACACTAGACGCAATTAATTATTTAACAAAAAAAATCACAATTTCTCAAAACAACTTAACACGTTAAAGACTACAACACCGTTGAACAAGAACGAACAAATCTAAAAAGGGTGTTAAGTAAGTGTCCTTAGTTCGGTTCTTATCAAGAATGTATATCCACGATTAATATAATCGTCAAAGTATTAAAAAAGGGTAGAAATATTAAAAATATGTTTTGTAAATTAAAATTGGCTACCCAAATAAAGGGCACAATGCAGGTGAAGGCATTGTCTCCTTAATTGGCAACTTGAGAAAAACTTCTAATAGTGGATTTGGAAAATTGCAGATCCTAGGTACATCCGATTGTAAGTCAATTGTTTGAAACCTAGAATTATGACTGATTATGGAAAAATTTTCCAAAAACTGAATCCCTTTTATGATCTAACTGGACTGAAGATCTAACATAGAATTTGATTTCAGTAAAAATAACTTTTTTCCAAACAACTCCAAAGAGTTCTAAGATAGTACCCCCGATCTCATATTGAACAAATTGATCAGAGTTCAGACTGTTCTATCTTTTTTTTTAAAATTATATTTTCATACTCCTCTTAAGAAAATGCTACATAGGATCCTCTAAAAAGTGCCCCCGCTAAAATTGTGGCGCTCCAGGCAACTGCCTGTTTTGCTGTGGCCTCAGGCAGGTTCTGCATGTACCATATGACGCTGTATTGCTTACTGGTCCCTACATTTTTTTTTTGGTTATCGTCACTGTAACAATTGAATATGGTGAACATATTTTTCATGGCTGAGGTACAAAGACTGTACACGCTACCAATGAATTTATCATTTTTTTTGCAAATTGGCAGCGAATCTTGGAAAAAAGGATTCCTAAATCAGTCCAGCACACTGTCTTTAATGACTATCATAGATTTTATTCTATTCTATTCAATTTTATTCAATCCTCTGTAAAAAAATAAAAACTTAACGGTGCACCCACTAAAGACAATACATTGTAGAGAAATGCTGAGTTCAACCTTAATGGTCTCCGTCACTTAGAAAATCCCGGTCACGGTCCAATTTCCGCGTACGTGTTATGAATTTTTTCAAATTGTTTGACTAATACTGCAACGACTGAATCCGTTGTCAGCGTTCTTATTTTGTCTGTTATTAACAATATGACGCTTCCAATACCGTAATGAAAATGTGTAAATCGCCTCTTAAAGTCCTATAGAAGGAACAACCTTTTGTTCTTCTGGATGATATTTCTTCAACAACAAACAACATAACATTGTTTATTGAAAACGAGAACAAAAACTCTATTTAGGACACGACTAAATAAATTTCTGCTTGATTGCGTAAATGACAAGAGAATAACAACCATCCAGCAACTCTTTGATCGAGAAAAATTCAACAAAAATTCCAATCAAATATCTACCGCTCATTTTTTTTGGTACATATTATTGATGTATTAATTCAACTGAACTATTCCAAAAAAAGAACCCTATTCAAATTGATACAGTCGACTAGGTTTCCATATCACTCTTGTTTTACTTTGTTTACATGGATAGATATAGTGGTTTTATTGATTAGACACTATAACAAAACCTGTTGCTACCTTATCCTTGTAAAGATAGATTGAAACATAATTAAAGCATTCAATATGTGGTTAGAATGTTCAACAATTTCTACTGTACTCCTATTACTGCTATTAAAACATTACAAGAATTCCCAATTGGTTATTTTTGAAATATAAATCAATTATTACAGATAACTAACATATTTGTTTGATTTTCGTGGTTAAATCTAGATTCTGAAACAATCTCTATATTGTTATCATTGTTATTATCATTAACCAAACACTACCAGAATCAAATAAATAAACGTCAATACCAGAAGTATCAATAAATGACAATAGGGAACAAAAAAAACGTAGAGCAAAACCCCTGGATTTCTGGGTAGGTATATAGGTTGGAATTGATCATTTGTGTTGCATAATAAAGTAGTGTTTCTGAGGTGGACAAAACAAACGAAAACTGGCAACAATGTTCAGAATTTAATATTCCCTTACAAATAGGCATAATTACGATTATTTCACGACATGTCGCATGACTTCCATATTAAAAAGTGTAATAAGTAGTCGTAATAGAAAAAATATACAGTAGATGGGGAATTTTAGATTAACAACAAGTATTTTGAAGCATTTTTACTTTACATATTATTATCAAATAATTCGCTATTGTTTTCTCGAGCTATTGGTAAGAATTTTACTATCACTATTGTTATCAGGTACATAAAACTTAAGCAATCTGGCAACGCCAGTGACCAAAGCATCGGGTAGTTGTATGTGGAGAGAATAAATGCGCTGAAACTAGAGATATATAATCTTCAGGCCTTATATACTAATGAACATAGTATTTAAGAATTCCTTTTGAACAGAAATATCTCAAAAGTTTGCAATTAAAAAATGGAATTTTTTGTTGAAATCCATCATTATTGTATCAGGCATTAATTTTTTTTTGAATATCAAAAAATTCAAACAGTTAGTAAATATTAAGTAAACAAGTACGGAAGTTGATTAATATTAAATTGACGGAAAGGGGATTTTCCAAGGTGATGTGCCAAAAATACTTAATTATTCTATACCGTTTTATAATTCTTAGTAAATAACAAAGTTTACGTCTGAAAGGTCAGACTTTTTGTTTACTATTGCAAAAAATGTTCTTCCTCTTTTAAGTGGATCGAAAATATAGAACACTCCTAATAAAATTTTGTTTATTGTTTTAGCTTCACATTATTACATGGAACAAGATTTACAATTGTAAAATGTCGGTTCCGTTGTATATAGCGAAATACGTTACTTTAGTTATAGGTCGACCAAAATAAGGTGGCCAGTGAGATGCGCAGATGTTGATAAAAGATGATTGAAGTGTAAAACAGAAAACAACAGTGCCATCTTGTAAAAAGTACAATCGGGAGAGAAAATTTTAGAATCGCACTTTGTAAAATTAAATTATTTTTTATTCTGAAGTAAAGATTAAAACGCCTATTATTAAGTTAAATGAACAAATTTGTGAACTGTTCTCCAACAGAATATGTTTTGGATAATTCTAATGAGAATGTTTAAAAAGTAGGAAAATGATTTTTTTCGGAGTGTACGGTGAGTGCATCTACTCACCAATTTTCCTAGTGCAAATCCCATAAAAATACAGATTTGACTTTCAGAACTAATAAGTTGCTTTTCCTCTTATATTATTTCTCGCAGCTTGATTGGTAGAAGTTCAGTTTAGACAGACGCACCATTTTCTTCGACCTTGAAGTAATCAACTATATGACAGGCTTTTAATAGACCATTTTGAATTAAACATAGAATGCATCTGTTTGAATCTCTAATTCTGACAATGACAGTGAGTACGTGATGTAGTTATATGAATACTTGTAATTGTCATTTATTCTATACTTGGCGCAAGTTGCTTTTTGAAGCCATACAAATTGAGAAATCACTCACTGTATGTGCTTTTAAATTACAATATAACGAATTGATCTATTTTCGCTGGACATTTTAATGTATATATTATTGTTCGTAAATAAGGGAGCAGTATGTAAGCCTTCTCTAAGGGTACAGACACAATAAACGCCTATTATTGGAAGCGCCGGTAAGTTCCAAGAATGAATACATGTATTCAAAGGGCCTATTACATAGTAGCCGCTTGATGCCGACCAGCGAGTCGGCAACAATATGCGAACACAACAAAATCCTACGTCGGCGACTTCATGCATCGGCGTTTTCAAAAACTTGTATACAGGATCGGATCGAAAAAAATCAGAAATTTTAGACAAAGGGTATTCTTATGCAATCGCATGTGTACTGTGACGTCCAATTTTGGTGTCACCAGAAAATAAAGGAATCGATCAATTTATTGAACTTGAAGTGAAAATATTACTATTGATGGATTCATTATAAGTATAAGTACGGCTCTGTATCTATTCAGATTAACAAGACACAACAAAAAGCACAGTTAAGCAGTGTTGCCAGATCAAAATCTAATAATTTCTAGAAACTTAATAGATTTAACTGGAATTATATTGGAGAAAAATTCTCATTCTCAAGCAACATAAAGAAGGAAATTCTACAAATTACTACTTTATTTATACAAAAAAATTCAACATTCTAGAAAAAAGTTTTCTGTCAAATCATTACATGAAATTTAAATCATTAGATCTAATGAATTTTCACTAAATCTGGCAATAGTCGAATTATGTACGGCTACTATGAACTACCGATCACTAATAAGAAACGTGACCGGCTAGAAATTTACAATGATTATCCGCGCTTATTGTTCAAGGATGCATCAGCGTTTCCTATGTTAAAACATTTATGAATCGGCTTCTGCCAACTTTTGTTGTGTGCGCGCTAACCAGACCTGCGACTGCTCGACTTGAGCCGATCGACCTTGAGATGTTATCTTACTTGCAATAGTGCGTTTATTGCGTTTATTGTACCTGTACCCTAACGCTGAAATCGCACTTGTAACTCAATTGAAAACACTGAAATTTAAATATTAGCTCTTGAGCATTAAAAACAATTATACTCCAAACACAATTGTCAACTTAGGCTATTTTGTATTTACATTTTATTTAGTTTTGTCAATGCAAAATATAACGTATTTTAGTTTAATTTGCTAGAAGTGCACTTTCTCTGAGTTTTCTATAAAGAACAAGAAAAACAAATAGTTAATCATACCCAAAACCGGGAAAAGTGAGTTCTGCATATGTCAACTAGTGGTAAATCTGAATATAGAAGTGATGACATATTCACAAAAAAATCGTAGAGCACAGTCCTGGTATAATTGAACCTAAATTCGAAGGGCTGTCTCCGCCTACAACAGCCTGTTATAAATAAAAACTTACGATTTTCATAACTATTCTTCACATAGGAAAATTTAATTAAAATATTAACACGAATTCAAATTAATAATAAACCAGGCAAAGTCTTTGCTTCACAGATAACATTATTGTGTTCGCAATATGACAGTCCCTAAGCTCTATTGTTATTGAACAAAGCATTTTTTAAATAACTAGAAACGTGTTTTTTCTAAGAAGCAAAAGCATGGCTATTGAAGAATAAGGATATACGATTAATTAGATGATATAATAAAATCATGTGGAAAGATTTGTTATACATAAAGAGAAAATATAATGCATAAAGAGTAAGAAAAAAGAAAACATAAGATTTGGATAGAGATAGAGCCTATAATCAAGAGAAGTGCAACAAAAGAGGAAATCTTTAAACATTAGTAAAGATTGATTGATAATAAAATAAGAAAATTAGAAATTTACAAACGGTCTTAGTACAGATATTAAAATGTTTCGCTACCAAAATTCAACAAAACGTATTTTATGGAAAATATAGAACTGATCTGTGTCATTCAGTTCCAAAGACAAAAGGGCGTATTTGTAGTATTTTAACCTAACTATGAATAGTTGTATGAGTATCTTGTTTAGATAAAATACAAATTTAGACTAAAGAATTTCATAATTTATTATTGATAGTACGATTGGCGATGCCTCACTTTTAGACCGTATCGAATGAGTATTTTATTTCACATGTATAATATTTTGGTAAGCCCCAACTAGTATAAATTTACTGCAGGATCTCGTCTTTCTTCGTCTGTCACCTTTAACCGAAATGAGAATTTAAACAGCTCTCAATGTCAGTATTGCCACTTTAAAGTGTTTGTATAGTAACGAAAAAAAAAACAAAAATGACTTCTACCATGCTCAACCAGCTGTTATTGAGGAGATTTTGAAACCAAATCAAAATAATCAAGCAGTCCACAAAATTAATTGTATACACATGGTAGGTAATGGTGGTAAGTAATCGTTTAGAAGCTATTAACAGAAAAAACAAGAACAAATAGCAAAACACCACTGTACTGTTAATAGTAGTGGAAATTCATTTTACAACATTTAACAGCTAAGTATATGAAACGGCCCTGTTCACTACTACTGTAGCATTTACACGTTTATATTTCCTTGTTGGTTAAAAGGCACGGATCGATATGATAGAATGAATTGAATGGATTAAATAAACCTGGTACAGAGAAAGAGAGAAAATCAAGACTTAGGAAATAACTAGAATACCGGAACGCATTTTCTTATATGATTTTGAAGAAAACTTTTCCAACGACGATCAAAGAATTTAAGTCACAGGGTATGATTTGTGGTTTTATCCATATACATACCGAACATATTTGTTTGTGGATGTATGTAACAATTTATGTACTAGTTTTAATAGATACGTATTACATACTATCATAAATTTTGTTGTTTGGAGGATAAATTAAATTATAAGGAAGAAGATAACAGTAAACTAATAGTAAAGTTTACAGCTGGAAATAATCAATTAAGATAAATAAAGGCATAGCAGTGTTGCTTAAAGCCTCTGGAGTAACTTTTTTAGACAAGCATATATTGTCAAAGTGGTGTTCTGAAAAACAATTTTCCCAAGATTATGACTTATTACAGTAGCGATTTTTGGAAAAATTTCTTCTGTAAAAATAAGTCTCTCAAGAAACTTTGATAATAAGTGCTGCAGATGATACTTTGAAGAATTAAAACTATCTTAGAAAATAGATGGAACAAAATTGTATTTGGATTTCGAACTGGTGTGTTTTTATTTATAATTCAGTGGTAGAAGGTTCCTATTATTATGTAAAAAGATGCGAAAACGTTGAAATATAACTTGGTTCAACCTACTTTCGTTGAAGTTTGTAGATTCTTACTATAATACAGTGAGAATGCCAATGAGTTTTGTTTAGAATTTTGAGATGTATTTGCAAATAAGCAGTTTCGTAGGCATACTTTATATTTTAATCTATAAATATAATAACAGAAAAAAAGTGCTCAATATTTTGACTTCAATGACTTACATTATTTGTAAAATATTAACACCTAGTAGTAGTTGACCATCATCAAAAATTTTATTGTTAATATCTTTCAAAGAAAACGATTTTACTATATTGCGAACGTTTTCGTGCTCATTTGTGATGCATTTTATATTTACCAGAATTTATAGTTACCTTCAAACTTTGACCGATTTCAAGTAAACTGAATTCGGTTTGCCTGCAGATGAAATTGATTTGCAAAGTTATGAGTTTATTCAATTTTTGTAAATGGCTAGCGGGGAAAAGCTCAAGTTACCGAATAATGTAAGCAACGTTCCAAGGCGTTTTACAACAGTGCAAAATAATTTCCATGAAGAGTCAAGAAATCGTTACTTTAGTTCTAAGGCTCCTTTTACGAATGCTAGTTTTTAGAACTCTTGCGATTTACCGAATTGTAATTATTTTAGTTCATATCTAGTACAGTTTTTAATACTATTAGAATATTCTACGATCCTTCGATGTCTCCTGCCTATAGTTTGGCAAAAGTGGTAAAAAGCACCGGTGTTACAAAAACGGTACCATAATCATACAAATTTTATAAGCTTTTCATAAAAATGTTTGCTGCCCTGAGATTAGCCCCATGTTCAGTTGTCTCAATTTTTGTCAAACTACTTTGCGTAGAATTTTGAGATTATATTATAGTTACTTCTATTCAATTAGGGATGAAAATTGTCGACCAAATGTGACACAGATGCGCAACATATCATGTCTACTTTTCAATTCAGGTAAAGCACTAGGATTATAAAGGTTTATAGAAAGCGTAAATACTAGTTGAAAGAGTCATATAGCTACATGAAGCATAAATATAACCAGAATAAGTAAATTCAGAAAAATAATAAGAACTTTTTTGGCTTCTTTAAATGAAGATCTACTCCTGATTTATTTAACTGAAATTCAAATCTCAATGTATGCTAAGTCTGATTAGTTCCCTAATATTGGGTAATTTTCAAGATCTTATACGACGTTTTATCATTCCGGAAATAGCTAGAAGGAAAGTCGCGCCAGGTAAGTGAAATTTAGACAGTGCCGTATAATTTCTTCAAATGCTTCTTCACTTCAATTCACAAACAAACGGACTATTTGAGGTGAAAGAGTTAGCTAGAACTGCCTGCATCATCTGGCAATTGATAAGGAAGGCAGTAGGTCATCACTAAAGGGCGGATATCTGCTCCAAGATAGAGCAAGGCAAATTCTAGTCTCCTGACAAATTCGTATAGAGCGTATTGACTACAACTATTGTACTTGCATAATCTATCTTTTCTTGTGAAACGTTTTTCTTTACAAATAGAGTCCGAACTACTCCGCACGTAGCAAAGCAGTGGACCAGTTGAACTGCTACCGTGGCATCGCGTCGTTATGGTGAAAAAACAGGTGCCGAGTTGTACCGTATTTCTATGCATTTCTGGTCGCTCTCTCTTCTTTTTTTAAAAGAGGGCTCGTCAGCGGCAACAAGCTGATGTTTCTGACATAAAAAAATTAACAAAAAACAATTTTTGACAAAAATAAATAAAAAAAACTTTAAAATTATGAACACATTTTTGTTGATTTGTTCTACGTGTCTTTTCTTACAAATTTATGTAAATACATGCATTAAAATTAAACTACGCCAATGGTGCATTTCGAGCATTGTAATTCTAGCCAAATGACCTTCAATCCGCACTTTAGTCATCATGTAACTAAATTAAAGATGATAGTAATCGGAAATTCATACAAACAATATAATGGGATGTCAACTAATTTTAACATATAGAATCTAAAATAAAACACTTAAAGTTTAAAAGCTTCGGAATTATAAAGGAAAAGTGTCATAATCTTAATACATTTAAAACTAAATTACAATACATTATTGGATTTACATTTCTCAGTGCGTAACATTGAACGCGGCTTGCCCTTTGCAGACACGATTTTAAATGCCACCTTCGTTTCAATTTATTTGGAATGTTGTCTGACACCTTATCGATTTTACAGTTACATCTGTATATATGTTGTAGTATGATGTTCCATATCTCAAATAAACCCATTATGATCCTTGAACCGTTATAAATATTGTATGCGATCAGTTTGATCGCGATAAGTTATGAGGGTAAATTTTCAAAATGACAGCAATAGAAATTGGAAGGAATCAGCTCTGAATAATCGTTCTCATCTCTCATTTGTTATTGAACTATTTTGCAAGTACAATCTAATTTTTAAAACCAATTACTATTTGGTAAGATAAAACTACAATTTAAAGGCTATAAATAGTTCGGAAAAAAATCCAGCGTTAATGTTGACTAGGAATGATAACATAAAAAAAACGACAAATTTAATCGGGCAATTTCCTTTTAACAATCCTACAATTTATTATATGTAGATTTTAGTCGCCCAGTCGCCAAATCAACAATGTTACAAAATAGGTGTGTAATTATGTAATCTTCTCATCATGGAAATGAAGATGAATTTGTGAAAATTAGGAAGGACTATGAATTGTGTTTTAGGTTAAGAAGATAAAGGGTGAGATGACAGTCCTCTATTTAATAATCTAGTTAGTCGGCACAAGAAGTGCACGGAAGCGGATGATTATTATAAAGGAATGATAACTGTTACAACAAACAGTTGATGCTTATCATGCAGGACTAGAGCAGATGATTGTGCAGGTTGTTTACTATTGAAAGTGGTCTAATAAAACAAATGCAAAGAGCATTACTTTTTATCTAGATTTTAAAGAAATTTAGAACTACACAATAGACGGAACGTTATCGGTTTTGATCTCTAATACCAACCTTATGCATAACAAATCTGCTATAGCAAATACTTCGTAGATACAATTCGTAAAGTTTCCTTCTTTTCAACACCAAATGCAAAACTCGTAATATTTTCAAGCAATGTGATGAACACAGAGATAAGCGCTTATATTATTCAAAATTAAGGATACATTTTTGATATTTGCTTTCTTTCACGAAAGGGTACCTATTACTGCTTAGCAAAAAGTTTCAATTCCTCTAGCATCACGCATCGCGCAACACGATAGCACTGATTCTGCTCTAAGGACTTATAATAAGTGATTATTTACTCAAATACGTTCAAGTTCTCAATATCTTTATTTTGGTTAAGAAACTTCCTGAGCAAATATAATCTTGATGCACATATCTTGACGATGATTATCACTATTCAATAGCTCCTTAAATCAGTATTTGATCTTGAAAACATTACCTTACCATGCTCGTTGTTGTTAACACATGAACATCAGAGTGTCAAAATTTATTCTGTTACTGTTCCCAGAAAAAGCTTGCTACGAGCAGGTGAAACGATAATTAATTAATTCATTAATATTCGGAAATCGAGGTTATTAAAATTAGGTTCTAATAACTTTCACAGACAATAACTAATGGTTGTAGCAGCAATGAAAAGAAAACTCTTTTATTCTAACAGCTATTGATTTTAATGATAATTTGCAAAGATTAAATAATCGCACGGCACAATTGTAGCAGTAAAGTCACTGTTATCAGAAACAAAACTAAATTATAATTGAAAATAAAACAGTTTAATATTATTGGGAGTTCAGTAAGTACTTCTTTGATACTTCTCCATCAGTACAAAGAATGGTGCTGATGTCTCAAAATAATGGACACCATTCCTGTAGACATGATTCTTCAAATGCTATAGTCCTTTCTATTCAATACATAGTATTGTCTAAATCAGCGTTCCTTAAGCTGGTTCGTCAAAACAAAAATATTAGTCGTGCTTCTGATAGTGCATTTTAAGTATAATACTAATAATAGAAATACTACGATACTGATAAGGGACCTGAAGTCAAAAAAATGTTAAGAACTTAAGTCTCAAATGCAGCCACTCCTGCGTTTTAGACTTTTCCATAAGTTGAAAAAAATTTCCTTTAATGTTAATGCTAATAAACTCTTTGCGAAAATTTGGGTCAAAAAGAAATTCTATCGACCTACCTATATGTAAGCTTATTGGTACCGAGAACGCAATTTTCTAGGCACCCACATTTATCTAAGTAATGTTTTATTATTTATTTGATTAAATATTTTATACATAAAAAATATAGAGAATAAAGCACAGTGATGATCAATAATTGCAACCCCTTTTTGACAATACACGATTCATTACATTCTAGAAAACGAGTAATCCCCAATTAATCTGAAGAATTTATTGACCACCCACAGATATTTTGTAAAGCTGGAGGTATTGCGCGAGATAATTATCAATCCTACAATAAGCTGCAGTTGTTCTAAACAGAATGAAATCATTGAAAGGTTTTTACAGAAAAATGCAGAAAAACTGTCACAAACCTTGCGCCCTCTAGGAAATAATACTATGTAATAACTCCAAGATCATATACACTATTCATCATCAACGAATCAAAACGCGACAAAAGACTGCATAGAAATTTATCATTTTATTCAAACGTTTTAAACATTTACAATTTCAATTTCATTTCTTTTGTCTTCGTATTTGTACTCAATCTGTCAAGTGCAAATCTTCAACGAGACCTCTCTTTTTATTTCCAATGTTTATCCTTAAAATAGAAACTTTATATAAATAATAATAACGTCACTGAAAAGTCAAGGCTACGAGTGACGAATTTCGAAAAACCACACAATTACTACTACCCTCACCATTGCTCCAGCAATGTTAATTTTAAAAGGGTGTACAACAAAAATATAATGGGAATGGTGTTTACATTCGGTTTGAGGGATAAAAGAGAAACAAGCTGTATACATACCAAAATGATGGAGTCTTGTGTGTTGATACAATAGCAAACATAAAAGATGAGAGAATCAACGACTGAAAACAGCTTTGTAATTATTATAATTACTACCTGTGCTTATATTAAAAAACAGATCGATGCTATCATTACTGTACTTTATGTATAGAAGTAGGTAAGGATTTTTTTCGGTTCTGTTTATAAATTTTCGAATAGTCCATTCTCGTTACAGTTTTCATTTGATATGATGGATGTATGTACATAGAATCTATGACACTAGTATGTAAATTATATGCTATTTTTTGTTGGTTAAGTTTCGAGCTCGACCCTTTGCTTATCATAATGTTAATTCAGCGACGGGATTTTATTATAAAATTTGATTGCATTCTGGCTTCGACGCGGTTCCTTTATGATATTAATATGGCTACATATGTACATACCGTTTTACACGAGTTGATCGTCAATTTTGATTCGATGCTACATTTTGCAGGAGTTAAATGGAACTGATGACACGTGAGGAATTTGAAAATTTAATATGAATGATCGGTGATGGTTGGAAGTGTATTGATTAAATCTAGCTTGTTGGGCAAATTTAAAGACGGCAGTGCTAAAAGGCGAAAAGGGTCGTGTTAGTTTAACGTCTGATTTAGCAAAGAAGGACCTACAAAGATTGTACAATTTTTATCTCTATTGATGCGTACGCGACTGTAATGAACATTCAAGTAGTCATCTTTTTCGTGAAACAGACAATAAGTACTTATATCCACAATGTTGGCAATGTTTGAAACTGTCACTACTACAGTTGTAGTAACAGTGAAAGGCATCTGCTACACAGATGTCTATATATATCTAAAAGATGAATGTTTACCCAACTTTGAATTGTATTCATTGAAATGTAGCTAAATAGCTGTATTATAATTATAATAAGACAATTGTTGATGATAGTAGAGATAAATGCATACAACTGTATATATTGTATTAGTTATGTAATAGGAGAGGGGAATGTGTTTCAATTGATAATTCAGTTATGTGCCATACATTAATTCCACAGCGTATTGCATGGAATTCACATTATGAAATTTGCAATTTGAATTTCAATAAAATGTAGATTTTCTAAATGGTATGAAATGATGATGATGATAATAATCTATCATAATATCGACATCAGATTTTATCATCGACTAGCGTTATAATTTTATTATTATTATTATTATTATTGTCAAAATGATTTATAAGCGGCCAACTTTAGCGTTATAATACTGTTGCCATGAGTACAAATGAATATAACTTCAAATCAACATCTAATTTTCAGCACTTTGATTGTCTCACGAGAAAATATGGTACTCGCTAGTAATTCTAGAGTATGACACTTATTATATTATGCCATTCGTTCAAGTGGTAATATAAACTCATATTATGTACCAATAATTCCAATAATAGGAGATATTTGGCCAGTTATTGCAAATTTAATTCTAAATGTAATTAAAACTGTCACAGTATATTTCCCAAAATATTTAAGGGAGTCAAATTTACGAGTTTATCCAAAGTAACACAAAGTTTTTGAAAAAGTTTGAGAATTAAAATAAAACACAATATCTTAGTTTAAGGAGGTCAAAGCTATAAACTTTCCGAAATATTATTGAGAGTTTACCCTTTAAATTAAGTTCAACTAATAAACTTTGGAAAAATATAATAACAGCAGTAACATAAAATTTCAACAAAGAACTCTCAAAACAATGATCTTAGGAAAAAGTGGCAAAAATTCTTTTGAACTGACATAAAAAATGGTTTAAAATGGTACAAAATTCCAATTAAAATTGCCAAAAACTAACTGATTTCCGAGGATTTATTCAAAATGTCATAGAAAAAGCTGTTAATTCTGAGAGAAAAATTCAAACCGTTTAACATACATACGAGATTTTCGCTGAACTATTGAGGACACAAAGCATTGCCTAAGATTAATCAAAAGTAGAACATTTTCGAAAAATGATTGAAAATTTTGAGATCAAAATCTTCTGTTACTGATCAACTGTCTAAAAATAATATACATTATTAGGTTAAGGGCGGTTACTACGATGGGCAGAATATATTTCAGTTAGGTTATTTTTAACATAGATTTAATCTGCCCAATATTCCCCACTTTATCTACATTGGTTTCTACAATTCCCACTTTCTAGTTACACTATCAGGTATACTATTTAGGAATTTTGAAGTCTTAAGTTGGTATTGAAATAATGACCAGTGACGTGTGGCGAGGTAGAATTTGAAATTGTTCATCGAAAGCACGTTTTTTTAATTTTACATAAGTAGTGATTGTCTAATGGAATTTAATAAACAGACAACTGACAGATTCTTTAGGACCAAATTCTCTATATATGGAATAGAAAAAACTATTTCTTCATCGTTTTCGTCAATATTGAAAACATCTATTTCTTTGTCACCATCAGCATGCGATTACTAAGACGGTGGTGGTTGTTTCAAATGAACACAGCCTCTTCTTAAATATTTACCAAAATCACAAGACAAATGAATGAATGTAAATAAATACGTAAATATTATAGGCCTAGTAGTGAAGATGAATAAATTAAATTATTCAAAATACAAATGATACAATATTTCCCCGTTATTCAGCTGTATGAAATTTGTGAAATTGTATTTGCAAATTCCTTTTAAAAATCTACCTACTTTGGGAGAGGTCAAAACAGATGTTTTTTTTATATAATGCAACCCTAGAAGTTCCCAATTTTCAGGTAGATCACCTTTTTAAAATCGATTCATTTTTCTAATATTATGAATCATAATGTGAACCGTGAAATATTCATTCGATTTGCATATTTTTATAAACTCTTTATTTGTCCACAAAATTAAACAAGATCTTGTTATAATATATTGCAGCATTTTTTTGTTTATATACATAATTCCAATAATGACTTGTTGACTAGTAATGAAGGGATGCATTATCATTCCCCAAAAATTGAGCCGTTTATTTTACTTTCAAAATAAACGGCTCAATTAGATACACCGGTAATAAAATTTTGGAATTTCCCAATTTTCAGGTAGATCACCCTTTTAAAATCGATTCATTTTTCTAATATTATGAATCTTATTGTTAGTTTAGATTGTGAAAAATTTCTTTGTTTTTCAAGGGTTTAAATATTATTCTACTACTTACTAAATCAAACATTTTCGTTTTATAGTAAATATTTCTTTGTTTATTTACATAATTTTTTCAATACCTCTTCAATTATCTTTAGAACTTTACAAGTTCAAATCCTTCTTCTCTAGACTCCATTTTTCAAATTTCCCTCGACTTTTTTGTGACCAGAAAAAGAACAGCCAATACGGAAGAGAGTTAAAGTTGAGATAAAACTCAGTTAAAGTTGAGATAAAACTCAGTTAAAATTTTCGGTTCGCATCGGCGCAGTTATCAAAAATTTTTAACAGCGTTTTATACTCGATATATAAAAACGAAAATCCTACGATTTATACCGACATAAAATACATGTGACAATGTTTGGCGGAATTAACCAAATTTTAAAATTCGCCCTAAGTAGATAAAATCTACCAGATTTCTAATTGTAAGTGTTCTTCCCTAAAAGAGGAACTGGTAAACTATACCTAAATAACAGAACACTATTGCGTTTTCACAATACAAGTACCAATTAAAATAGGCCAAATCTTTAAAAAAAAAATCAATCAGATTTCTAATTTCTGATGAATTAATAGAAAATAGCGGCCACAATCGATCAAAACTCTTAGAGTTCTCATTAATTTCATAATTAACGTTAGAAAAGTCAATAAATCTTCCTTGAAATGTAACAAAACCTAAAGTCTTTGAAGGATTATATACAAGATCATACAACAAGTGAATCAATACACTAACCAACACAAAATGCCACATTATAATCAACCGAAAGTACGAGTTTTTAGGGTGAGTTCAAAAAATAATTTGTCAAGAGAACATCTGTTTCTCCTGGAAATGTCGAATGGCATAAGTTAATTAAGAAGGTCTCCCAACTGCATTGAAGTCCATAATGTTAACGGTCCGTCTCTACAGAATCCAGCGAATGTACTGCTATCAGGTGGTGGTGTTCGGTTTCCCCTCAGGGAACAGCTGGATAATTTGCCTTTTACTTCCAGGTAGTTATTTGTTATTGCTAACTGCTTTTTGTTTCGACTAGAATCCTATATAGAATGTCCCAGCTAAGTGTTCCACCTTAAATATCTCGTTCGTTTGTGAATTGAAAATTGAAAATTATTCGCTATTAGGAAACCAATTATCTACAATGAATACTGCAAATGAATTTGATATGAAAATAATATTTTTCTTTAAAAAACTTCTCATTTGCTGCTCAAAAAGAAACAGAACTTTTCAGAGATCAATAACCTATTCATTGATAAAAAAGCGTTCGTCAGAATTATTTACGATACTTGCAATGTAAATGTTATGTTTACAAGATTTTATTTAAAAACAATTGCAAGACCAATACTAGGTACAAACAATACAATCCAGAAAAAAAACTTTAGAAATTCGATCTGTTGTAAGAATAATTATTCTTCTGTAGATAATTGGTTTCCTAATAGCGAGTAATTTTCGAGACCTTATAGGACGTTTTGGCATTTTCAAAGGAGCTAGAAAGAAAATCGTAACGGTCAATTGAAGTATAGACATTGTAGTCTAATTTCTTTAGAGACTTTTTCATTTCAATTCGCAAACAAACGAGATATTTAAGGTGGAATACTTAGCTGGAACACCTATAAATATATACAATTCGTACTATTTTAAGTCAGAACTATAGGATCTTTTTTTGTTATTGTTGTTTTGTTATAGAACTGCTTATCTATAATATCAATTATGTATTATTTTAATGTTGCTAATTTTCGCACGTACACAACAAATGGTTTAATTTTGCCTAAAGCAAGCTAAAATTGAGTTATCAACTAACAAAAACATATTGTATTCGATCCTGCCACTACTATAATACTACCACAACTTAATCAACATTAGATTGAGTCTTGTTTGTTTATTCTATACATGTGTTTATGTTTGAAAGGCTTTATTAGAGAATATTCTTAGATTGATCGTATAAAACAATTCCTAGAGACATTTGAGAGGATATAAAATTATCAAACATAAAACAATTATTGCGATGTACCTATATGGTGATTATCAATTTTTTTTCTTAGTTCTAGTTAATATTTCTAGGTTTGCGAGATTAATTAATGTAGAATATAATGAGATCAACAGAGAAGGATGATAGATAGAAATGAGCGAGATTCTTATCTCAATCTCGGGAGAAGTCTTCCATGTTCAGAGGCGAATGTACCAGGTGTATGCATAAGTTTTTTCCGGTTTTTTGGTAAGAAAAGACGCGTAATTTTCAAGCGAAAACAAGTTATTTTTTATTCAAAGTATTGGCCATCGGCTTCTACACATTTCTCCCATCTTTCTGGTAATTTATGGATGCCATGCCAGAAAAATTGTTGATCCTTTGCGGCAAACCATTCATCGAGCCATTTTCCCACTTCCTCGAAATTGTTGAAGCGCTGCTCCCCGAGCGCGTGCCCCATGGATGCAAACAGGTGATAGTCTGATGGCGCCAGGTCTGGGGAGCACGGCGGGTGCGGAAGGATATCCCATCGAAGCGATTTCAAGTGATCTTTTACTGGTTTTGCTGTGTGGGACGGCGCGTTGTCGTGTAGCAAAATCACTTTGCCATGTCTTCTGGCCCATTCCGGTCGTTTTTCGATTAATGCATTATTTAATTTAATTATTTGTTGGCAATAGCGTTGTGTATTAACGGTTTCGCCGGGCTTCAAAAGTTCATAATACAAAATACCGCTCTGGTCCCACCAAACACAGAGCATGGTCTTCTTGCCAAAGCGATTTGGCTTTGGTGTTGAAGGAGCAGCTTCGCCAGGTGAAAGCCACGATTTTTTCCGCTTCGGGTTTTCAAAATAAATCCATTTTTCGTCACCCGTCACAATTCGGTGCAAAAATGATTTTCGTTCGTGACGTTGAAGCAGCATTTCACAACTGACTTTACGATTTTCGATTTGACGTTCATTCAAATCGTGTGGGACCCATTTACCGAGTTTATGGATCTTACCCATTGCTCGTAAACGTCTGCTGATGGTTTCCTGAGACACATGTAATGCATCTGCTATTTGCTGTTGAGTTTGTGATGGGTCATCATCCAATAACTCCTGCAATTCCTCGTCTTTGCATTTTTGTGGTCTACCAGAGCGCTCACTGTCTTTCACGTTGAAGTGACCATTTTTGAACTGTCGGAACCATGTCTCACATGTTCTAATTGATGGAGCGTGTTCACCATACGTTTCTACCAGCAAACGATGACTTTCAACAGCTTTTTTCTTCTGATTAAATAAGAAAAGCAATGCGTGCCGCAAATGTTCTTTATCAGGCACAAAACTCGACATAATCACTAAACGATAAAACAAAGACGCTAATGTTTGGCGGATTCAAACTATATGTGTATGTAGCTTAAAGACAGCCGAACAAAATGGCGTATGTGTCAAATTAGTACGCTGCGTACATTTCGCTGGTGCCATCTGTTAATGAAACCGGAAAAAACTTATGCATATACCTGGTATAATGCAAGAGCTGAGAAATTTTGAATTATTTGAATTTTTGTATAATATCTATAATAAACTGTAAACAAAAGCCCGTCGCCTAATTCGGAAATAAGAAGACAACACTTTAACAACATCAGCACTAGCCGGCTTTGCGCATCCTCATTGCATACACTGTCGATAAAACATATTTTAGAATGATGTGTTGAATCAGTTCCTTTCTACGTAGAGTTTTAATGCGATGCCTAGCAAAAACAAGCATCTTTGAGTTTCTCCGGGGCCAACATCTATATAGCGAGTTAGTGGGGTATCAAAAGGGGACATCTTCGACCCATCCGCGGGTGGGTATTGTGAATTTCTGTGATATCACTGACATATTAGCATTAATTTGACAAAGTACATAAAAAAGATGTGAAGATAGTGGGAAAGTAGATAATATAATGCTCCTCCACTATCCGAATTGTAAGTGTTCAATTTAATTGACTCGCGCGGTATTTCAGCTGATGTTCACTAGTTTGATTAATTCTAAATTAATTAACATTCAAAAATCTATCCATAATTGCTTTAAAATTCATTGAAACGTTGAATGTTGGGTAACTAGTTGATGAAATAAGTTATGAAGTAATTAAAGTATTAAAGGTGCATTGACATGGATTCTCTTTGTTTTCAGTCCTTTTTCATCATTTTTGCTAGATTAATTCCTTTTTCTGATGAAGTTTAATAATCTGACAAGCTGATTGTGTAATGTATAAGTAATTTTTGATTAATTCTCATCTTTTTTTTTGTTCCCAAGAAAAAGATATACCGATAAATTTAGGTTACCTACAAAAGGACTTTATCACATGTAACTAAATTTATGATCAAGCATTGATGTCAATATTGTTCATAAAAGGCAAGAAATGGAAAAGAGAATCATATTTTTATTATTGCTGTCTTTGCCTTTACACAGCTTTCTTTGATATTATAATCCGATAAGCAGATTTCCAATATGAACCTTGAGACGATGAAAAAAACTTCAATTGTTAGTTATTGTCACTTTTTTTCCTTATATTTAATATGAGTGTAGAATTTCAAATAAAAATTTATTAGCGCAACCACGTGCCGTAAGATTGATTATCAGATTATCTCTACATTGGCCCAGTTTGGTCTGCGTCTCTTTTTTTATGATTTCAATGTTTTTTCAAGCTTAAGAACCTTTTAAAAGAATCTGGCATAGGATTTCAGTATCTGACCTAGATCAACCCCAGTGAAAGCACTAAACTGTATTTTTTTTTTGTGAATACAAAATAACTAAATAAACTGTAAAATAACAAATAAATTGGAGTTGTTAAGTATTACAGATGTGCCTTATACAAAGGCTCCGGTTGATTCTGACGGATTACTGTTTTTATATTCACTAAAAATGTTACAGGAAATTGAATTCTAAAAAGCAATTATTGCGACGATTTTCATTAAAAAAATAAATCTCCCAACCAGATCACCTGATTTACAATAAATAACGGTCTTACAGTCTGTTTTAAATGATTTATAGCAGAATTAAAATGTAAATTATATGTGCGCACGCGTTTAATTACTGTAATGTAACAAATTTCACAAAATTCTAATCATAAAACCAGGCCAAGCCCTAAATTTTGATTAAAATTAATTGATAAACATCCGAGAGGAAGACTCAAATAGAGCAAACAGTGCTATACCGCGTGTTTGCGTCAAGTGTGAATCCTTAAATATCTCGTTTGTTTATGAAATGAAATGGAAAAGTATTTAAAGAAATTAGACTACAATGTCTATACTTCAAATGACCGACACGATTTTCGTTCTAGCTATTTTGGAAATGCCAAACCGTCATATAAGGTCTCGAAAACGATACAATTTTAGGAAACCAATTACCTAGAATGAATACTACGAATAAATTTCATATAAAAATGATGTTTTTTCGTTTTAAAAACCACTCATTTGCTGCTAAAAAAATATATAACTTCTCTGGGATCAATGACCTATACATTGATAAAAAACTCGACGTCCGAATTGTTCACGAATGGTTGCAATGTCAATTATTTTAAGCTGGCACGTTAAGGTTCAGTCCTCTAATTCCTTAATGTTGACTCAAGGTCAACCTTGAAGTCATACAATCTTATCTCGTCTTAACTTGAATCAGCTATAGAGCAAAATAGTCTTTGTGCTGATTTTGGACAGAAATTAAGTAAAGGAAAATGAACTAAGTTGTTAGTTAGCCGTGCCTCCGTGTAGACTTTCCTAGAGCAAGTTGTAGATAATTTTCACGTTGCTCATTTTTAAAGACTCAGAAGGGAGAGAAAAAGGGAGAATCAATACAAATCTTTGGCATTAAATGGCGTCTGCCTGTTTGATATCTTGGGGACAATTTAAATTGCATATTATTTCCACAACAGCATCAGAACTGACAATATCTAATTAAGGTTCTATCTTTTAAATCGAATCATCCTTTTCGGTTAGGAATTGTACGGTATGGAGGGATTGATTTAACTAATCTTGATAAGCTAATGAAGACGCTACATTTGTGAGTATCAAAATATGATTTTTACTACGTTTACATTCAGCTATCTCCTTTTTCAAATCAAGTTCAAATCAGTTTCCATGTTGAAATATTTTAACGATGATTAAAACATAGTTATGCGACTTCTACATAAATTAGTGTTAAATCCTGAGAAAATAAGTAATAAGAGCATAATTTACCATTATATTGTAATCGAAGGGATGCGTAACATTTATTCTGAGATAATCTTTCATATTTATGGGTGTCGCTGGTATGATCAATTTTTTTTGGTGATTATATCGTTTCAATCTAAGATTACATACAGGCTGTGTTTTTGTAAAGTAGCAAATTGGCGTATCTTTACTACGCATGACGTGCTAGTAACAGTATCCTGGAATTATCTAAGGAATTATTTTTCACTCCAAATTAAACGTTAAGACACCTATTACTAAGTTATATTTTTGTCAATATTTTGGCGGTGAAAAAGTCGGGAAGAATATTTAAGATTAGAGAAATGTAGGATTCCCTATGAATTCGTTTGTCGGAACTTTTTGCCTTAGTTAGGCTTTCTATTTTATGATTTGTTTTACGGAAACTATTAGGAAAAATTACCTTGTATCTAGGCACGTAAAATTTAAAAACACGTTACGGTAGATCCATGTTATCGGTTTTCTGTATCTCTTTTTGGCCGTTCGGGCGAAAGCAAAATAATATGTAAGCATGGGTAATGTAAGAATTATTATTATTATTAAATTGAACGAAAATTGGCCCACCTTGGTAGAATATGAATGATAACAGTAATTAAAGACGTTGTAAATGTATTTTATAAATACTCTCGTGTATCTGTTTTGAACTTTAAGGTCATCATCAGCACATCATACTGAAAAGCGTTATTAGTATTACTAAAAATAAAAGTTACAAAGAAAAGAGGTAAAAATGGATCCCCCTTTATATGCCTTATGTCGCTGACTTCTTTTAAATTGATATATACGAGATAAGATTTGAAGACGTTCCTTTAATTTAATTTTTTTAAATTCGCAAATTGGTTTACCCTCAAGTACGACCATAGAAAATATAACATGTACAATTTGTGCGAAAATATATTTTCCGAATTCGTATGTTATGCAGCATGATTACCAGTGAAAACTAACTTTTACGAAATATGTCTAATTATTATTCAAAAATTAATGAACCAGTTTCAATCACGTCAGGCTATAAGGATAAATTGTCTTATTATATATAACTTTTAAATTCTTCTTAAAAAGTTACATCTGCCGTTTCATTATCGGTATTAGGTTCAAATTACAATAAATGTATTTTAGAAGCTATAAATTAAAAAAAATCATCAGAGTTCATCTAATTCTAATAGGAACCTTCATAAATAAGACATTGAACTTCTCTTTAGAGTGTTAACCGGATGAGATTCTGTGGCAAATGCATGTCTCCTCCAAACGGGCGATTTTGCGAGTGCGCATCTCTTGGTCAAAGGCCAAGCTAGCTTGGTGGACCTATAGTAAGTGAAATAAAATTAAGTCGGCTCCAAATCGATATTTAGCAAATGAACAGCACAAACTGAACCTCAACAAAGACAAATATATTAAAAATTCCTACTCTCTTTTACACTATCGAAAATTCATGAGAAATCTGGTCAGCGAACATTCCAAACCCTTCACAATCCGTAACAAACAATCAATGATTGTTAGATAAACAACAAACAATAACAAAAGCTCTGCTATTCAATAAACAGGCTTTTCTTGATTGTGAAAAACTGGAAAACAACAATTCTGACATGTTTTATCAGTTTGTGGTGATCGCACGGACACAAAAAAAAAACCCTCAAAAGATCATATAACAGAATATATAAATTTAGAATAAACCTAAAATGGTTAAAACCATTTTAGTGTACACATATATTTTCTCATTTTCCCTTATCTTTTCCAATAACTGCACATATATATACAAACGCACATGCCGCAAAAAGTATTTGATTTTGAAATGTAGAAGGGATAGATTCCCATTTCAATAAATTTGAGGGGATTATTTACCTAAACGTTGAATTAACGCAAAATTCTAATAAATCATTGAAAATTGTATAGGCACCTTTATAAATTAAAACAGCAAATACAAATCGACCCTTATAAGTGGGTTATTCTGAAACTCTCATTAATTATATAATTTTTTTTTCGATCCGAAGCGAAAATTAACCCTGAACTTACATGTTGAATATATATATATATATATATATATATATATATATATATATATATATCTCGACTGGGGATGATTTTGTCATTATCAAGCAGAATTTATATGCTTTATAAAATATATTTAAATTTGATGGTATTTAAAAAGTTGTATAATTTTTTATGAAACCACCCCCACAGTAGAATCACGTGCAATACGGTTTAAAATTAGAAACATCAAAAATAGGGGTTGTTTTTGTTTACCTTAAGATCTGTTCACAGTTATGAACAACTCCAGTCATAAAATAATACATTTTTCCAAAAAAAGGCTTGTTTTTATATAAATTTACAAACAACTACACTTAAGTTTAGGCACATTAGTTTCCGGTTAATTAAATTAATTAACCCCACGATCGAATCGTGTACAGTTGTGATGTTTATCAGACACGAGTTAATATTTCGTTGATTGATTTGTTTGGTAGTGTATTTGTGCTAATTTTTAATGTATGTGGCTGTGTGTCTTCAACGAAACTGTGTGTATTCGAGAAAAGCTTTGCGAGAGAAAACGGAGGGATGTTGTTGATGACGACGACGATGACTGCTGCTACTACTACGACTACAAAACGACGCCCGTATTATCCTATCTACGACTCACGTTCACCAATAGTAGATTTAAACGATAAACAAGCGGAGGTGCTGTAGTGGATTGGAAATAGTTCCGTGTTATTTTACTTGATTTAATCAGGACTGGTGAATTTTCTGATCACAGCAATAAGGGGGCTGTATTTGATAAAATTATTGAGTAGAACAATATGGGCGTAATTAAAACAACGGAACGAAATAATTATCTTATCGAAAGAGACATATTCTTTTTTTTAAATTTAGACTCATTTAATTTTGTCCTCCACAATAACTATGTTTCATTGGCAATTCTTTGATATACAAATAATAAAACAATTGCTGAAAGTCCGGTTAGTTTGAGCACTAGTTTCTACACTTTAAATGATTGCGTTTGACGCAAAGGATTGTGGTCCTTTGTTGCGATCGATTCTTCTCAAATAATTC
This sequence comes from Epicauta chinensis, assembly GCA_021725515.1. Lineage (NCBI taxonomy): Eukaryota > Metazoa > Arthropoda > Insecta > Coleoptera > Meloidae > Epicauta > Epicauta chinensis. The sequence goes on along the minus strand of JAEDXX010000094.1, from coordinate 304,305 downwards.
TCATTAACAACAGTTCTATCCCTCATTCTGTCCCGATTCCCATTTCTGTTTCATAGGCAAATCATATTTCAATTGGAAAAATCGATTCAAAAAATAAAAAAATTCCATATGTCGTCAGTATTACAAACTTACCTAACAACAAATTATCTTTCTAATTAAATCTTGACCTGTTGAGTTCTAATTAGTCAGCTAATTAGCTTGAATTGAATAAGAAATGAAGCGGTGGATGAATAAAGACTGCCATTAGTATTAAATAAATGATATCAGTTTCTTAGTGGAAAGACTCATTACTTAGTCAATTCATGATTTCAATTAATTCTATTTTATGGTAGCATACTTAAATTTCCGGACGTATTAAGTAAAGACAAAAGTGGAATGATGGTGATGATGGTGGCGCCGTCGCGACGTCCTGTTGTCGTCGTCTTCATTTGGATTATTATAACATTTGACAGTATTGGATAAGAGACGATGAAATTGAACAGAATGCACGATGAGAGGGAAAAGTAATTCTAAAGAACATATGTAATTGAGAGAGTAGGATTGAAAATGACAAAAGCTAAACGGAGATATTGTGTATAGTTACACAGATGAAAATCAATTTAGAAAGTTCGTAAGTTTCAATCGTTAGACTTTAGTAGAATATAGTTTTATTCAAATTTTAGGGGGGAAATTATAAAGTTTAACTTTATTGTCAATTTGTGCATGTGTAACAAAGCACTTTATGGAAACTACTATTATAATTTTTTTAACTAAAATGGGAGACTATTTCAAAGTAAAAACCTTTTTAGGTCATCATGTATACAGCTAATAACTGAATTAAGCATTTAATTATCCCTGCTTGAGCATCATTACCACAACTTGTGCTTTCTTCAACATAGTTTATTTGGCAATATCTGTCAGTTGAAAACGACACGAATAAGAAGTTACTAAATCAGGTTTGAACCGCTGCAGAGATTGTTGCACTTTGTTGTACATTACCGCTCAGAATTTCGACCAGAGTTGCCTTATTTTCTACATTAAGATGAAGTTGAACTTACCTAAAACAAAAGAGAACGTGTTAACAATTTACATATAAAGATTACAATTATATTAAATTATACGAAGTTGTCAAAAACAAACGAAATCCAGTTAAAAGTTCATAATTAAAGAGCCTTTGTATTAAAAATATTATAAATTGTAAATGGCATAAGTTGCAATCTAATGTGTTTTTTATGTTAATATCGATTTGAGTGTTCTATTTTCGCCTCTTATCAATATAAAGTGGGACTTAATGATAATGTATTATATAGAGCAGAGGAAAAAATGAAGATTGGAAAATGGAGCATTTAATCCGATAATAGCATTGTTTGAATTTATTCGGATATTAAATTGGATTCTTCATTCCTTTTTTTGTGTAATAAAATATAAAGTATCAAAGAATAATCACGTCCTTGCCCTAAAAATTATTTTCACACAAATATTTAAGTGCAATCTACTATACTGCAATCACTCACACATGACGATGCACAACAGGTCTTTCTGATGTACATCATCATATAACAGTAAAATAATTATAAGCGCAAAATTGTTAGGAAAAATAACAATGTACTGATTCGTTTTGCTCTGTTATGTTCTGTACCATTTAAATAAAAATAGTGGAAAATGAAACAGCGCTGGTTCAAGTTTTGATAGCTCTTAAACCAAACTTATTGTCGGCGTCTCTCTACGTAAATATTATAAAAAAATGATTCATTAATACATTTGAGACTAGTTATACGTAATAACAAGTATAATTGTCTACTTTACAGTGACCTCGGGCCGGCGATTGTACAAAGATCAATAAAAACCATTGGAGAGCCTTTTCTGGGAGATTATTTCAAAATATTGCAGTAGCTAATTTATAATGTGTAACATTGCTGAAAAGGTTCCCATAATATGTCCTTACAACAGAGTTGTCAGAGGTGGTTGAAAACCCCCAAAATATCAACAAACAAACATGTAATGAGAACTGTTTAAACGACAGTGTGGAAAATTGAGTAATTCTGTAGAAAACTTAGACAAAGTTTCGTGTGACTACACCAGAAGTACAGCAGGAAGAAGAAGGTGCATCAGTAAGCAAATGACAATCAATATCTAAAAATAGGTACAGCTGCAACAGATTGATTTGAGAAGGAATAATAGGTAGTTGTGATCGATAATGAATTGTATTTTAAATTGGACGATTCAGATTAGGTGGGAATAATACACACTTTAACTTTGGTCTTTAATAGCAACGAAAAGTCATTCTCTACCTGTTAGGAGATGATGGGGGTATCATGCCGCCAACTTCGTGTTTTGACCTCACATGCAATCATCCTGTTATACTACTATTATGAAAAGTACAATGTGTTGAATATTAAGCGATCAAAAATTTTTACAAATGTTTGACCCATAGAAAGATTGTGTTACCAGTCGGTGCAAAAATTAAATGAGAGTAGTTGGTACAAAGAAGATTTGAGAGAATTTAAAAAAAAACGAATTAAATCGAAGCTCTGTCCACTCAGGACTTCAAGCGCGTGATAATGTTTTCCCACTCTGTCTTGGAACTCAATTTTGTTGTGGTTTTCATTGTAATCTTTCACTGATGCATTATTTACGCATCTACTCTTTTGGTAAAAAGTTGAATAACTGGTCACATTATGACGGAGCTACCCTTAGGATCTAGAACCTGAAGCTTAATTTTCATAATTTTCGAGCTTTTTTTACAAATGGATGATTTCAATACAGTCAAAACACACATTGTCAAACATTTCTTTATGGAAGTGCTGCGGTATATTTTGACGACTTCAAAAAATTTGGCTACTCATTCAAACAAAGGACAGCTACACTTGAAATCCTTTATGTTGCAAAATTGGAAGATATATTGTGCATTTTTGTTAAGAAGAACAAAGTTTAAGCGCTTAATAAGACGATGGTTATATGCGTCTAACAGTTTCACCTTAAATATCTCGTTTGTTAATTGAAGTGGAAAAGAATTGACCGATACGATTTACTTTGGAGCTATGTAGGAAATGCCAACACGTCATATAAGATCTCGAAAATTACTCAATATTAGGGAACCAATCACCTGCAATGAATACTGTAAATGAACTTGATATGAAACTAATTGGAAAGACGTTACAAATTATCTCACAAAATTCCAGCATTTATCAATCTGACCGCCACACTGCGTAAATGGAGGCGCCGGGCGGATCGAACTTTCCTATTTTTTTCACTTTAGTAGTATAGATGGGTTTTAATCCGTTAAACCATAAAATTATTTCTATTAAAACTGCCTAGAATTATAACTCTATCATTTTCAAAATCACTGTATACACGTTGTATTTCTAAAACAAAATTTTTATTAGGTCATAGTCACTTGTCGGTTCCTTCAAGAAGATTCAAGATTGTAATTGAAAAAGTTCCTGTTTGGGTGGTATTTTGTAACCGTACTTACTGTGGAGTAATTTTGTGGTTTTACGGGTTAAAACGTCAATCTCCTAAGTCATTTACCCAACTAGGTATAAATAATGAAAGTAATGTTTATAGTGAAGTTTTCAGAAAATTGAAAGAAACTAATTAGTAACCACACTAAAGTAGTAAAATACGGGTCGCAACCATTAATGTTAGCAAATCTAAATGATCAGAAACAAGTTATAAGTTATTCATTTGTAACCACAGATCACGGGAAGAAATACCTCTGGAAAACAGCAGAAAATTGAGAGTATTTTAGTAATTTCTATTTGAACAGCACATCTTCCAGTTGGCCCGTCACTCTTTCAATTATCGGTAATCGTACCAATGTCATCAATAATGGTTTGATAGAAGAAGAATTTTTCGACAAATTGAAGAACCCATAAAGGCTTCTAAAACGGTAAGCTTTTAATGATTACGACAACAAAAATTTTAGCCAATAAAAGAAGAAGTCAACAGGTGGAATAATTTGAAATTTTTTCAATCCATTTAGAGTGTAGCACTGATTACTATTATAAAAACAATATGTACATCTATCCGTATACTTTAGAAACCATTAAATATATTCCTAACGGAAAACGGAAATCCTTTTTATAGCAAATTCGTTCAGTGGCATAAATGAGAAGAAGCTACGATATCGTACCAAAGTTGCAACTACAAATCACTAGACAATGACACAGATATTACTGTCATATAATAAAGATAATGTGGATTAACCGTTTAAATAAGAAACGTGAGAGAAACGACCTCTCCGACTTCTATGATAATTAGCATGATTTTTAACGTATAACTGAACGATTAATTCATGATCCAACTGACATCAAGTTGCTTTGAATCTAATTAAGCATTAGAATTGAATTACGTGTAGACAATCAACATTTCTGTATCATTTTAATTATATGACTCATTTGCTGTGCACAGTCATATTAGTATCATTAGGTGGTTAATTAATCATAATCAACAAAGATATAGAGCAGATTAGACAATTTGAGCGATTCATGATGTGGATTTCGGAAATTTGCAAAGACTTAAGTAATTAGCATTTTAACACACAAAACTACATGTTTATATTAGAATTGCTAACAAATAAAACACAACAACGAAAAAGCTCAATTCTAATTTATTCTATTGTTTATGCAGATATAACAATTATCGGATTACTCAAGAGGGTTTGAATTTTAATGTAACCGTATTTTACATTTCTCATGCATGAAATTTCCACTAAACTCAAATAACATTTGACTAAGAACAAGATTGAGCATCCATGTAATAATAATAATAAAATAATAATAATAATAATAATAACTATGATAATTTACCATGGTTTAATTTAAATTTAAATAATCCAGAGAATTGGATGCAACCTATGTAATTTCTAGACACGTATTGTATAAGTCTTAGTTAAATATATAATCTCTACTAGTATCGATACAACTAAGATTCAAGGTGAGATGTGTCCTAATACTGTGTAGAGTAGTATTGTTAGATTCTAATTTTAATTAGCTACCAAGCACCTTACATCTTTCAGTTTTACATTATTTAATGTAAATTTGCACAATCACGACATAAATAGACAAAATTCAGATTCATAAAGGTCTAAGATTTGGAAATTTGTCATTGCATATCAGGAGTTGATTGGCTATAAGGATAATCGGCTTCTTTGGAGTCTTTTTAACATAAAGTGGTTGGTATTATTAATAACCTAGTCCACTCTGCAATTACCAGTTCACTTCAATTAAATGTAATTAGTGGCTTCACATCTACAATATGTTTATATATTAAAATGTAGGATAAAAAAATAAATATTATGTTGATGCAAAATGACAAATTATCAAACTCAAATTAATAAACTGTGCATTCTAAAGAGGACATCGCTAGCTTCCAAAATACGCGAGTTATGCCATGTTTTATCATCCTCTTTGTTACACCGCTGAATAAGCTTCGACCGCACCAAATTTCACGAAAATGTGACATGTAGTTTCAGCGTGATGTCCGTACAACAAATAATAGACAAAATATACTCATAAATGCATAAAATTAATGAATTTTGATGTTAAATACAATTAGTTAAAGTGTAGAACATGTTGAGAGTACGTATCGTGTTTAATTGTCTAAAAGCATCGTCTATGGATGGCGGTGTAAATATGAGAGGGAGAGAGAGAGAGAGAGAATTATACAATTAAAGAGGCGTTTATAAACAGATGGGACCCACTTTCCAACAACTCTACTTATCCTTACAGGTACTATAAACAATGGAATTGATCCGTTAGGTATCAGATGTGCAAAAAATAGGGTTATAAATAGCGATGAATTGGTTGATTTTTGGAACGGGTATGTGAAGTCCAAAGGTAGTTAGTTGCAATAAGAAATCGGTGAAAAAATTTGTAGCCCTGTCACAAACTAACAGAGATCGGCTGATATTTTACACTGTGTATAGCTGGACAAACATAACAGATTTTTGCGGCAGATATCGGAGTTCTTGGTGAAATTGGTTTGTTAGTAAAGTAAACCGGCAATTTTGAAGACGATATTTGTGAGAAACAGATGTGGCCAATATGAATCTCTAGTCCTCTTACAGGCGGATTTGTGACTGAGATCTGAGAACTCACAAAACTGGCACGAATTTGTTTTCATCACACTCTAAAATAATTATATTTCTTTATTTTATACATAAGTTTTCCTCCATCTTGGTTGACTAAAAATCCGCCAGCCACTTTAGCAATCTTTCGTACATGCACGAAAATCTGGATCTGTCAGAATTTCGTCTATGAACGATTTATATCTAACAGATTTTACCCACTAACGAATCGATCTGATGGGGCGATACATATCGTAGAATCAATCTGTGAGATGTGATTTGTATGTTAAAGAGCGATGGCCAACCAGATTTGAGAGATCAAAATGTGCCGTCCAATTCATTGAGTCAATCTAGATCGAGTTTGGGGTCCTTAATATTGATTACAGTTCATATTAAATTAATTATGTTGATAAATATTTGTATATATGATCCTTGATTATTTATCAAGCATCTTGGCTGTTAAGAAAAAAAGGTACATTATTAGAAACTTGGATAACAGAGCTATATAAATAGGTAAATAAATGTCAAACATAAAGAATTATATCATAGAGAATGACTAATTTGTTGAAATTAAATGGGTATCTTTCAAATGTTTTAATTAATTTTATTAAGTGTTATCCATTTCTACGAATCAGTTGTTTATTTACAGCAACAGGTTTTCAAAGCACTAAACTGTTTCCGAATAGTAAAGCATAATAACAATAAACATGCAATCTAAGAATTGGTGGCTCTTTAGTCAAGTAATACTTATAACAAGGTTTCATGATCAACAACATCGTGGTCTTAGTAAAATGATAAATGTTTGTTATTGCGGAAAAACTTTGTAAGCCAACAAGCCTTACAACGGCGAACAGAGTAAAAATAAGCAAATTTGTAACGATAAACACCATAAAAATAACGCTTATAGCCGGTATTACTTGTGAGTTCCAATGTAACATTTTTAAGAAACTTTGATAATTAGTACATCCAGATAAATTACTACATCCAGATAAAATATTTTCATTCGGCAAAAAAAACTTATCTCATTAAGGGGTGTCAAGATTATAATTTCTAACGTAAACGCAAACCCAATTGTAGATTATAAGAATATCCAACAAACTCCACAAATAATTCACGAATATGAACAGAAACTCATGTTTTTTACCCAATGGACACAGAGAATTTCTGCTTGGTATCAAGTCAGATTAATAAAAATTTTGGAGATAAAACGGATGTGAAAGATGTTCTGGAAAAGGGCCAATATTGAAGGTATTCCTGGAGGATTTTCTGAGCTTCAGGACTACAATACCGTGCCGAACAAGAGGAAATCTCCAATTTATGATGGCGAACAGTTTTTATTTTTCAATAATAAATTTCAAGCGAATTTTATACCATCAGTTTTAAATAATAACTACAATTCCATTTATCAGAGTTTATGACTATTTTATCAGATTTTTTCATAAAACTAAGTAATAACGCACAGTCCAGAATGAAAACAGAGGTATTATTATTTTGAGGGATTGTTAAGTTTGTATTACGTGACCGAAGATCATAATAACAGCATTCGGAATAGTTATTGTACTTTATAGAAATATTAAAGCACAAATATACTGGTTTGGCACTTCATCTAATCACTTAAAGAATGAAAATCTCACAAAAGTATGTGTGTGTAACGGATGTGTAAATAAATGCATTAACAGCAGCACTATTAGAGTGTAGCACGTTTATTTTATTTTTTTGGTAGCAAACCATTGGCGTAGGTGTGATTTATAATTTAGAATATTTAAAATGACAATGTAAATACAGGGTGATTCATCAGGAATAATGAGCCTGAAAAAAATCTAATGCAACCAACATTACATTTTCACAAATAACTTGGTGATATATATTTTTTTAATTACAATTTGAATCTACGATGTTGAAATGAGCACAACTCTTTACGAATTGATACTAAAATTTATTTGGTCTAACAATGCATTATTTATACCGTGATCTAATCAGACCAAGGTTATTAATAAGTAGTAGGGAAAATACGTACAAAATGACATATACGTACAAAATGACATAGGCACCATATTTTGCATATGACCGCCTTTAGCCCACAACTGACAATCGTATCACGTGCCCCTAAGGGCTTTTACCAACCTGTCAAAACGTGAAGGCGCGCATTTCATTCATTCGTGTGTTATAGCCGACGAAAATTTTTGGTAAGTTACAAGTTTTTTTCGTTGCAACAAGTTTTTTGTGATTATGTTATGTTTTTCGCTATGTTATCTATTTGTGTAGCATTTATTTTAGTCCTCAAGAATTTGTTGTTGCACTAATATAACTTTTTTCATAAAAAACATCCTCTTTGCATTTATTTTTGAATTTCGTTGCTTTACAAGCTGATATGGACAAAACGACATATGTAAACAACGGACAAAATGACATAGGTTTGTCATATTGTTCATAAAAGTTTAGTGAAGTAGATTACGTTTATTTAAAGCACTAAATCCTGAAATATTTCCCGATTATATGTACGAACCTCCGGAGACTACAAGCATACCACTGGAAGACATCTCTAATGCGCAATATTATCAGCAAACGGCTCCTAGTCCAGGTTTCATAGCTGGACCATCTACACTGCAAAGCGATCATTTTTGCTTCCTTTTACATATGATACAACTACACCCCAGTCCCAGTTTATAAGTGCACAAGGAAAACGTAAGCCAAAGACTCGACAAACCTCTTTAGTTTTGATTTCTAGTCTAAATATGAAAACAATTAAATCAAAAAATGAGCCCAAAGTTCCCCCAAAGAAGAAGAAACGAAGCGTTACTAAAACATTATTTGAAGACGATAGTCAAGAAGAAAATTTTCCTGATAACTCTCAAGATGATGAAGAAGACTGTGCATGCAACGATCTTTTTTCCCGATCAAAGCATAGAGATGACTGGTTGCAATGCTTAAATTGTTCACATTGGGCTCATACTTCTTGTGCTGACGTTCCTAAACGAACCAAACGTTTTACTTGTGAACTTTGCCAGTAACTTTAAAGCTTTAATGTGTATGTCATTTTGTCCATATATAATATGTCATTTTGTCCATAGCATATGAACAAAGCGGATTTTGGGTGATCTCGGTTAAACGAAGATATTTTTTGTTTTTGTTATATTTATCTTTTGAATGTTTATTAGATTTCATAGATAAAGAACCAAAGATGATTGGTGTAAAATATGACAGTGATGCGATTTACCAATAAAGAGAAATGACCCAAATATAAAACTGTATGTCATTTTGTACGTATTTCCCCTACATATTTAAGTAGAATTGCTGAATATTATTAATATTATATTACATTAGACAATTGCAACAATTAAATAGAACAATTATGTAAAACTGCTGAATGTTGTTATTGTTACACAAAAGAATGTGATCATTCTACAATAATTGACACAACAATAACAATAATTTGTTGCAACCGATAATTTGTCAAATAATAGTAATTAATACAAGACAAAAAACAAATCTGTTTAATTTGAGATTAAACACACGATATCCATGAATCATTATCATTGTCAGTTTTTGACAAACTCTAAAAATTTATTACAAACTGCAAAATATATACTTATTCAAATGATGAGAAGACAGGCATGATTTTAGTTTATGGACAATGTATGAAGAATACATCTCTTGCTGCCCGCCCGTGTCTATGTGCAGCGATACCCTAATAATTGGCCTCCCGTTAAGATATCAAAACAAAGGGTGTCAAAATTGACAATTTTAGATATGCTTGCCTATGATGCTTGCTATGTTTACATATTTATCAATAATTATATTTCGAATCTACCCAAGCTCTGAAAATGTAATGAAGTTTGCATCAAAAACTTTTCAGGCTCATTATTCCTCCTGAATCACACTGTATAAATATTGAAATTAATTCATTGAACTAAAACAAATTTTTTAATCTAATAAAATAAATAATCTGGAAGAAAAACTGTTCAAATAGAAATAATCAAAAATTATAACATTTTTACATGATAATCGGAAACCATCCAATGGTATAGTAGATCAAATTTAGCAGCGATTTTTTGGTCTTTTATCCTTCCAGATTCCTAGAATTACTGCAATAATTTTAACTAAGAATGTTAAAAATATGAGGGAATTTTCAAGTGGTTGTAAATCACCATAAACCGGTAGATGGTCGGTGGCTAAAATTTCTGTTAAAATTCCTTATTGGAAACGAATTTATTAGGGGATAAAGATCGAAAGAAATTTGTGATTTAACATTCTTTTTTAAAATTATTGGTACTAAAAGTGAATATTATATTAAGAAATTTATTTGACATTGTGCAACTGGGGCGGGAAGTTGTCAATTGCACACGAGAGAGGACTTGAGCAATTGACAAAATTCAAAAGGTTCGCTACATAATCTGTTCAAAACCATAAACGTCACTTCTAGAACTGTTTCTAAGACGAAATTTTGGCTTTACCTCATTTATTATCTTCTATTTAGCGCCAAAGTCATGAACATTTCACTTATATCATTTAATTACATTAATGACTGAAAGTATAGCCGTCCCAAGTTTTTAGGCATTCCAAGACAACTTATTTTCGGCGTTCCCTCTGGGAAAATACTAAAAGAAACTTAATAATTATTCAACAAAGTTAATACCGTTCCACTGGTTTTTTTTTCAGTTAAATGTGACTCTCCTAAAATTATGCTCCTTCAGGCATCTGCCTTCATTGCTGCAGCCTTGGGCCGATTATAACTGGAACTAATTTTAATTTTTTTTGATAGATGCAATAATTTTTTTACACGAATTCTTTATACGAAACCTTCGGAATTAATTTATTGTGTAAAGACAGGATTGAGTGTATTTATCAATTAAATGATTCATGGTCGTTATTGCTCTGCAAGTAAGATTACTTATATAAATATGTTGGGCAAGTTCTCCAATAGACGATAGTTTAGATTTTCCACAGATTTGTGTAATGCTTTTCATAATCTTGAAAAAAGGGATTCACAAACATATTAAACATATTGTTGTCTTTAACTGTCATAAATTGCATCCAATTTTATTAATCAAGACAGAAAGAAAACAAAAATAGTGCCAGCCATTCGATTTGCACTAAATAAGTTTTTTCAATAAATTTGAGATTATAGTTGATCATTATTTGAGAAACTGCAAGAGAATTGTTGTTTTTTTAATGTTTCTTTGTAACAAGAAAATAAAATGTCTACGGTGCACAACTCAACAATAGTACATAGTAGAAAACGTAGGTACACCCTTAAACTGCAAGTGTAACTCGGTTAAAATACAATTCCATCTTTATTTTTCTAAAAGATAATAACAACAAACTTTATATAATATGAGTCTGATGAGAAAAATTTGTACACGCTGCCCGATGCATCAAACAGAGCTAACGTGTTAATAGGTATTAAAATAACACTCGCCCTAAATCAATTACTTCTATAATTGTCCTTTATTCAACTTCCTCTGACTGGTAAGTAAGAGATGAGCAAATTTGAGTAACCAGTAGGAATGAATATGTACATGTAGATTAATATATTACATAACCACACACGCAACCCAGTTAACGTTAGAACTAACTTGACCTCTAACAACAGTAGTGATAGTAATAATTATGTTGTTTGTTTGTAAACTGTGGACTTTTTGATTTAAAAGAAAACGCTGTTGTTACACCGGCTGGAATAATAATAAGCACAATAATTTCGAATAGCGATTCAATTACACTGAAATTCATCAAAAAGACCCTACAAGATGGATTCAACTGAATTCTATGAGTAGTTATTTATGAAGATAGCTGCTGAAAGATGATAGCATCATTCAAGCGAATCAAATAAATTTTCTCAAGGCAGTACACAATAAGGAAGCACAAATTTGCAAGAACGCATCGATAAGGAAATTACAGAACATAATTTTATTTGATATATTTTTGATTTCTGTGACTTAATATTAATTCTACTAAATAGCTATGAGACAAAAAAATTTCTGTCCTTGTTTTTTATGTAAAATTAATCTGATAAATGTGTAAAAAGTTGTATCAGATAAGATTAGAATTATAATATTTTCTAATAAGTTATTTGTTGAATTTAATGAGGGTTTTGTTTAGCCCGATACTTTTTGTTTTCACATGCACTCTCGTAACCTCTGCACAATAAATTCTCATTCCCATAGATAAAAACATTAGGTGTTTATTATTTGTTTTTTACAACCCCGTCACATACAAACAGTTCCACTAGAATGTAAACAAAATTAGAAAGGTATACTACGATTTTATTATGAATTAATAAAATCGTAGTGGCAGAATGAGCTTAAGTTAGAGACCCCACAATCAACAATCTTAGAATTTGTGTAACATTAAACAAATTTGCATTGAAACAACTTAAATTCACGGTAAATAGAGTTGCCTAAGGAAAACTTGTAAGACTCTAAGAACTAATAATAGCGGCTTTTAACAAATTCCACCTTTTTAACATAAAGTGTCAAAAATAATAAACAGTCCCTTAGTTCTTGAGCTTGGTGTTATTAAAACTTACAAGGAAACTATTCGAAGTGTCATCCTCCGATTTTTTTGAGCTTTTGATATGTTGTTGTCCATCGAAAAATAAGCGATGCATATTTTTTCTTAGCGGCTCTTATTGCGTTTTAAGGGGTGAAATGGACCCTCAAAGATTCGTCAAAATCCGGGTGGTTATGTAGTTTTGCATATAAGGACGATAGCAATCAGTATCAAACCAATTTTACGTTATTCCTGATATCAAATAATAAAAATACACACTTGCAGATACCACCTACCCCTATTATAAGGGGGTAAAGCACCCCTTGAAAAACTTTAATCCTCCATAAAAAATTATGGCATTATCCGATTTTAATGAAAATAACGTCATTTGTTAGAGCAAAGAAAAGTAAAGTTTACCTGTTTTTGGATTTTCTGAAAAAAATAGTTTTAAGGGATGAAAAATTTATTTTTTTATTTTGATGAGAATGACTGATTATAAGCGGGAGATTTTGTTAAATTATTTGTCAAGTATATATTTATTCAACAATCCAACAGCAAAACGTTATACATCAAATATATAATCGTTTTTACATAATATATTAAATATAAGTATAATTTTTCCACCCTCGAAATTGGTAATAGAATTGTGACGATTATCCTAACCTTCAAATAAACACACATCAAATATGAATAAATAAAATACTACAAATCAAGGCATCGCCAACCTTAACGTCAAAAAATCCCAAATTTAACCTCGAAATTAATTTTCCAAAAAATTATAATTATTGTTATTTATCGGGTGAAATTAATCAATTCAATTAGAAATTTTAACTCAAAGGATACTATCAATAAGTAAATTAATTCAATAAACGTTTTAGATCTTTTGTTATTATTATTTATTGCAATTTTCTGAAATAATAACTTGGAGATCAAGTTAGGGATTTTGCGTTGCTTATGTTGGTGACTCCTTGATTTGAAGTATTTTGGAAATACAGGTTAGAAACAACTTTCAAAATTCAACCATTTGATACGTACGCACTTAAGGGATGAAAAAATCACAAATATTTTAATATATTATCTAAAAATTATTGTACATTTGATTTATAGCGGTTTGGTATTGGATTACTCTAAAAATATTTACGTGACAAATAATATAACAAAATTTCTTGCGTATAATCAGTCATTGACATGAAAATAAAAAAAATTATGTTTCATCCCTTAAAACTGTTTTTTTCAAAAAATCCAAAAACAGGTGAACTTTATTTTTCTTTGCTCTAACAAATGACGTTATTTTCATTAAAATCGGATAATGCAATAATTTTTTATGGAGGATTAAAGTTTTTCAAGGGGTGGTTTACCCCCTTATAATAGGGGTAGGTGGTATCTGCAAGTGTGTATTTTTATTATTTGATATCAGGAATAACGTAAAATTGGTTTGGTACTGATTGCTATCGTCCTTATATGCAAAACTACATAACCACCCGGATTTTGACGAATCTTTGAGGGTCCATTTCACCCCTTAAAACGCAATAAGAGCCGCTAAGAAAAAATATGCATCGCTTATTTTTCGATGGACAACAACATATCAAAAGCTCAAAAAAATCGGAGGATGACACTTCGAATAGTTTCCTGTTAGTGCAACTGGTACTAACGTAAGGATGTCTCATTATTTTACTTGTTTTTACTATGATTTCGTAGCTATTGTAAATACGACAATTTGAAACTTCTTTGACAGTTTCTGATTGCTTTCCAAGTTCAAAATGAAATTAAACTGAAATTACTTGGACACTTTGTAGACGAACAAACATTATAATCTGTACTTGTTACAAATCTGCATTTTGTACACGTTAGGATGCTCGAAACCCAACAAGAAAGGCAGACAGATGTACGTGATAAGATTTATTGTTAGTGAATATTTAAAAAGTTTGAGAAAATACATTTATAGTACGACAGATTTATGTGTCTCTCCTAATAATATATTGATATCAGGCGCGTATCTGGACTTATAACTAACGACAAACTACCGTGTATGGATTAAAAATCCGAATGATAAAGAATCTGATGCTGTTTATGTAAAATATGCTCTGTACTGTTAAACTATCGCCGGTCCTGGTTCAAGCGTTTTCAATTGAAAATTCAAATGTAACTTTTGGTACTTCGTGAATTCACAATGAAACAAAATCCCAAAGCTCAACGTACAAATGTATCATAAATGTAGATATCGAGGGATGTAACATCAATGACTACAAATATAATTTAACTTTATTTGCATTACGTGGATACCATTTCAAATATGTACATCCGAATATTAGGTTTTATTGTACAAAACACCACACGATTTTAATTTTTACTATTTAGTAGATATTTGTGGAAATTATGAGAGTGACTACATATTAAGTGGAATTTTAGTGAATTTAGATGTTATGAGCATCTGTAATATTAATCATAGTTGAAAATTATCTGAAACAGAACCAACGAGTTCTCTACTGCCATCTAGTATAAGCAACATAAACTGTAAGCAACGCAACCAATGCAACGCTTACAACGTAGATTCCTGATATTTATTGCGATTCTAGCGTCACCTAGTTGTTAAATTGCAACGTGAAACATCTATATAAATCAAAACATCGAGCATACCGATGTCAATACTTTTTTCTAATTTTGTTCATCTCTATTAGTGATGTGCAAAATCAGAACAAAGTATCGATATCGACATTGTCGATATTCTGATTACTTGAATATCGATAGAAAACATAGATATATCTTGTAGGCATGCGCAGACATGCCAATTTTAATTTATTAAGAAAAAACTTGATCATCAAATGCCCGATAGGTTCATGATTTGAATGACTTCAAAATCATCAAAAACGCACCTCATAATAAAAAATAACTAGACTGCTTGTTTGTAATGGTACTTAACATTCTTAGGTATATGACTCTACCGCAATAATTGAACGAATAACATCTATCGCTTACCATTAGTCAAATCTGGTAATCTTTAAACGATTCAGTTCAATACTTTTTGTATCGGTTATCTGCAGAATAGCAACTAACGGCAACTTTTTATGGAATCCGATAATTTGCCTTTAATATACTGGAAAATATTTACTCTTTAGTATCGTTACAATAATAATTCTGAAAGTTTCAAAACATGTATGTAGCTAAAAATAACTTTAAAAAAATATAACACATCGATATAAACCAAGGAAAAATATATCAATATTTTGTTTTAATATCGATGTTTCAAAAACAATACTCGTTGGACTATTTGCTGATAACAGTAGTTCCCAGTATTATATAATATAAACATATTGGCTAAGATGATATACCTAATGTGACCGTGATATACTTAGAAATTGTTTTGACAAAGATCTGAATTATTAACGGGTTATTAACATAGAGATATTATAAATAAAAATGCGAATATTAATATATATTTCAATTACTTCAATCAATTTGAGCTATTAAGCCTATTTATGGTACATTTATATAATATTCTATGAACTGTTAAATAAGCAAATTGTCAGGAAAAAACAAAAAACAAAATAAAATCACGTAAACTGTATGTAGGTAATATTCTTATATTGGATCTGAGCTTGAATAATAAACATTTAATTCTAGAATAATCTGGAATTGGGTGCAAATAGAAAAGTGATAATCCGTCTTATTGTTAGTTTAACACTAATTTAAAAATATCAGAACTGAAAAAAGACGCCGCCATTTTTTATAGACGCAACGCCGTCGCCGCCGAAAAATAACTTTTGAAACGCCGCCGCCGCCGATTGTTTTTGTTCATCCCGCCGCCGCCGCCGAATTTCAATTCGGCGCACATGTCTGCTCTAGATGCTTTAGATACAATGCTTACAATGCAGATTCCTGATACCTAGCGCGATCCTAGCGTCACCTAGTCATTGTTAATTTGCAACGTGACCGGCCTTCAATGACCACTACACTCACTGTTAGATGTCGCGTTATTGTCATTTTTGTTACAATGTTGAAGTCTTTAAACATAAAAGCATGCAATTCCGCTTTTTAGTCCCTAATTTGGTGGAACTATATGATTAATTATTGAGTTTAAAACCATAAAATCACAAAGCTACAACACAATAGATTCGGTAATTGAAAATTGTTAATTGAATGTTAAAATTGTCGTGCACTCTTTATATTATTATAATTATTAAAAATACTGTAAAGTCACCTCGTAGCAATAATATCCATATTGATACTATTGTACTTTGAGTACTAGTACACTGCTTCACTCATAATTTAATATTGAACGTCCACATAACAGCTTTAAATTAGAAAATTTTAGTAATGGGTGTTAAGTAATTGTACTGTTCTTGTGGCGATCATTAAAAAATATGAACTTGAATTACAGAACGTCTCATGAAAAATCCCAGGAGTCACGGAATACTGGGGGACAATTTGAAGCTTCAGTCGTCTAAAGTCGTAACTTATGGATTGTGTTAAAAGTGAGCGAAAGAAAAGAAGCAAGATGATAATGAATAAGGCATCGAGTCGTCAATAGATCAAGAGTACAGTTTGCGAAATTTACCATGATGGTGATGGTCTTTGATGCAATAAGCAATCAAGATGTCTGAATGCCTATAATATGAAAACTTGTCGCCCATGGTTGAGTTGATGATATTATATAATTACACACTTTTCTTTTTCCATTTATTACAAAAATTCTTCAACACACAGCGTTTAAAAATTTAGAGGAATTGTCACACTAATGTTAAGAGTTCGTAAAATTGTCAGTCCTAATGTTTTGAGACAATCGGAGGCTTCATATAAGCAAGCCTTTGCCGAAAAATAAATTCACCTTTATTGCAAAAACGTGTTATATTAAGAATGTTTATCTACTGGATATTATAATTTTCAAAAGTATTATGAATTATCGTCATCACTGAACTTGAGCAAGAAAATATTTTTTCTAGCCTTCTAACCGTAAATAAGTCAATCTTTAAGAAACTACTAAACATATTCACAATTATGTTGAACATGGCGGTACTACTGAAGATTGGTATCTATTTTGCAGCAAAAACACTTCTTTAGAGCTTTTTCTGTTTATCAATTTTTTTAGAAACTTGATATGAATTTTGAAAAATAATTTATACATTTGAGGATATTGTTCATTACTACTGGAATTAAAAAAATATCTGTTTTGTTCCTATGAAATTTATCATTTTCTGCAAAGGAATGAATATTTTTATAAAAGAAAAATTCTCATTAATAACGTGTTGCCCTTTACACTGAATTGATGTAATTTTGACTAATGCAAGTCATGCATTGATGTCCTTCATAATTAGTTCTCCCTCTAATGACAGGCCGTGTCGCCACCTTGCGGACAGAAATTTCAAATCTGCATGTACTAAAATGTTAATAAAATTACTACGTTGAAATTTGGTGACTCCATTATTGGTTTATATACTCTATTTTTATATTTTATATTTTATATCTCTATTACGGACACCCACGGTACATGCAAAACTGTCCGCAATGGAGAGGTGTCCGCAATATGAGTTTACATATATAATTAGAAGATTATTAATAAACTGTATAGTATAAAAAAATTAATGAATGAAATTTCTCGTTTGTTAAACATGGAGACTTTTTTTTTGGTGTTGCTCGGAAGAAAATTGCGGTTTCATCCAAATTCCAAATGTAACTGTTTACAATATTCAGCAGTTTTTCAGTCCAGCTCTGAACAGTGTCTTTGTCTATATCCCCCGATTAGCCACATATCGATTTCAGTGAAATTTGGTGCCGAACTCGAAGTTTTCCGAGCCACCCATTAGATGCTTTAAAATTTTCCATTTGGTGTTTTACAGCAACTTATTTGGCTGTTTCTTGAATCATAGTATCGGAAACTGGAATGTTTTTAGCTCGTGCCCTGCAGAACCATTTGAAGACCATGCGATCCAGTAAATTTTTATCACAACGCAATTTTCGCTTCCTTTGATTGTTTCCATTCTCACTCCAATTTATTTCTCGGCCTTTAGGATAGTGACCACATATGTTTTCGAAATTTTAAAATGGTCCACTACTTTCCGCACGCCACATTTATTCTTTTTTGAAAAATTTATGACTTACTTTTTGTTCAAGAGTTAATTCATGCCTTAAAATATATTTTATACTGAATTTTTTTGTAAATAAACGCATATGGTAAAATAAAATTTAGACAGTAATCAGAGATTATCATGATGACTACTAGGAATTCGAAACTGGTGGTTTTCGACTATTCATCCACGTGCTTTGGTACTGATATACCTATAGTAGAGTGGAGCGAAAAACGAATTGTTTTTTGTTTTTCATAGTCTGAGGGTAGAATTTGTAGCTCATGAAAAAAGAATATTTTTGAAAACAAAACAAAAATTTTTGGTTTTGATGGAATTTTTTTTTCTTTACTTATATATAAATGATATGTCCTCTTTGAAGCTAATAAGAAGTAATCAATCAAACAAAAAACTTTTTGACTATTGTAATTTAAAAAAAAAAGTTAAAAAAATAAGATGCTTTATTAATCATATTGAAGTGAAAGTTAAGTTCAAAATGATTATATTTGTTAATTCATAGAGGTCTTCGGAAGTTTATAAGTAAAAAAAATTCCCATCAATACCAAAAATTTTAATTTTTTACTAATCTTAAAAACCCATGGGGCACTTCAAAATATTGAATAAAAGTTTTTTTTTGTTTTCAAAAATCTCCTTTTTTCATGAGCTACAAATTCTACTCTCAGGCTAAGAAAAACAAAAAACAATTCGTTTTTCGCTCCACTCTAATATAGAGTGTTCGCGTCCGTATTAGAGAGTGTCCCTAATACAGAAGTGTTTTTATATGTAATCGTACGGAGAGGTGCCGGGACATACCGGAAAGTGTCCGTAAGGAGAGGTGTCCGTACCAGAGAGGTGTTCGTAATTAGAGGTTTTACTGTATATGTAAACGTAGAATTACTACATTATTCTGTAAAATGGAAACTTGTTGGTTATAAGTAAATAAATGTTTATAAATAAACATGTATTAATGAAGGATGATCTTTAAGCTTTATTATACTTTTCATTTAAAACAAATGTTTAAGTAAAGAAATCTGCTTTGGATGAGAATTTCTAAATCGTGAACAAACTTTATTGATCGTCTGTTTGTTTGGATTGTTGATTATCAAAGATGAAAAGAATTCTCACCATAACATTTGAATCAATCAACTCAGTCACTGATCAAAGAGATAGTATAGAGTTGTTGTGATCTAACCAAAAACACCTCGTCGTTTACAATAATAATTACTGCAACTTTTCATTCCACGACTTGGTTCGTAATTAAATAGACGACAATAGATAGAAATAATAATATCATCATAGCAAGAGTTTTCGTTGAGAGCTTCATAAATTTTTGAACATAATATAATTGTAGCTCAATGATGAAATTCCCTACAATAGAGAATATCTGAACAAATGAACAAAGATATCACAGTTTTCCTCGTTTCGTATTTTTCCATTCAAAAATAGAACAATTATTTTGCAACATCTATTGTTATCTTGAAAAATTTAATATCTGTTGGTTGACGAGGGTTTTTTATAACCTAAACTTGGTTGGAGGGCAGCAAACTATAAATGAGGAAATAACGTAAAATCAAGCTGGCACGATCCTATGATGGTTTCTTTTAAATGGTAGATTCTAAACGGAAAACATTATATAATCGATTTTGTTATTGAAACTAGGGTTATTGTAAATGATTAATGTGGTTGGATTAGCAAATTACATAAATAAACTCGAATGTTAAGCCTTGCCAATCCCCCAAGCAAACAGTATTTGTATGAATTTGAGGGATATACAGCAACTGCCAACAATTTTATTGTTATTCAAATTTTTTCATAGTTTAAGACGTGGAAGGTACACGACTAAAAATTTTGATAAAATAACAATTCCCATTTGAATGTCAGATCTCAACTAAATTAAGCACAGACTACAGAAAAAGAAGGCGTTTTGAATGTATAATCTGACGCTCAAAATTGACCACGAATTTGTCTATACAAGTTGCTTCAAACAAAGAAGGTTATCGGAATAACGACTAGGTCATGAAAACGTACAAGATAAATTGAAATCTTTGCCTGACGATATCTGATTAGGTAAACGCAACAAAAGTGCTCAAATTTGTTGTACTACGTTGTATCATTGGTAATCGCTTTTTTTCTCACAGATAAACATAGAATTTAAATCTAGACAAATTGTAAATTGTGTATCGTATAAGGCATCAAGATTGGAATTAGTCTGACTGTGTATTGCAAATATATGGATAGGATAATTGCGGACAACGGAAGACCGTAATTTGATTAACAACTACAGGTTCTGATTTGCTTGGAAGTGTCACTCTACACAATACGAACATATAGAGATAGTTTATGTTCATTTACATTTTAATTGAAACTGACTATCACGAGTTGAACAGTTGTTCTATTAAATAACGGAAAATATCTTCTATTGAAGCGGTTTTATTGTCACATTTGAAATAAAACTGATTGTTATGAGGCAACCAATTTGTATAACATTAAAATATTTCTAAACCAATATTAACAAATATTATAGGCTTAACTCGGTAACTTTCAACTCGATCTTCTTAATTAGAAGACATAACCTCGATATCACTGTAAGTTCAAGAATTATAAGATTGATTTTGAAAAATTTATACTAATGGTTGTGATTTAGGAAGACCGTAACTCACATAGGCCGCTTTAAAGTGGTACTGCTGCTTATTATTTCTAACATAACAACGCATGTTTTGAGCGGCATACTGTTTGACTGTAACAGGCTAATTCTTGAGAGGGTTAACTTTTTGAGCGATCGAAAAATGTTGAAAAACACAGAATATCTTCTATATAATCGATAGAATGAGATAGAAAATATAAGAGGTCTTCTTTTAGGAGGTACCCTGCAACACCATCGAAAATAGACTCCTACAATCAGAGCATTCACTTGTTTCCATAGGAAAACATGCAAAAATATTTCTAAGCACAACGCAAAGACTAGAATTTCTTGTCCCACTACGATGATTCTGAATACAAAATATGGACTTTTGTCAAGGCGCTCTGCCGTAGAAAAAAACTGAAACTAATTGTAGCTGAACTCGGCAATTACTTTCAAGCTTCTGAAGGTACATTAGTGAAATTTCGAATATTTTCCAATCACGTATACTTTTCGCCTCAACTAAATTCAATTTCTATTACACAACTGTCTAACAAGCTTTTTGTTAACGCAACGAACTTACACCAAAACGATCAATACAATTTCTGCTGAAGGAAAAAACTCATCAATCAACACAACCGCAAATTCCCAATAAATTCTCGTTAAAGAATTACATTCCATTTCAGGATAAAATTTATTGGGATAAGTGTTATTAATCACATCATTCAATATAAATGTAAATAGATTTATCAAAGCAATTCGACTACGTCAAGCGAAATAGAATAAAATGAAGGAAGTATCACGGAACAAATCGCTGACAAATAGAGATGTCTGTATCGATTATAAGAGAAATCTTAAAAAGTTCAAGAAGCTCTAGCAGAAAAAAGTAATCTAACAGGAAACAATGCAATGAAGTTGTAATTGACCAGCAGTCTTTTTAAGTATTCTGGTAGATGAATGAAAACAATTAGCATCGTGAAACGCACTTTATGGTTATCTTCCCGAAATAAGCAATTTCTATTTCTTGCTGACTTATAAGGCAATCGTTTTATGACAGTCCCAACAAAAGGATAATTTACAACTCTCACCAAATGTGCATAAAGATCTTTTTTAGACCAGATAGTTGTGTCGAGGGAAAAGGAATGATTAGTTTACCCTTACTTTGAATAATATTTTGTTGATCCAGACAAAGCAAATATTCATAAACAAAAGAAAAAAATCATATCAATTTTTTTTTCACGCGTTCACTTTTCCTTTTTTTGATACTTATTTAACATTGTTATGCTGCGTTTGGGGCAAAGTGGGCCCCCCAAAAAATTCATAATTGATATTTCTCATTCTGTATTTTTATTTTTACAATTAATTACTAAATATTCAAAAATGAATGGTCCTTTTTACCTCTCATTATATAAGAAATTTCAAAAAGATTTACCCCAATATTTTCTGAAGCTTTGAAAATTTAAAGGGTCTCATTTTGCCCCTCCCACCCCTACCTAGACAACCATTCTCAGTTTTAATTACATGCTGGACACAATTGCGCAATAATTTCTCATCCATATTTTCTATTATTTTTTTGTCATTTAAGCCGCGTTGACACTTGTCGTGAATCGCGATCGTAAGCCACGCTCGAAACGTTTACACGCTTTTACACGTATTTACACGCTTGAGTTCAGTCGTGTCGTGAAGTGTTTACATTGTTCAATTTTTAACAGTAGTGAAACAGAAGCAACAAGTGTTTGAAATCGAATATTTTAAAGCACACATGTTATTTATATATTTTGTTAATAAATTCACACTTTTGACATAAATGACAGTTTCTAATAATTAATTAAATCGAAATGCGCAGGCGTCTTTCACTTTCACGATTGAGAGATATCAAACCGGTTTGATATTATTCGTGGCGTGACGGCGAACTGTCGTGACATAATCGTATTCCACGACTCATCTGCTTAAGCAGCGTTGACACTGGTCGTATGACACGATCGTGATCCACCATTCCGTTAAATACGACCAGTGTAAACTATCTACAACTGTCAAAAATTGAACAATGCAAACACTTCACGACACGACTAAACTCAAGCGTGTAAATACGAAGCGATTCGAGCGTGGCTTACGATAGTGATTCACGACTAGTGTCAACGCGGCATTACCCTGGTCGTATTTAACGAAACAGTGGACCACGATCGTGGCGTACGACCAGTGTCAACGCTGCTTAACAACACTACTACTAATTTGGGTATTATTAGACTTTCGAACTCGATGTTTCATTTGACTCCATAGTTCCTAATGGAACTCAAGGGAAACTGCCGTTCCATTTTCATGTTTTCCAGAATTTTGAAATGCGTAATTTTTATTTTCCTTAATCATTCCTTTTCCTTCGACATAACTACCTGCTTTAGAAAAGACCTGTAAACATATTTGATAAGTTGTCTATTCATTCGATCCTTTTGTTGGGACTGTCATAAAACGATTGGGTCATAAAAATCTCTCATTTCTGAAAGACAACTATACATTTGGACATAAGTGTAAGAAAAGTCCTTTTTGATAATGAAAGTTAATTTAACCGGTAACTTACAAACAGAGAAACATATATTTACAGACTGTCGTGAATGTTGGTAGTAATCTATAAATTTAAAAGCGATTTACCACTCACTGATTCATTCACTCACTCACTCATCACGATACCTCCGAAACTATCCGTCTGATAGGCTTTAAATTTGGCACATATATTACTTTGGTGCTGTAAGCGTTCACTAAGAAAGGGTTTTTACCCAACCTCTTACTAACCTATCTGCGGCCACTTATTGTTGAAACTTTTAACTAGGAACACAGTCGACGATGCGAATCAATAGAATATAGCAACGGTGGGCAAATGCGGCTATCGGAGCCGCATGGGGCTCTTTGTTGGGCTAAGTGCGGCTCTCATTGAAAATTTAAATCCGTTATAAGATATATAACCATATTAATTTGAAATTAGATTCGAATTCTGAATTTAAGTATTACTATGTTACTATTGTGTGGCTCTTTATGATATACGAAAAACCGGACTGCGGCTCTCATTGTCCTAGTATGTGCCCACCCCTGGAATATAGTGTAGAATATAGTGTATAGTGAACAAATATAAAATACTTTAATGTTTCTAATTATAGATTGCAAAAAATATCCACAAGAGCATTGCTTTCTGCATAAAAATGTAGTCTTTTATAGGTGCCTCATTAAGGCTTAAATCTGTTGCAAAGTAAAATGACACTTATCATAAGCCATCAAAAGCCGATTTAAACGAAACCAATTCTGTCATGATTTTGCAAATTTTCGAATAGTTATTTGTTTCGTTCCACTTTGACTAGTAAAAATTATATTGGATCAGTTCCGATTTTCATTCTGGAAAAAACAACTGTTCGGCTCCCATGGCTTCTTTTTTCTGGTGGACCATTTTCAAATTAGAAAATCTGTACTCCTATAATAATGCGACTTTGAGGTTCACTTGTATGACCTTTCGAATAAAAGAGTAAACTGAAAATGTCCAACCTTGTATGTACATTTTGTAAAATGTCTGTCAAGAGAACTATTTTGTATAACACAATAAAAGTACCTAAGGACCCTTTGTGATTCCAAATAAAAAGTTGTATACTTCTAATTCAGATTACAATGAACTTTTAGGAAATGTTCTAGAAAAATTTGATTAAAAAAATAAACTTGTTAATTGAGTTATTTATTCTGCACAGTCCCGAAATTAGCTGCTTAGTCTGCTGGATAATTGCTAAATTTCCATGAATTGTTAAAAAATACACTGGAATGGTAAATCCGCAATGGAATTTTTAATTAAAATTCCATCAACTATTGAAATTCAGCCACTACTAATTTGATAGTTGAATAATTTCTCAAAACTTTCAATGTTTTTTAAACAGATAATGGATTTTTTGACAACATCGGCATGTAATGAATAAACAAAAAATGTGTTTTACAGTTCTATGTTTGAAACGTCCAATTTGAGTTAATCACAAACGATCCCATATTAATTAATATTAATAATTTGTTCTTATTATCTCGTTATTTTTGGGGCTTATTCAATCGGAGTAAATTGGAATACAGGGGCTGACTGAGGAAATGTTTTGATTTAGTACGCAGGTCTAGTTGATAAATGCGTAAATATAACAAAAATAATAAAAAGAAAACTATTAATATAATATGAAAATGAAAATTTACCGCAGTTATGCAACCATTCGGCATGGTATATTTGTTTCTATATTAAAGGCACTAGCACTAAAGACAATTAATTATTAATTAATAAAAATAAACACAATTTTTTGAAACAATATTGACACAGCAAAGACTGAAACACAACTGAACAAAAATGAACGAATCTAAAAAAGATGTTAAATAAGTGTCATTTGTTCGGTTTTTATCAATAACCTACACAAGCGATTAATCTAGTCTTCACAATATTAAAAAAAGGTGGAAAAATATTAAAAATGTCTTTTGTAAATGAAGGAATTGAGGTTAAGGGGCAGTTAGAAATTTCAAAGAAAATCCAAAAGTTAATTTGGAAAATTCCAGGCCCAAGACAACATGCAATTGTCCTTATCCTAAACTTTTGACTGGGGGAGTTTTCCAAAAGCTGAACCTCCTTTACGATCTAAGAGATCTGAAGACCTGACATAGAATTGGTCAATTTCTCAACCAGTAAATAACTCAACTACAAATACCATTTCCCAAAATGAATCAAATCTTCCGTATTCAACGACAGTTCAAAGAGTTACAAGGTAGTACCTCAATCCCATATTGAACAAATCCATCAGAATTAAGACTATATTGTTGTGTTTTGTTTTATTTCTCAATTAATAATAGAGTACTGTTAAGAAAATGTTACACAAAGTCCGATACAGAACGCACTAAAAAGTGCCGCCCCTAAAAGTTTACCACTCTAAAGAGCTGCCTGTTTTGCTGTGGTCTCGATCCGGCCCTGTTTGTACGTCTGTATACAAAAGCATCTTGACTATTGTTCGTTAAATTTTCCAGTAAACAAAGAATGCATGAGTTGCACATCGAAATAGATGTATCCTGGAGGTATTGAAGAGATTTTGAATAGAAAACAATCTTTACAATGGTAAAATTTCAATTATTTTCCACAATAACTATGAGTAACTTTGAGTAAACACAATTACTAAAAGTCGAAATAGTAATACGCTTCTAGTGAGCAATTTACCCAAGCAACCGTTAAGGCAAAATGACTGTCTTTACATCTACATATATGTGATTTAACTATATAGAAATTTCAACGATGCAAAAGGGATGTGTAGTAGAGGCGATAAGATCTCTAAAGTGGTAAATATATGGGAGCAATAATTGTCAAATAATGGAAAAACGATCCTGTTGGTTGGGTTTATCAGAAATATAAATCATCTTGAATTTCTGATTCAGCATATCTATTTGTTGAAAATAGAGAAATATTACATTTGACCATTAAGAAGACTTTATATCTGAAATGTTATAGGAAAACAGCTTTCCAGTTTACCAATTTTCAGTTGATTTATATGAATTTAAATTTCAATCAACAAATTCCAACAGCCCTGTGTAATAGATATAATCCTGTCGAAGGAATATTGTGTCGGATAAAGCCAATTCCACACTCTTTACGTTCATTCTAGACTGAAATGTTAAGCCTGCTCTTCATTTTCGCTGACTTTATGAATATCCTGATGTCTCCGTTTGTTGTTACAGGCACAACTTTACAAATGAATTAATAGCTGAATGAGTGGAGAGTATCGTTTAAGCAAGACCACAACAGGAACAATCATGCATCAAATGGATCAAGATGAAAATTTTACCGTTGAAAGACGTGTAAGACGAGTCATTCCATATGAAATTGCCTCATTGGCGAAGCCGACTAATCTTAGACTTTGCTATTCGGATTAATTATTGGTTAAAGGGGTATTCTGGTATAGAAATTTGAAAAAAATCGATATTTTCAAAGCTTAATCCTTTAAGAATGTGTCTTTAAGAGGATTTTTCAAAATCCAAATTATTTTTGGAGATATAACTGTTTTAGTGACCCGGCATCTCAAGCGGCTCGGTCGGAACGCGGAACTTTAAACGCCTTTTTCTCGAAACTATCTTTTTTAAAATGATACCCACGATTTCTCAAGTTCTACTGAACCGATTTACTTGAAATTTGGCGTGGGTCTTCTCTATACACTTATCTATCGTACTAACTATCCTCCGTCCCAAATATGAATTCTTACTATTTCTTAAAAATTCTGAAAGCTCAAAAAAAGTAGTACAAAAACATTTTTTTTCTCAAACAGCTGCCATTTTGTGAAAAACAATTATTCTTCAAGTCTTTTAGTTAGTACGATAGCGGCATTACTCTAGATTAATAATCTGTTTTTTTTCTTTTTTCTCAAATTGCTAAGAGGGTTGGAATCGTGGACACAGTCGCACGCCATTTTTTGAGACACCCAAAATCCATCTCAAAAATATTGTTTGCCTTTTTTACGGCACTTCAAAAAGTACCTAAAATTCATCCATCTAGACCAAAATACCCCCTTCATTCATTCGGGTTAATTATAGGCTGTATTTTTTCTATAATATGTACACTTCATTTCTGAGTAACATTAATCACCTACATTAAACAGTTGAGACGCTGGAGTCAGTTAAAAGACACAAAAATTGAGTAAAAAAGACGTATCTTCAGCACCATTCCGTTAATGCCAGGTATAACTGAACAAATTTCTATCACAAGAAAACTACCATCTCTTACCTTCAAAATGCCGGCCCAAAAGCACAGATATCTTAAACAGTAAAGTTTTTACAGCTAAAATTGGTAAAGCCTAAAAATGACATTTCTTGAAAGTCTCAATTCGAGTATGCCGAAACGGCGCTTATAAAAATAAAATGTGCATAAAGTTTGTTCTTTGGGATCCTAAAGAACAGCCTCTCAAAGTTACAGCAAAATCTATGATTGGCTTCGCCAATCAGACGATTTTATATGGAATGACCCAGAAAGAAGAATACTATAAAAATTTTGTAAGTAACACCAGCAAGGAACAGATTTAAATGTCATGATAAAATTTTTATAATCTTTTCAAAGAAATGAGGATTGTAAGAAAAAAATCCAGTCTTTAATTGATAGTTCTTACTATAAAAAATTTCATTAAAAAAAAAATCAAAAGAATTGTTATAAAAAAACCGAAATACATGTCTTTTTGGATTATGTCGTAGCCCTTTGGATTTGTAAGTTAAAAGTTTTCGGAAACTTCTATTTTTTTAATAATAAATCTATCAACCATGAAGATTCTCAAAAATTATTGGGAGCAGTCTTCATTTGCTTATGCATCTATTGTACCTGTAAAAATAAATGGACTCCCCGAGGCGGCCCCCTACCATTGTCAACCGCAAAATGATAGGTAGTAAAATTTATGACAGGGTAGGTAGTTGTAACAAGCTTAGGAGACCGTAATGCAAAATTTCAGGCCCAAGTTATAATAAGAAATTTTTAGAAATTTTTGTATGATAATGATTTATATTTTGAAGACAATTACATTAAAAAAGATTTGTTGGAAGTTTTACGCACAAAAACATTTCAAAAAAGTTATGCTATTGACAATTTAGCTAAATATTTAGTTAAATATTTTCAAATTTTCAAGTACGGATCTGTCCGAAAACTCTTCAAGGGTAGAAACCTAACGGTTTTATTGGGGGTCCGACCGCAAATTTAATGCAGCGTGAAAAAGTCATTTCTAAGGAGGTCCATTTATTTTTACAAGTACTATACATCTTAAAACCTAACCTGAGGCAGTGTTCCTGTTTATCCCAGAAAATAAACTATTTTGTATAAACATAGTTGGGTAGTGACCATTCATAATATATTATAGATATTTGAAGATAGATAGAGTTTGTTTGTTCACTCAACGGCCAAAGGAGGTGTATCAGTTGTATATAAGGTATAGTATACATATATGTTTACGATAATATTAGTCAAGTTCTAACGAATCAAAATATATAAACAATTGTCAAAACGGTATTGTAGATATGATTTTGCTATCTCTCCCACTTTACAGATTTACTGGATAACGACCAATGTTAGTATAATCCCCCGTCCCCCAGTTCTGGCTTACTTCCCTAAAACAAAGTCTTCTACATTTTATGTTTCTATATATTACCTATAATACTATGTGTTTTTGGTGAAGGTAGGGAAGCGTCAGTAACTCAATATTAAACACACGTAATCTTTTTCAGTAAATTAAGCAAAAAAAAGTAAGAGTCGACGTTCGTAAGTCAACACAGTGTTATTTTTCTGAAATATGGGTACTGTAACTTTAGAACTGTCCTCAATAAATAGCTCGGTTTAAATCTCAATTGTAATAAAGAAAACAAGATGAGTGGTACTTTTTGTAAAACAGTATTTTACATCAGAAATTTTACAGTTAACAGATTAAAACGTGCAGTTAATTTAAAGTTTATTGACAAACCCAACAAAAAACGGGTTGCTGCCGGCATAAACATATTTTTTTAAAAATATTGTGCCTCTGTGTCCAAACTCTTGTTTTTATAATTGTTATTGTTTTTATTGTGGTGTATATTTTGTATTTGTTTAATATTAAACGCTTAAATAAGATTTCAGGGAAAAACTATTATGTAACTTTTTTTTTTGTAAAGGCTGTCACGCATATTTCCAAATTTAATGTTTTATTAAAACGAAGTTTTTCGAAATATATTTATTGAAAATAATGACGATTATATGAGTAGCTCCACAAATTCTAAATAAATTCATGAACCCTACATTATTTTTAAGCTCTTTTTTATGATTAAATTTTAGATAAATTTAATTAAAAATCAAATCACAAAAATTCGGTTAAATAAATATCAAATATTAAAACTGTTATTGTTTGCGTTTTGTATGTTTCCGTTCTCTACAGTGTGTGTAGAAAATGATGAATCAGTAGTATCATATAAAACTTTAAATCTAAAATAATGCCTATACAATAAAGTTTTCCCACTCTACATAATACGTAATATATAGAATAAAAAATATGATTATGTTAGTTTTTTCATTTGCAATTTTTTTAACTTTTCGTTGCGATATGCTGAAGAATAAACTATTCAACCATTTATTATCTAGAGTTGAATTTCATTATGTAACCGATTTTTTTCAGTTCATCTTTTATTATAAATTTTATCAGAATGAAAAAAAAATACACCATTGTAAAGCGATAAACGGGTGAAAGCGTCGGACTTTTTTAATTCCTTTTAAATAGGCGCCTTGGGAAATTAATTGTATTTTGAATTGAACGAGAAATGCTCGACATACAAAAAGCTATAATTTTTCCTAAACCAACTGATAAATTGGTAAGCGAGCATCTCTCAATATCAGACACTTTTCGTGACTACAAGATGTTCCATGTTAACGCTTAACTGGAAAATATAATGTTGTTAAATAATCATTACTAGAGATAACATATTACAATCAAACTGCATTTAACGTTTGTCAATATCGATAATAGCTTCTCTTTGTTTGATAAATAAAATACTCAATTAAAACGATAGCAAAAACAAACAATGCGAGAAATCGGAAAACTAAAGAATAGAAACGATGTGTAAATAAAGTAGCTGACAAGATAACAATATTGAGACAATGCTGCATAGAATCTTAAACATGTGGATATGTTAAAGACCTTTTCTGAATTCACGATGATTTACTATGCCGAAGAAAAAATTTGGACATATATTTAAATGTCCTGCACCAGCAAACGATTATTTTGGATAATCAGATTTTACCGTCAAAATCAGTCTATATATACCGAACTGATTATTTTGTTTGGAAAGATATTATTTAGTTTGTAAAAGGCGGTCATTGGATGGTTGTACGGAGATCAACCACAGACCACAATCAAACGCAACTATCAACCATTCTAGTTACAAAATAAAATAAAATAAGAAAATAAAATTGGAAGTTTTTTTCTTATTTGAGATAAAGTATCAGAGTACACAAAATATCTTCAATGCAAAAGAAAGCTAAATTTCCATCAAACCAGTAGAAATCAATGCTCGGATATGTCACGGGTTATTCCATTATTATCAATGTTAGATTGGTGTTGGTGACGTATGAGCTAGTAATCAAATGTCACTATCATAAAGTGGCACGTACTATAAAGAACACAATTATGAACTGAATAAAAATCACATTATAGCGTGTTGCAACTGATGAGTCTACACTATAAGAATATAAATTATACATTAAATAACCCAAAAAAAGTGTGTGTTGAACTGATACACAATCTTATCATTAGCTCACAATGTTGAATTAACTGGAATTTCCACAAATTTCCGATTATCATATACATAAACTACAAGACATTCATGTAAAATTCATTATTTAGTCAGTTGTTGCAAACAGCACAAATAAATGGAAGGCGCTAACTTCATGATGGCAATATTTATGTGTTTAGATTTTGTCTAACATCCATTACTGCAGGTTTCGTTACATTTTGACCGTTCAGTAGCAAAAAACGTATCAATTAGTGGATTTCTCATGTTCGCTTTCGTGTTGTCTAAGACTTCAGTTAGCTCCTAGATTTCAGCAAGAAGAAAAGCATGCTTGAAACACATGTATACTGCGTTCACTATCGGGAGGTCACTTGCATGTTCAACGTTTGTTGTGTCGATATATGGAGAGAAAACTCCCGTCCCCCACGCACTTCTGCACCTACGTGATCAGCACGGACTTTACATCCAATTGCAATCTTAAAAATACTGGATCTTTGTTAATCATAGGTTGACATTCTAGAAATTAGCTTTTTTTTGAAAGTGCGTGGAAAGCCGCGCGTTAGAAGTGAAACTTCTTGGGTTGGAGATGGAGTTTATTTTTTTGATTGGTTTATTTTCTTTCTGTCGTTGTCTGAAAGCTCGATTTTTGTCGGCAGTTGTCTTTATCTATATTTCACTTATCTCAAAACAATATTCATATACAGTTGCGATCCAAAATTTCGCACATAATTTTTTTTGACGTCTAAAAATGATTAATCTGGGCCAAGCATTACTGTTATTATTAACGTTTACTGTCAAAATTAATGACTTTTTGAATACAAAATATTAATGGCTGTCCTACAGCAAGCGACAATTAGATGTCCTTGACGTTCGAATTTTTTTTTTATCGCAACTGTATAATTCAAGGCCCTTAATTATTTTATAAATTTTCATTTTAAAAACAACAGTGATTCTAACCTTACTTTCTTTGACGTTATTGTACAAACATTTCGATATTTTACCAGATTATGATATATATAATTAATAGAATTAATATTGTTATTGAAGTCTGCCGAGTCCGCTAGTTAATTTATATATTAAAAAATCATCGCGGTAAGCCTTGAAATTTCAGTTTCGTTCCAGAGGGCGCTGTACATCGATCAATACCACCAACTTTAGACCCTAGTGTTTATTTTACACAGTTGCCAGAACTGACAGAGTATAAGCGACGCTATTGGCAACGCCCCCCACTTTTCTGTTAGAGGGGAAGTGTTTCCCCTCAAGGCGTCTCACATTTTCGTTAGATAAGGAAAATACATTGAAAAATATTTACACCAAAGCGCGTCTAAAGAAGTTTCACTCCAAAAATTTTAGAAGTTTCTATATGTTTTTTTAATCTTTTCGAGAGGCGAAAATTTCGAGTGACACTCATTGTGAGCCTAAGCAAGAGAAGAGGCGTTCTCGTCTTGTATTGATTCAACGGTAGAAGTACCTTAAAAGGAGACGAGACGATACCAGAAATTCTCATCTGGGCGGCGTCACTTGTTCTATACTCTACAATGTTTGCCTTGTTTACCAACTCATTACGTAGGACTATTATCAATCATGGGCATTTTTAAGTGTTAATAACTCACTCTAATTGGAAGATTCCATCTGATATAACTTTTATTGATCGTTCTTTTGAACCTGCCATCGTCTTTAGTACTCGACAGTATTTTTTTTATACTTAGCTTGTATACAAATTGTGTAATTACTGTTATTGCGGCATTATATTTTGTTATGATTTAATTGATGATCTAGGGTGGAAAATACATTGTGCCCGCCACCCTATGAAGATATTAAATTATAGTAGTAATTGGTTAATTATTTGATAGTAAATGGGAGTTCAAATCATGCTGTGAAGGTACATTATACATCACATACTGATAATGACAGGCACACAAGACATTTAACTTGATTTCGAGCACAAGTAAATTGACAAGAACACAGTAATTGAGTAGAAAAGTCAAAGAAACGCTGTTTGATAAATAGGAAAGAAGGGTATATGGTGAAATTTACAGAGAAACAGTTGTCAGTTTCAATGTTGGAATTGTAGGATGTTAGGAAATTAAATGTCTGTTAGTAAACGTTATAACGGGTCAAAATAAAGCAGCTTGCATCTGGATCGTCGAAAAGTAAAGCTTGTTTTGAACGTCATTTTTTAGCCTTTCAATGCTGATTAGATTTATATAGGAAGCACTCAAAATTTACGGAATCGCGATTGCGAATAAATTTTCATATGAAATAAATACTAGGGTGACTATTGGAGACAGAAGATATGATTAGTATATTAGTTACAATAGAGCTGTCATGTGCATTTATGTTAGAGCTTTAATCGACCAAACTTGATAATGAATCGATCAATTAAAAGTTCGAGAGCATTATTTTATGATAGATAGATATGAACTTTAACGGTTAATACCCAGTATTAATCTCTTGAAAATGAGCATTATCCCTGTATGAAACACAAAGTTCAACCCAATATAGCTTTGGGTGTTATCATATTTATTTTATAGACAGTTTGTTCCTTTTACCGGTGATGAAAAGGTTTAGGGTGGTTTAGGCGGCCGATGGAATGGACAGTTAACCATAAGGTGTCTAGCATAATTTCGTTTTCTGGCTGGATAGTAGATAGTATCCAACATCCGGTCATGTAATTGTTATCATTAAAAATAATTCAAATTAATTTAATGATTGATTGATTCTGGCCTAGAGGCACGAATTTTAGATACTTTTTGAATTGCCCTAAAAATAAGGCAAACAATATTTTTACTATGCTTTTTTTATCAGATACTTATTAATATCTGAAGAATACCTAAAATTAAAAAAAAGTGAAAAAATTTAAAACTCTAAAAGTTATCGGCCGATGAAGTGGGGGGGGTCTCAAAATAAAACGGTATGCGACGGTGACCACGATTCCAACCCTCCTAGTAATCTGAATAAAAAATAAATAAAAGATTATTAATCTAGAGTAATGTCGCTATCGTATGAACTAAAAGAGTTGAAAAGTATTTTTTTTCATAAAATGGTAGCTGTCTGAAAAATAAATTAATTTTTGTACTACTTTTTTTGAGCTTTCCGAATTTTTTAAATATAGTAAAAATTCAAATTTTGGACTGTCACTAAAACAGATATATCTCCAAAAATAATTTGAAAATATGGAAGAAAAAAAATTGATTTTTTTTTCAAATTTCTACACCAGAATTACCCTTAAAATTTCGGTTGTGGTCTTTATTTAAATTGCGTTATTAATAAATCACTTTATTGGAATTGATTACATTCAATTTTCCCAGATTAGTAAAAATCCAGTGTCTGGTTGGATAAGCCGAATAGTCATAGATGTGATCGTAGAGTGACTAAAGAACATTTGTATATACCAAGCAAGTAAAGTAATCGAAATTCAATTTGATATTTGTGAAAATCTCTTACTGCCATAGTTCGCCACTTTGGTGCCTCCTTGTTTACTCGTTGCCTAGATATTAAGACAAATTTGCGTCTTAGAATGGTAGTGTTCCTATTCCATGTGAATTTTTAGTGCGATGCTTAGCGAAAAGCAAAAGAGTTTGTTTTTCATCGCATTCGACACTCATGTCTGTCAGGGCACAATTAATAAAGAAGTACTGCTCAACGTTTTTACACCTAATAGGAAGCCGTCCACAATTATTTTGGTTGCGGTCAAGATCGCTAGTAAATTTATTTAAAATTGTTGAATTATTCAGTCTTTTATAGCAGCCATTAATTCTATTATAGGAATGTCAATGTCAATAATGGAAATTGCAGAGTTGTACTTTATTATTGACACTCCATGGCGATGCGGATTTGACTGATTGGTGGAATACGTCGCTGTATGAATCACAATGGTGAATCGGTATAAACACCCCACATCCATTTAAGACTGCTAGTTGCATAGCTTGGATACATATTTCAGTGATATATCTTCGACAAGAACATACCATAACACCCCGGACAGACATGGAGAATCGTAACTAAATTCTTAATTATTACATTAAGTATGCCGGTAACTAATGTAATTGAAACGATCATTTACTATCTACTATCTACTATCTAACAATCAATCTCCTACCAGTCTGTTTCTGGGAATTTTGTTGCTTTAAGATCAAATTGACCGTGTAAAAACAGATCAAAACTAATTGACATTGACTGATGGTTTGTTTGATTTGATTGAGATTTATAGTGAGTCCTAACAGTGACATTATCTTACATCTATTTGTCAAACATGATATTACAATAACAAATCCGACTGAAATGCTATTTGAAATACTTAGACTTCAGTAACCAAAGAATTCCTTTGACAACTAAAAGTAACAAACTCTAACATGTTTGGATGACTTTGAAATTACCTAAGGCGACAGAATTTACATTCTCTGAAGAGACTTCAACTAGTAAACGATATCCTGTTGTCTTTCACTTATTTATGAGAATATCTGACGTATGTAAATGGACAAAACGTACGCATAAAAGCAATAGATTCTTTGTGCCTACAATACCAACTTAAATCAGTTCTGTCTAATACGATTATGGATCGTTTTCGTTAGATTTTTTATTAAAATTCTAAATTCGCTAAAATAATATTAAGAATCCATATTTCAGCATCAGTACGTTTTTAGATTGAACACCTCGTACAAGTTCATTAGTGGAAATGTAACAGTCTTGTATCTAGGCATTAGATTTATCTTTATTGCAATTTTGACAATATCACATTAGAATTTAATAGTAAGTTATTTGATTCTCTTCATTTCCTCAGAAATTAGATATCGTAAATTCCTTTGATAATGAAAAACACTGAAATTTAATACTCCGTCCAAAAAAAAAGTATAAAATTTGAAATTACAAATAATAGGTTATAGACAACTTAATGTTTGAAAAGTTCCTAACTTTTACATGTTTTCTTGAAACAAGAAGAGCATTATGTTGTGGCACTCTTGTTTGAACAAAACCCAACTCGTTTATTTTCATATTGGTGGTAGTCTTTTATTATTAACCCTAAAGTTCGATATTTTATCTTTCATTATAGATTGGAAAATCCTTTTTGAATCAATTTTTAGTTTAATACAACAAGGGAAAATTTAAATTGTACTTCTCTCATTTGAAATATAATACTTAGTTATTGGACGGAGTAAGGTAGGGGGGGATCAAAACGGGGTACTTAAGAAAATATTTAGCTTTCAGGGGTTTAAATATGCTGAATCTTCCGTTTTTTTAATTGGAATTAAAGTAGATAAATCAAATTTTCAACTGCCATAATTTTTTGCGAGCAAATTGGGGTACCCCTACAAAAAATAAGATAATAATTTTTTTATAATAAAATTAAGTTAAAAAATAAGATAATTAAAAAAATGGGCTCACGACTTATGTGCGGGTATCTTAGACGAAGATATTGAATTTACTTGTAATTATTGTAAATAGATTTAGGAAATATTAACTTAGTAAAAAAAATTTTCAAAATTCTTCGAAGTCCTTTTTATCACATAACGTAAAATAATGTTAGAACCAACTTTTGAGCATTTAAGAGACATTTAAAGAAAAAAAATTGTTTTTGACTGAATTTATGGGGTACCCCATTTTGCCCCCTTGCCCCGTTTTGGCCCCCTCTCCATACCTATATTAAAGTAAGGATTAGGCAACCAGATAAATAATTCTTATATATGCGAGGCAAATTTTAAATTCAATTCCGGTTTTTCACAATAAATTCACAATAAACAAATTTTTAGAGATACTCTAATCAAAATACAACTGCGAGGAATTTGTTGATTAAATATTCATCTTGAACTCTTAAGGTTGTATCGTAAAATTTGCCAAAGTAAATAGTATAATTAATATTCTACAATTTGGAGAATTTAATATCACTATAGTGCTTATGAATCCTACGTGTTGAATGTAACAGCATTTTCAATCGTCTAAAGTTGTTCATCAATACACAATGTAAACAAATGAAAATCCCTTCAAATTCTCCAATTTGTAGTTTTGCAAAAACAAATACACATAGTATATATAATAATGAGCGACTAAACAACGCTTAAACAGGAAATTCCACAATAAAGGCACACAGTTGATAAGATTCCACTAGGTAAGAAATAGAATTGTATAGTTTGGGACAAGATATTGTAGACTGTCTTTTAAAAGTAAATGACTTTTATGACAGATTTTAACAAACGGACTGATTTACAATATTCTTACCAACTGTAACAAAAAAATTTACAACTCTCACCAGATGTCTCAAAATATGTGTGGATTCCTCCTTTAAAGCAGGTTGTTGTTAAATATATATTTTCTAAGGTTAGGTAAATAAAAAAACGTTCAATTTTCCTAAAACGCGTAACGTATGGTTTCTGGAAGCCGAAAGTTACGGCTTTCCACGTCAAATATACTGTACGGTGAAAAATAGTGATTGATGGACAACAAAACAAATGAACAGGTGTCACATTTTAATTACTTCTACTACGAAAACGATAATGTCATTAATGAAGAATTAAATCAATTTGAGGCAAAGAACAGGACTCTCAAGTACCAAACCCACAAAGAAACCAAAATAAAATTTCACAAGGCTATTGAAGTGAACGTTGGGCAACTAGAAAGAAGGATGACAGAAGAATACAAATAGCAGAGACGAGATTCCCGAGAAATGTGAAAAACTGTACAAGAACTGTACAATAAATGAATTTACAGATCGATGAAAACTGCATGTTAACAGAATGACAGATGAAAGATTACCCAAGAAAATCCTCAGCTGCAGTCCGAAGAGAAAAAGAGAAATAGGTCGACCAAGAAAACGATGACCATAATTTATTTGATGCTTTTGCAATTGTTATTGCTTTTGTGAAATTGGAACAGGCAAATGCCTAATCTCTGTAAGGAAGAAGAAGAAGAAAAAGAAGAAGAAGCAACTGTTCATAGGAAAATACAAGGTAGTAAATATCGTTTCATTCAGTCATCTTCTCTACTTTCTTTTTTATTGTATATCTGCTTAGACTCCAAAACAAGAAGGGTATGTCTTACACAGCTTTCTAAATTACTTGTAGAATTCGTGTTTTTAACTAAAATTTTGAGCTTTTAATTTGCGTGAGAACGTTCAAGTGATCGTCTCTTTTAAATTCTTAAACATAAACAATATCTAAACATGTGGCAGCAGTGGCATTTATAAGAAAACATAGAGCAATTTGAAGTTATTAATGGTAAGTAGATAAAAAATCGAAATCTAACAATATACTTTCGATATTTTAGGAAAATATTATTATTAATTTCATTTTTATTTGATAGAGCATGCAAAAATTCATGAAAACAATGAGATTTATAATTATGTGAATACTCAACTGATTCATTAACCTTTTCGGATATACATAAATTCAAAAACCTTAGAACGGATTTAAAGTCCGTTGTTTTTTAGAACCAAAGAATCAATAAGCGATTGAGCATAATAAAAACGGAACGCCTTCATGTTGCACGAACAGAATTCATTCAAAATATTCAAAAATACCGAAACCAAGGCGGATCTATTTATAATTTAGATGAAGCTTGGTTCGATAGTCATGAGACAATCAGTAATGGTTGCACAGACAATTCTAGCAAATGTAATCTGCAAATGCCATGTGGAAGAGGGAAGCAGATTGCAATTTTGCATGATATGTCTGTGGATGGTTGGCTGACAAAAGGATTGTTGATATCCTGTAAGGATATTGCGAATTGTTCGGCTCACTTTTATGGAAAGTAATGATACACCAGTGCTACAATAATAAAAAACAATTGTTAGAAATTAATAAATATAGCCATATGGGCTATATGTTTATTTTTGTTTTGTTTTAATATGCTTTTTCTAACCATAGATAATACTTATTTAGAAACAGTAAATTGACCATCATTCTTTGTCCTTTCAAAAGCTACCTGATTTAAAGAAGGAATCCAAAAATATTTTGAGACATCTGGTGGGAGTTCTAAATTATCCTGTTACTTGTAAATCCGTCCTATTGTAAAAACCTGCCATAAAAGTCAATTACTTTTAAAATCCGATCGACCATATCTTATCCTAAACTATGCAGTACAAATTTTTTGTGCAATAACAACGATTTATGCAAGTTTATAACAGTTCTGCAACAAATATTTTCAAGAACAAACATTTTTTATGAATTGTCTGTCTAACG
The DNA here is from genome assembly GCA_021725515.1 of Epicauta chinensis. Taxonomy (NCBI): domain Eukaryota; kingdom Metazoa; phylum Arthropoda; class Insecta; order Coleoptera; family Meloidae; genus Epicauta; species Epicauta chinensis. The sequence continues at coordinate 264,648 of JAEDXX010000094.1, read as the reverse complement.
TCGAACATTAGAAAGTAATGTCGTAGTTTCTGTTACCTTGGGCAGTCTTAATTATTTCAAAACTTTAAAATCTATTTTTGACTTCTTTTTGGCAAGACAAATTTTTCTCGCATAAAAAATATTGCAAAATTGATTCTCTAAATGAATGATTTTCCAATTATTAGTCATGGACGTTGATCTCCATTTATAAAGTTGCAATTGCTTATAGGCTGAGTAAGTTCAGCAGTTTGCTAATACAACATTGAATACTGGTGGGTTTGGTCTTAGGATGGTGGGGTCAGGGCCTTGGATGACAAAATTTGGGGGGCAGCAAATTTTGGAATGTAACAAAATTTTAAGAATCACTTAAGTTAACAAGGTTATGTCTGCTATATAAAAACTTAAGTAGTAAATAAAACCGTAGCAATAGTATGCATAATACTTTCTATTGAATCCCAAATGATTTTTCAGTTATAAGCTTTGAGAATTTTATTTTACAGCGATCCCCGGAGCTTCTCTAATATGAAAAGGAACTACAAGACATTCTGAGTTAATTTTCTATATGTCATTAGCTGTATAGAATGTAGGTCTAGAGATATTCTGAATATTTAAGGTCCCAAGAACCTGTGGGGTCTTCGGAGCTTTTTTTGTTCACACGAAATATGAGATTTCGACAATCGACTTTGTCTAGAAAAAGTAGGCTGTAAATTTACGTTCGTAATGCTTGAACGAAAAGGATGACAAATCTGACTGTAAAAGTTAAGGATACATTCTAGCTTATAAAACTGTTGATATGGCCTACTACGACATTACTTTCCGGTTTCCCTAATAATGTGCTATTTTTAGAATGTACAAATTATACTGACGATACAATTCTATACCTATTTTCCAAACCGAGAAAGGACAAACTTCGTTGATAATGGAGTGCCCTTTGTAAGAAGTTTCCCGACATTTAAAGCTTCTTAAGCTGACAATCACACCAAAATTTTTGTTGAGTATTTAGAATATATAATTAATAGAAGATAAGAAACATTTTAGTTCTCAGTTCTTTAGTCCAAAAAATGTTCTAGCCGACGACCGGGAATCGAACCACGGGTCTCCTCGTGATATCCGCGCGTTGAGATTCTCTTAGACCACTGAGAGGTATTGAGTTGGAATGAATATTCCCCTGCTTGAAGCAAGTCATATGAATTTAGTTCGAGAGATAATTATAGCCCGTCGATAGCTTAGTGGTCTAAGAGCACCTCAGCGCCCGGATAGCATGAAGAGACCCCTGGTTCGATTCCAGGTCGTCGGCTAGAACATTTTTCGGATTAAATAACTGAGAACTAAAATGTCTCTTATCTTCGATTAATTATATTAATCGTTCCCAGTGATCCAATTTAAATTAATTTCGGTTGATTTAAATTTGAATTTCAATTTAGAATATAGCCAAAAATACTATAAATAAACTGATGACAAAGAAGTACCGAAATAATTTAGGATTCCTTTTATAAAAAACAAACAATAATCTGGTCTTAATTTTCCACAGTTTTAATGCCTCTATCTTAACGACACCCGCATGTCATATTTATCTTCTGAGAAGGATTAAGCCAGAAGAGCAGTTTACAAAGCTTAACGGTACTGTTATCGATTGATATTAAAGCAAAACGAGACCCTCCGTTGGCTATCATTTGATTTAAAACAAATGCTTTTGATAGGTCTTACAAGAATGGAATGGATCTCGTGAGTTGAGCAAGTATGTTGTCTCCATTTATCGTTATCATCATTTACAAGTGCTTGTCACAAATAGCTACAAAGGCATATAGAATTAATATTACAATGGTACACATTCCGTCTGCAATTATATAATATTACAAATAGTTCACACATGAATAACTTACATTGATTAATTGAACTATTGACTAATTGAATTAAGATTAATTTCAGTTTGAACTATTACAATATAATATGTTGTAACTGTTGATAAAATATCCAACATTGTTGATTTATTAACAATTAAAAATCCAGCAGCTTTTATATGTACTTTAATTTTATCAACATCATTCTCTAATTGTAATAAATCTCGCCAAATTTGCGTGTTTGGTATAAATAACTTTCTTAATTTATAACATAAAATTACTGTAGTCTCGGATTCAACTTTTACCCAATCACAACTGAGTATCAATGAAACATTTGGTATCTAAACAGAACAGATTTGTAAGAATCATTAGAACTACAAGAAACCTGGACGGAATGCGTAGGTACCCATTCCGCCCCGCTTTTATCCAAAGATTTATTTTAAACTCACCAATACTAGTAAAAGATAGAATAAATCATTGTAGAGATGTCGATAATGATTGATCGGATGGAGATCTTCAATTAAATCAGTTAAAAGTTTTAATAAATGTACAACTGTAGTAATTATAGTTATTAACAAGGGCCAACCGAAAATTTCATTAAAATCACTCACAATATTATATAGAATTCGTGTTGAGTTTTCCAGAATTTGTCTCAAATCGTTTGGTTTTATCAACTGATTTGTTAAAACTGTTTGATTGATGTGTTGATAACGGTATTTAATTGACATCGTCAAATTAATCATTAAAAACAATAAACAATCATAATAGTACATAATAATTTCACTGAATATATAAATTAGACTCTCATGAGCATAGATATTGACATAGGAGATTATTGTTAACGAATTGCATGCAGTGTAAAGAAAACACCATGTGAAATATATTAGATTAAAGAATTTCAAAAATCGTTTCTTTTTATAATTAAAATTCATTTGTTGATCAATCAATTGCAAATTTTTATAGATGCGTAATAAGATTTTCGTTTTACTGAAATTCAATAAATATAAACTAATCACAACTTGTATTAATATAAAGATTTCTCTAATTGGATAGACAATTTTATGTACAATTGTGCGACAATTAAAGTTGTAATGAATATAAATTAACGAATATAAACTACCCACTGTGAAAATAATTGATAGAATACTTGCAAAGATTTGTTGGTATTTTAATTTTTTCCATGTTATTTTACTGTTTTTAATATACGGCATGATACCTAACAGTCTTACAAATTTATAAAACATTTTTGCAAGTATATAATGCTAGTATAGTTGTATTACTAACTGTAAGAACAAACTAATCACTAAAGCGCTTAATCTAACTAAAAGGTTTATTCTTATACGTTTAACAAATATTTACTGACGATCTGATTAGTGCTGATTATAAAAACAGTTGTGTCATTTCGAACAAAAGCCGCTTTTATGTGCAGACACGATAATCGCACTCGAAATCTACGAACAAATTTACAGGTGGCCCAGCTAACAGTTTCACCTCAAATATCTCGTTTGTGAATTAAATTAGGAAAGTCTTGCAGGTGATTGATTGCGTAATATTGAGTAATTTTCGAGATATGACGTTTCGACATTCCCAAAATAGCTAGAAAAAAAATTGTGCCGATCAATTAAAGCATGGTTATTGTAGTCTAATGTTCTCAGAACATTTCCACTTTAATTCACAAACAAGCGAGATATTTGAGATGAAACTGTTAGTTGAGACAACCTGTATAAGCTTGCATATTTTGTAACAATTGTACGTGAAATTGCATAGATTTGCTTCACGTACTATACTGATTTTATATCTCTGAGAAGTGCTCTTTGTCGTCTTCGTTGAGATAATAAGAGAACTTTAAGCACCCCATGCCAAAGTTATTATGAAAGCCGATTCACAATATTCATTTATGCAATTGAACAGAGTTGTGTTTGGATTCTTATTCCAACTGAAATATAACATAACGCTTGATTTGAAGAAAAGTTCGGATTAGTAATGCAATGTATTTGAATCGTTCATAGGCGAGGCTTGTTGCAGATAAAGGGGTAACCCCGAACAGCTTACAATAATTCAATGTGAAGTAAAGCGTATTAGAATAATTCAGCACTCATTACAGCTATTGGAACAAGACTATTTGGATATTTTTAGACAAGTAGCTTCCTCCTTATGCACGGACGAACATGTACCTGTATTCACTATATTCGATTTAGTATCTACATTGGTCCAAATTGATAGAGATGAGGAGATAACGCCGAGCACCGGAAACCTGATGTAATTTGTCAGCGTGTTCGCTGTCTTCGAGTGTTTACAGCAATCGAATGCAAAATAAGCCGTATTTGTACAATACTGTTTGTTACATCAAATAGAATGAGACGGTTCGGATATTTTAAGGCGAATGGAAGCCAACTCTCAAGCACCGTACTCACTGACTAACATGCATGAGAATACGCTTTATTGGTCTGCTCAAAATATTTACATGTAAAATAGCATAAACTTATCACACATACTACTTATTCTGCTTTTTTGGAGGAGCAAGTTGAACAGGATTCATGGAAATAGGAAGGTAATCTCAACCATCTCACGTATAAAATAATGCGCAAGTGTATTGGATGTCGAATCGCAGACATTGTATGCATGGGACGAATATATAAGTATGTGTACTCTTTGTCGAGCTAAGATACTAGGATATTCAACTCTGTCGTGGTCTGACTAAGTCGAGTGGTATAATGATAAATAGTGGCGATATTATCAAATAAACTTTACGCAATTTATGAATTTACAGGTAAATCTTAACAGTAACGTATCGTACTCAGCAGAAAAAGAAGTGAATGTTTTTATAGGAACATCGCTAATACTGAGGCTAAGTGATCACATGAGGAATCTTTATAAAAGTGAATCACATTCTGCAGATATTCTAAACTTGTTGCTCTAAATGTATTGCTTTTGAAGAGGGATTGGCGTTCTCTTGATAGTCTTGAGGATTTATTGAATAACCTAGAAGCAGTCTTGAAAGCTGCAAATCCTTTATTTGCCTGCCGTCAAATTTTTGGAGTATTTCATTAACTAACTTACAATTAGTCAGTTATTTATTTATGGAAAACAATAAAATTCAATGTGCTATGACAAAACATAAGAAATAAATATATACTTTGCTAAAAAAAGTTGCGTTTTGTGAACAAAGCTCTAATTCATCGTCATAAAAAGAGAACTTTGAGCACCATCATCACGAACAAATATGCGATCAGATTTCCCATAATCGTAAAGTCCGTTTTCAAGGGTGCACATATGCACTGCGGGAGCAGAGAGACTGTAGGTGGTAACAGTATGTGAGCAACGGTAGGTGAAAAGGTGGGGCAATAGACCGAGACAGTAGTCGTATATATTGTTGCTTAGGTGTCCCACTAGTGGCAACTGTAACAACAAAAGGCATATGGGTTAGAAATAATGGACATCTATTCTACGCCACTGAAAGACTCAGTAAACTTAATTACTTCCCCTAACTACTTGACCTTATTTAATTGGTCAACTACAACAGAAGAATCAACATACCAAATTCATCTAGGTGCATTAGAAGAAGAGTGGGAGACAGTCTCCTCCTATTCACTGCATACAATTGTGTGGTCACAGTAGGAGGAGTTTTTTGTTTATTATTTAGACACTTGTAGGGATGACATGGAGTGAAAATATTCGATTACTAAAAAATCGATTTTTCTCTCTTTAAAATAAATTGATTTATTAAGAAAAAATGGATTTCTGCCAGAAATTCTATTTTTTTCAATTATTCGAAAAATTGCATTTTTTGTAAATAATAATAAAATTATCAGATTAATGTTATCAATTCATCAGTGCGAAAATTGATTAAAATGTGTAGATAGTTTGGCTATATTGGTTTAAACCAACGTCGTGTATCTAATTTTTTTACTTTTAATAAAAAAAAATAGTGTATTTAATATAATCGATTTATTAAAAATCGATCTTTAATATCTAGAGAATCGATTATTAAAAATCGATTATAAAAAAAATAATCGATTAATATAAAAATCGATTATTTTTTCACATCCCTAGACACTTGCCACTGTTAAGATACGCATACTTAGTCAAGGTTAACAGTTGCTATAAAGACTTGTGGAATTCAACTTATAAGAGATAACAATATCAACAATGGGTTGTCTCTGTTGTAAGCATTGTGAGTCCTGAAAATTGTCCACAACCAACTAGGTAGATGTCATGCTATAAATGACTTAGACAGAGATATGTCTTATTCTTTTCAAATTTACAAACAATTTAATAGTCCGTTGCTGATAGACATAACACCTAGTTAGACACCAGTTGGCGTCAATGGAATTAAAGGAAATTTTGCACACAATGTATAATTTCTTAGAACTATTATCTGATAATTCAAAAACAAAGTAACTAGCCATCTGATTTTTCATTTCAATGTTCACTTATTAGATAGTTTTGTCTGGTTGGTAAAGCATCGTTTTCTTTAGTGATTTTTACAGTTCCGTAATTGGTATTTATGAATTTTTATATAATTTACTTGTGTACGGATTTAATTCGTGATTCTATGTGGTTGGTTTTTTTAATAAATATTGATTGGAATTTTATTCTGAAAACAAACAACACATGTTTGTTGATATTGCTGTCTTAATAACAGTGGGCGTCTAACTAAATAATAAACATAAAAAACTCCTCCTATTCGACCTACTCTGACCACACAATTGTTCTATCGTAATCCGTAAACAGGAGGAGACTTCCTCCCACTCTTCTTCTAATGTACCTACCTAGATGAATTTGGCACCCTGTATATGTATAGCATTGAGTGAAGTGTACATTTACACAGAGCCGGACCGAGGCTAAATTGCGCCCGGAGCAAACAAGAGTTTCAAGCGTTCTTTTCACTACCTATTAAATACACCAAATATTCTTAAATGTTTTGGCGCCCTACTGGAAACAGCTCCCGGCGCAGAAGCCCTTGTGGCCCTGCCCTTGGATCGGCACTGCATTTACAATAATACACAACAAAGAGACTTCAGATTTTACGATTCACAGAATGCGTTTCAGCTATTGGACTATAACGTTTATGCTACCCCATATCCCGTACTTTATTTTATAACGAGTTCTACAATCCTACTTTCTAATTAAATCTGGCCATTTTTATCCAAAAAACGAAAGCGGTCAGTAGAGAAAGTGAAATAAAAGTAGAATAAGTTAAATTTTTCGATTGGAGCCAAACGTTACTAAATAATCCAAATAGCGCTCTATTCTTAACTTCTAGAATAGGAAATGCCATGGGTTATACGGAGAGAAAGACCTATGTCATTCAAACTTAATTCTAAAACAACAGCATTTGATATTACACAAATACGATAAATTTTTATGCTGACTCATAGAAATACGGGTCAGAGCAAATTAGGGTATACATAGATATAATAGTGATAATGTCAGAAAACCACTAAGGTTAAGAAGAGAAATAAAATTTTAATGAAGTAACAAAATCCAATCCAAGTTGAATTGAATTACAAAGAGGAATGTGGAATGTGCTATTAAACGTGCTATATGTTTCCTGTAATTGTGAGTTTTATTTTAGAACAAAAGCGGGGTGAGTAATAAAGGAGACCGAGAAAAAAATACCATTGGACAGAACTTTAATAAATGTTTCGTCGACACTTGTTTACAGTATAATCAACGTTGAGAAAGAACAAAAACGAAACTTGGAAATGCTTAGAAGATAACAATACTCGTTAAATCTTACGGTTGGATTACTGTATTTACAAGACATAGCTGTAGGGTAATGACTGGTGAACGTATATGGAATACTGATGTTATAATATTATTAACGACAGGAATCGTGCCTGGACAACAGATCAAACTACCTGCTGACTGATAAGTCGCTAAGGCAAATTTCTTTTAGAAAATTCGAATTGAAATATGAAAATCCCTGAAATTATGTCCACAAATTTTTGAATCCTAATAAAGTTTGATGAATTGCATTATTTAAAGCACATTTAAACTTATTATTTTCTATTTGCTTTTGCATGCTGTGTCGTACGAAATTACGTCGTTTTACCATAGTAGCCGCTATTTTATTTTTCCCCAGTTTACAATTTTTCTTCTCAGAGTAATCCAACTTTGTACGCAATCTTTGCATCTTACAATTAGTTAATGATCCTTGAATTCAGTGCGCAAATAGCTACGTAGGTACTAATAAACAATTAATTGTGACTAGAAGAAAGGTAAACAATAAAGAACTTAATTTAAGTAAAAGCTTGCTTTTTCCTCTTCAGTAAATAATCGCTATTGTTATAGAACAAATTGCTCAATTCAACATAATTAAATGAATATTTAATTGTTAGATAGAATTCATAATAAAAACACTTAGACTAATTTGAACCAGCACTACCCTTCGATTGGGGTGAGTGGAGTTCAGATCCCTCACAGCCTTCTTCAGGCGATAACACAACATCGAGTTGCCTTTATTTACATGGTTAACAAAAACATTCACGAATAGAATATGAAGTTCTTGGATTCATAACAATAGTTAATACAACACCATAACAAAATCGAAGGTCTACATCTTACTTCCTAGTAGTTTACGTTTCACTTGGCTACAGATTTAATTTTACCCTACACAAACAACTACAAAAGTAACGTTCAATTGGGTTGAATTAAGGAAGATAAATCATCATCTATGGTATGTAACAAAACTACGGCATTTTTAAATTATGTTTACTCTGAAATATAGCTAACGATCGAACAACTGCTCGTTAGTGGAAATAAATTCTAGATAGTATTCATGATCGTGTATCATGTACGCAATAAAATAAGAAAAGCTTTACAAACGGTAATCTAATTGTCGTAAAAAAAGATTTCCTCTACTGGAATCAAACGTGACTCGATTGTTGGATAAGAGCAAACAACTTTTATACTGTACGTACGATTTCCTATCTTCGAATATTATACGAATATCACACGAAAAATTGATAGTAAACAAGTGCAGATGTTGTAGAAGTAAAAAATATTAAGGCATATAAAACAAAAGCTTAAAGATATTTTATGGTTAGAATCGTAATAATTAGGTACTTAATTACTGAGAAACTAGTAAGTGAGAAGCAACAGATATAATCAACAAATATTAACGGCTAATTACCATTTTAATTAACTGAAGACTAACACATCAACTCGAAGACAAATTGGCAACTTTTCAATTCGACTTGTTGCTGTCTTGTTGACATCTTAAATTCCCGCAGAGTATCTATTTGAGGTTTGCATACAGTCTTTTATGTCAATAAAGTAAGGAAATTGGTAATTCAATAGGCGAGATAAAGAATAGACTACCTATAATTGACGTTTAGTGTTTGCAGAAATATTCGAAGCTCTTGTAACGGAATTATGCATTATACGTAGAAAATAAAGATAAATAAAATTACAAATGAAACTTTAGGTTATAAGCGATCTGAAACTTATTTTCGGTTGTTTTAGGATGCCTAGATTTTAAATACTAATAGTCGAGAAAGCAAATATTAACAAAAATGACTGTGCAGGAGTGACCGTAGTCTTTTACTTCTGCACAATACTATTACTTATGACCTAAAAATGACCTGACTGATACAATTCAGATTTGCTTGCAATGAGTTCCTCTTAACTGTTATATATTTCGCTTACTCGATCACTTTATCATCGATTTTACTTTAATGTTTATCAAAATTATTAACAATGAATGAAAATCAACATTTTGCGTACCAAAGACGTATGCATAAAATCTGTGCGAAATAAAATGACAAAATTCCCTTTGAAGTATGAGTGCGATGAATCCTAGACAAAAAGACTGTCATCTACATTATAGCAGTTGAAAAGGGTCTTCATTAGTGCAGTACATTTTAATTATACGCTTGATGTTATCGAAGAGAAACCATCTATATAATATTCTCGTATAATTTATTTTAAATTAGAATCGAACAAATTACAATGGATAGAGAAGAATGGTATTGCAGAATATTGTCTACAACGATACCAATACATTGGATAACACATTACCTTATTCTTTTGAAACTTTAATAAATGATTCGACGTTTTTTCGTCGCTTTGATAAAGTTGTCACCATAATTTTTACAAATCCCCAGCATTTTTGTTGAAAAAAAAACTGATAAAAAGGATAAAGAGTACGAATGTCGACAATATAGTGGAGAATTTAAGTATAAAATTACATCGCTTTCACAGATGTCTGATGCTTTTTCTAACAACAAGAAACATCTCCATTTCGAGCATCCATTTCAAATCATTCCAGTTATATAATTTTTTTATAAGGATTCATAGTAGATGGACGAAGAGGGGGATTTCATCGTTAAAGCTTTCATTTTTTGAGAAAATGTAGTTCAGTATAAAAATAATGTCGTCGTTAGATTGTAACAGAACCAACGATAGATGATTGAGCCTAGCAACTCAAAAGAGCAGCTTTTTCAATATGTTGTTAAACAACAAAGAATGTGAGTAAGACGCTCTGTATGTCGACATGATTTAGATTATGTGGACTACTCGTGTAATATCTGCAGTTGAAAGGATCTTACAAAAATCTTTTGAGTACGATCTAAAAAACTAATTTATCAATACGAATCGACTGTTGTATAATATAAACAATATGAACTGTTGCAATATTGTTGTTGCGATTTCAATTGTTCCAATGGATAAATCCTAGGATTTAATTATCATAAATTTTGAATGCTGAAACTGGTTATTTGTATTAGACTCCATATAATTATTACAGTTTATGATACACTTATAAGTAACAATATGCCATAAAGTTTGTTATAACACGTACAAACTTATGATTGAATCTCTCAATTTAATACATCACAATATAGTCGAAACAATAATGTTGCAGTAATGATCAACATCAGGTCAAGCATTCCCTTGAAGAACTCTCCTAAAGACATCGAAAAGGAAAACATTGTCGATTGCCTTTAAGGAAAACGAGAATGTTTGTGAATTGCTAAACAAAACAATTTGGTAGAATTTGACTAGGAATAATTGAATTTAAAGGAATTTCCTCAGGGTCCTTTATTCCCAAACATTTGTATAAAAAATTCGACCAATTCGTTCTCATCCTTTCAACACAACCTTCAACTAACGATCTGTCTTCTATCAATGCTATAAAATTTTGATATTTCCGTCCATTGGTTATATGACGAAAAAACTATTAATACATAGCTTATTGAACATATAACAGAGAGTTATAATAATATTTACCCTTGCGAAACGCAATAAAAACCAATCCCTAATGTACCAAAGAGATTGTGCTAAATGAATAGTAAGGACAAGTTATAATCTATTGAATGGAAGATTTGTAGTTTTTTGTTGCAAATTGTAAATGATTCAATCTTATACTGGAAAAGCAATTAAGAATGATCACAAAAAAGACCATATCGGACGTCATGACTCCTAAAAGCTCAACAGCAAAAAAAATAAAGCCGGGCTTCTTATAATATAAATCTTGGTTTTAATCATTACAGTCAATTTAACTGGAGAAGCTTAAGCCGACTTTAGGCCGCCCGAACGCTAGAAAGTTTTATACCGCTCTATAATTAAGAGTGTGAGGCTCCCATTATTATGAAAATATACCAATTAACTTTATAAACAATTAAAACTATTAGCGTTACGGATATATCAATATCAATATATAATATATATATATATATATATATATATATAATATATATATATATATATATATATATATATATATATATATATATATTGATACATATATATGTCGGCGGCGTACTCTCAAATCAATCATTTAGAAAAATCCCTAGTCATTCTCTAATCGACTTGGCAGACAGTAAAACGATGAACATTTTCAAATGTTTTACTATTCGCCTGATATTTTCAGGCATTTACTTAAATGCTTTAGAGCATAAAATCTTTTTATAAAATGACTGATTTAATTAGCTATTTTTGTCAGGCGTTCTGTAAAATGACAACCTTACAATTAGAAATCAGTTTCGCACTTTTTATTTGTCTGCTATAAAACAAAAACCGCCATTATTATATAAACGTGTGAATATGTCAGAAGACAATACCATATCCAACAATTCAAACGCCTTCAATCAAGAATTGCAATCATATTATTCAGGTAAGAACGTATAAACAATTAATCGCCACATAACCTCAAATCAGTCGCCCCATAAAAACGATTGCAGAAAAAATTATCTTCTCTATATTAATTTCTAGCTCATGAGAAGAATAACAGGAAGCCTTAGACTTTGGCAAAAATAGAAGAAATCATCAAAATTTTAGAAGATTAAGTTGAGAATATTTCATATTTATTATTATATATTTCAGTAAATGTATTAAATTTGAACTAACAATAATTTAATTTAAAAAAAATATTCCTGTGTCCGCTGTAAAAAATCCATGCGTCCAGGCCTGCCCCTGACTGATTTGAGGTTATGTAGCGATTAATTGTTTATACGTTCTTACCTGAATAATACGTTTGTAATTCTTTATAGAAGACGTTTTAATTAATGAATATGATATTTGTCTTCCGATTGTAACATATTCATGCAATATTTATATAAAAAATACGTCGAAAAATATAAGGTTATAACACAGGTTGTCATTTTACAGAACGCCTAACAAAAATAAATATTTAAATCAGTCATTTTATAAAAAGATTTTATGCTCCAAAGCATTTAAATAAATGCCTGAAAATGTCAGGCGAATAGTAAAACATTTCAAAATGTTCATCGTTTTACAGTCTGCCAAGTCGATTAGAGAATGACTAGGGATTTTTCTAAATGACTGATTTGAGAGTACGCCGCCGACATATATATATAAACAGATAACAAAAAAATGACATTTTTATACATTTTCACTAGCGACAGATGTGGATCTCATGCTAGCGGTTCTTTCAAGTCTAAGATCGTTAGTAATGAATCTTCTATCAAATTACTAATGTTGAATAATTTAAACATCTAAAATACTTACAATGATTGTGATAAGAATCTGGATAGGGTTTTATTGTTTCTGAGCCCGTCCAAGAACTCCATGAAAATTCCAAACACTTAACACTTAACATTCAAGAAAGCACTTAATTTTATTAATTATCTTCACGTTTTTTTTTACAACTTTACATAAAACGAGATAACGAAATTTCAGTCTTTTTTGTTCGTATTCTTCAGCAAGAAGAACCAAAAAAAAAACAGGAAAAAAATTGAATGTAGACGATTTTTCATAGATTATAAGAACAAATTCAACAACATCTCGTTAGAAGGGGCGGAAATTACAAAAATCTCCACTTACATACATTTCCATAATGTAATGCTATGCCAGTACGAGTTGATGGTGTATCATTGTAAGCTATGAATATTTCATTTTATATTCAGACATTTAAGGTTATTTATCAAAGAAGATATGGAGAAAGACCCAGAAAATGATAAAAATAACAAAATTTTGTAATGATTTTAGTTAAACCATAGAAGCATTATATTATATAATAATTAAGCGTAACTTAAACATATCAAACTAATCTTGAAGTTGATGAAGTTAGTGAATCTTTGTAGCCCAATTTTACTTGATATAATCATTAGAATTCATCTACAATGAAATCTGCATAGTTTGTACGATGTAGAGAGAGATTTACGGCATTGTTGCCGCCAACATGTATATATCTGGTTGATTTACAAAATGTAAATGTGGGAGATCAGCATACCTTAGTTCCAATAGAGTAGTAAAACGATCATTTCAGTAAGGACGAGGAAGAAGATTACATTAAATAGGGCATCAGTGTGTTCCTCAAAGCGTATGCATCAGCATATGAGCGAACCCCTACTGGAGAATCTAAAAGAAACCATTTTTAAGGAACGAGGTGCTATGGAAAGAAGCTTTTATTGCGTTTCGAGACTTCCGACCACTCAGTCAATAATATCTAAACCAAACAAATTGACAATACACATTTGAAATATGAGAGAAACAAATCAAAGGGCATCGATTAAGAAATGTAGTAATGCCGCGAGTGATCTCTCGTCGATCTCTCGTCTCAAATATAACTGGTTTTGAATTTAATGAAGTTGAATTAACAAATCCCAGATATTATGTATATCCGTAATCAAAGGCGCCATTCTGGGCAACTGTCATAAAAAAAGGCTTGCTCAGAAACACATATACAATTCAGTACATTTGCAATGTTACAAGTACTGAAATTTTGTTATTTTATTAACTCGATTTTCGATATTTTCTTGTAATGTAAGAAAAGTATTAACAAATGTTTATTTATTTTTTCAGGCTTTGGGGAAACGGGAAATTCGAGAGACAAAGCGAGAGACGAGACGGATCGTCTAGTATTGACTTTACGATAAATGTATTTTTGATCTCTCGTATCTTCTCGACCGTACGATACTAGACGAGGTACGAGAGATACTTGTCTCAGTAGCATGACACATTCAAAGCAAATGTATCGTCCCTTAATTGTGCCAGAAATATAGAAAACGGTATTTCAGATAAAACTTATTTCAGAAATCTCCTAGATTTCAATGTGTTCAAAATTTAATGCCTTTTTTAATCCCGTTAGACAGCCAATTTTCAAAAACCATTTCTTAGTGAGCGTCTGCCTCACAAAAGGAATACATGTGCCAAATCGCTTTTCTTATTTTCAGTTGAAAACAAACTTATTTTGGTTAAAGATAGATTTGTTGCAATGTTGGAGGAATATAATATTCAGTTTTTATATGAAGATATGTTTTTAGTGTAATTACTGCTTTTACTAATGATTACATAAAAAACGTTAGTGTTCTATGTAAGCTAACGATTATATCCACTTAATTTAGAAAACACCATCACTCGCTTGTCTCGTTATCATTTTCTTGTTTAATGACAATGATAATAATATTCTATTTTTCCTCTGATGTGCTCAACCATAATCCCCTATTCATTTGTAGAAATATTCAAAATAAGAAGATCAAATGTCAACCCGCCGTTTATGTGGCTAGAGGAGAACGTGTACTGATTGTATTATGATAGAGAAATACATAAAATAGAATTAATAACGAAAATGGTTCTTACTTTATTAAATGTGTTTAAGAATTTCATTATTAGATTGCGTTGTTTATTTTCTGTTAATCAAACCTTAATAAAGAGACACATAAAAGTATTCATCTACTAAAAAAATGTGTTTTTTCTGGTTAACAAAAGATTTGAGTATAATCAAATAATTTTTAAAAAATCAGTGAAATTCTGTCATATTTTGTATATAAAATCAGCACTTATTGTTAAATATTCTGGATTATAGTGTACTGAAGTAGGTTCCTATGGAGGAAAAGATAGAAATTTCCGGGCTATAGACATGTCAGGACTGCTGAAATCAGATATCTAACAGAAACAGCTTCAGGAATCAACTAAGATTAGCTACACTATTCGAGATATGTTACCAGAATATCGAGGGCAAGGACAAGTTGATAATAAAAAAAAGAAGAAGGGGGAAATGGAGAGTTTTTCATCATTGATAATAGGCTTGATAACAGATAACTGAAAATTCAGGACAACAACCAATCAACTGTGTAGTGTAACAGAGTATTTGTGAACAAAATTCAATACAAAGTATTTCATACAGTGATCGTCACTTAATGTTGTACAAAACGTCGATTAGGCTGCATTTTATGTTCGTATCACCTAAGACTTTCACAGTTGTGTAATAATTCCAACATATTTTATGGAACCCTTATGAAGTGTTGATCGAGTAGTCGAGAATTATTACAGAAATGTTAAAAAATTCATTTTACAAATGTATTTGTAGACATACTTGTAGGTAGCAGAAAACGGGTTATTACGAAAGCTTATAGATCATTGATACACGAAATATATTTCTCGTAACTTCTTTTCACTAATTCTTTGTTAAAAATGATTTTCTACATTGAAAAGTTCTGATTAGAGACAATCGTACATTTTAAAAAGTCTAAAAGCAGTTTGCAAATAACTTCCGAACCATTATCGAACACTTTAAGCTATGAATATTCTCGATGCATGAAATTCAATTCTTAACGTTGTAAATTTTAACAAATGTTCAGGAACTAAAAATAATTCCCAACAAGAAAAATTGACCTACTATTTCAGAAATTAACTATTTTCGACTTATATAATATTCACAAAATACTGATCCCACGATCCATAAATATTTAAAAAATGTGGGACATATACATTCTTCATAATAAATTTGTGAATACGTTCTTTATTATAATAAATAATATGAATACCAACTATATACGTGCTTAAAGCTTCATTATAATGACTATAACTAGGGTAAAAGAAAAGTTTACCACAGGCAAAATAATTATCGTACGAAAATAATGTGGAAATACCACATGAATTTTAAATGAAAGCTCAATCGCTAATGAAAAATCAACAAGAACACAAACGGAAAAATTGTTTATATAACTCCGTTCGTCATAAATGAGATGTGTCAATAGAATTATATTAGTTTGAATAACCGTTATGTAAACTTCTATATTTGAATGGTGTACCGAGATAAAAAAAAATATATGACGATACCATAAAACTACCGCTGATATCTATTTTTATTCTTATCAGAGCTTACTGTTAAATCCCCAAGGGTAGAATTTTCGAGTTGTCTCTTTACAATTTTTTTTCTTTTGCTATTATTCAACACAATTCGTTTCACTAATACCAAAAAATTAATCTTCAATAATCTTATTAATATTGAAACGATTTAAGAATGACAGCATAACAAAACGGGTATTATCACCACAAATTTTAATTAACAAAATTTTAATTGGTTTGGAAGTTTGTCACGTTTCTGTTTTTAAATTTTGACAGAGAAACACCACAGTCACACCACTAAATCCACTAATGAAATAGAAACTAGTTCGATTAAGCCACCTGATCACCAGATACATATCCAAATTATTAAATAGTCATATACTTCGAATCGATTTTGTTTCATCTAAAGCGCAATGGGTTAAATGGTTTAAATTTACAAGTAAATTT
This sequence comes from Epicauta chinensis, assembly GCA_021725515.1. Classification (NCBI taxonomy): domain Eukaryota; kingdom Metazoa; phylum Arthropoda; class Insecta; order Coleoptera; family Meloidae; genus Epicauta; species Epicauta chinensis. The sequence continues at coordinate 247,843 of JAEDXX010000094.1, read as the reverse complement.
CAGTATCCTTCCTCCAGGAAACTTTGGCACGTTTACTAATTAAAGTCTAAAATTGATTGCTCCAGGAGATTACTTTATTAGCCTTAACTTAAACGATTTCTTCAATTCATTTAACAACAATTAATTACTAGTAAATCATCGGAAAAATTATCATTTGGACTCTTAACGGTGTCTCACGATGTTCGTCGATCCACTGTTGCTGAGTTATACAGTGTTAACTTTGATTTTTTTCACAAAAGATTGAATATTTTAAGAAAAACATGTTTTTAGAGTTATTTCCAATGGTATTGAATTGTAGCCTCGAAGGAAAATTTCTTGGAAAATTTATTTAATTTTTCCGTAAAACGTTAAAATTCAATCATAATACCAATTTGCTTTTCGAAAATTTGCACTTATTTTCATTCAATTCTGTTGATAAACAACAGAAAGATGACATCAAAATCGATTTTAATTGACTTTCAACGTCGTACAGGAAAACTAAATAAAATTTCCAGCAAATTTTCATTATCATCGGAAAACGAATCCGAAAGTTTTTTTCAAAAAATTCAAATCTAACGCTGCACAACTCAACAATAACGGATCGACAAACAGCGTGATACACCGTTAAGCAACAGTAATATAAATGGCGTTTTGTGGAGCTTTGGTTTAAACGGACAAACACACATCAAGATAAATTATCTTCAAAAACCGTACTCTATACTAACACTAACAAGATTATCTATTCGAACAGTCGTTGGTGTGTATGTAAGTGTATGTGTATCCTTTTCCACTTACAACACCACTTTAGGATCTATTAAAGCAAATAAAGATAGAACGTCGTCAGAAAAAATGGGGAATGTAGAAGATTCATTACATTAGTACGTCACTGTAACTAGCTAGAAACTGGAAAATAGTGTAGCGAAACGAGGGAAATCTGTGCCGGTATTAAGAGTACAAATAGCTGAATACAACCAAGAATGGACGTCCAACTGTGGCTTGATACATTAAAGTTGCACACATTATTTAGATTGAAGCTAAAAATAAAATGTGGAAATTCTTGTTTATTATGGAGCAGCCACCACCTTAGATTATATAATAAATTATTATCACTCCATACATTTTACACACTGTAAAGATTCTCGATACATGAAATTTTGAGAATGCGTTACCTGTTCCTTCACTTCTACTACTTATGTGCTTTATTAACGGAAATTATTGCCATAGAAGAGAGAAATTACTGGACTGCACACTATAACTATTCTCGATATATGAAATTTGTAAGGATGTTTCTTTATTCCTTCAATTGTATTGTAAAAAAATATAATTAAGAAAAGTTTTACGATTTATTCCCAACATAAATAAAAATTACTATCATAAAAGTGCGAGGCTACTCCAAATTTTCCCTCACACGGGTTTTTAATAAGGCATCTACCACGAATATTGCCAAATACTTTTTTTTTAATAAATAGTAATCGAATTTGCTGTTGTTGACAGTAGATCGAGTTATTTTAAGAAACAAGAGATAATATAAGATAAAATAAAAAAGTTTATTTTCCAAATAAAGAACAGTCGGATTTATGTACTTATTATATTCTAGCCTAGATCTAGAATAAAATGGCACTGAAAATTGACACTGGTTGACGTTTAGATTAAATAATCTAAACGTCATCGTGTCCAGTTTCACTAAAGAAATGCAACAAATTCAAATAGTATTAAACGATACGAGCTTTTCTATATAATGTTAACATTTTAGTATTAATACAGTGGGTAAGAATAAGAAAAATATTGATCAAAACTTCAACTGTAACTATGAATGCGATGAAATATTGTAAGATAACATGAGCGAATGGACCATAAAATAGGAAATATAGACAATCTTTGTTGTTGTATGCTATCTAACGAAAGGTCGTTTCTTTGAAGTCTTCTTTTACATGAACTTCACCTATATACAACTGTTGAATAAAAAAAACTTTCACTCAAAAGTCTAACATTTAACTGTAGTTATAGTACATTTTCTGTCAGAAATTTGTGTTTTATTTATCGACTGTTAAAGTGAGAACGATTGGAAAATAGCTTCAATAACAATGTTTAAAGCATCATTAAACTTACATTTGCACTTCACGAGTGTAATAAAAATTCGAAAAATATTCCTAAAGAATTTAAAACCAACAAAACGATCAATCTAATTTGTAATCCCTTTTCAACACTCCTGAAAGTGGCTTTCGTCTACTCAAGATACTCAAGAAGGTATATAAAAAATATATGGTAGCACAAATATAAGACAAGACAACCAAACTCAATTTTGCTTAGTAATCAAACCATCAAAAATATTGACGATAAATCAACAAGAAAAAAAACCTATGATAGACACAATAGAGAATACAATAACTTACATGTTGTGAACACAGACAACAAAAAAATAATATCAAACCACATGGTAGGCGGACGGTTATAACGGACACCCCAAGAAGAAGAAAATGGAATGGTTCCATAAAAAAAATGGATCGAATAGTTAGCTATGATAAACGAAAAAAATTTTTAACCTTAAAAGAAGAAGAAAAACAATCAATTTAGGGTCACAAAGTTGTTAGTATTTTTTAATATAAAATTCAACTCGATATCTGCTACTGAAGTTACATTAAATTTAAATTTAAATTCGACTATGACATGAATCAGAACTAAGAAAAGATAATTTGATGCATTTAAATTAAAAATCTTTCAAGTAAATTCTGTTAATTGGCTATTAAAACAAATACTGAGAGCACACTGAGTTATTCCTTAACAGTGATTACCTTTTCAGACTTTTTCTCCGCTACATGAGTAATCTGCTCTGCTGGAATGATGTCTGCTGTCATCTATCCACAGTATCAAGTCTCTTTCTTTTCGGAGTATTTTTTATTTTCAAAACAATTTTACATTACTGACATTTCTCACGATTGACGTTATTCGGTAGTGTCTGCTAAATCACTTCTTTTATATCATCAAAGCAACTCCTTTTCTAGTCAATTTTTGTATTTCTTACCAATGAGCCTTTTTTACTGATATTACCAATTCTTACGAAACTGCCTTCACAACAACAATTTCTTGTATTTCTATTTTCATGTCAATGGCAATACTGCGTCCCAGAAGAAAACAATGTGCGATTATGAATATCAAAAAAAAATTGGGCTTTTCCTATGATCTGGTATTGCATTTCAAAGTCAAATCGTTATAAAGTCACTTTAAGTATCCGAGTGTAACATGCACAGTTCTTATTGTTATGAAAAAACTTTTCTTGTTGGAAGCGCAAACAAGACGTGTTCAAATTAATGTGAGTACTTGTACGACAAAATGAGCCTTAATTTGGAACGACTAAAACTGAATACATAGTTCTAATTCAATCTATTTATAATGTTTCCATTAAGATTACTGAATGTAATTAATCTTTTCTCAAAGGAAAGCTCGGTTATGACAAACAGAGACTAAGAAAGGTATTCTAATTGCTTTGTGTATATACACATCAAAAATAACAACAGCTACAAGAACAGGAGAATTCACAAAGATGCAGTGAAGTGTTGATACAAGAATAATGGCGATAGAAAAAAAAAGCATCATGGAAATGATGATTGTATTGTTGAGTGAAGACGCAAAAAATAAGAAGCTTATCAATGGTGGATACTTCACAGTATAGATACAACGCAATGTATAGATAAACAAAAAGACAACAACATACAACCCTCATAAGAAGAATTTAGATTTTACGACTCTTCACTGTTTTTTTTCCCCTAGTATGAAACAAAATCCTTGTATTATTGTTTAAACGAGATGAAAAGATTTACAATCTATTTTTTCGATACGTCCGATTTTCCTCCATCAAATAACTAACGTTCTCGAGCCAAACAAGCGGCAAAAATACCAATCAACCAAAAAAACTAAAGGAGGGGAAAAAATTAGAACAGAATAATAGATTCAATTGAATCGGAATATAAATGGAAAACTACCAGAAATAAAACAATCCATTCTATATCAACCAGTTGTTTTATCAAACAACAACAAATTTATTCAATTTATTGTTTAAGTCTAGAATAAATGTAAAGACATTTAGAATTTAAATAATAATAAGAAGCCACAAATAATAGAGACGTGTAAGACAGCATTTACTCCTTAAGGATTACAAGATAGGTAAAATATTCATAGATTTTTTTTAGCAACGTTTCTTATCAAGACAACTCAATTATATTTTTTTAGAGCATGTTTTAAGTCGAAATAACTTGAATGACTGAATTCAAGTCTTGTCTAAACGAAGCACTTAATTTGAATTATTAACATTTAACAACATCGCCTCCGAATTGAGTTAACCTCAATTATTTAATTAATATACAATATTTCATTGGCAAAATCAATAAACCAGAACTGATGATTTCGCTCGCTACTAATCTGGTATAGTAGTATGTGTTACGTTAATCGTCCTCACATGATAAGCTTAGAGTGTGTAAGGCGATCTTAAACGATATTACACCAATTTTTATTGTGCTTCTATCCCGAATAATCGTTAAAGAATTGCTCAAACGGCTACATGTTGGGAGTCTGCAGTTCGAGTCTCCATTGTTATAACTTATTTGTTTAAATGAAGCGGATATAATAACACCAAGCTTGCCTCTATATGGGTCAATTTCAATGAGAAATATACTGGAATGACACCATTTTCTTGGTACAATAATTTAGTTATACAATGAACAAAGCTAGACCTACAAGTGATATTGTTTAAACATCAAGTTGCCGTTACAGTTGTAATTAATAGTGCTCTAATGACGTATATACTGTCCCGTAATTTGGAACTAAATTGCCTAGTAATTGTAAGTTTATTGTAGTTAAATCTTACAGAAGTCTAGCGATCTTGTATTTTTATAGCATGTTCATAACAATTCACGCTCGTACTTGGTAGCGTAATGTATTCCGCCAGTTAGATATTACGCTAAATATCCATACAAAAATGTTGGTTTGTTTTGGTATCTAGGACAGCAAAGAGGCAGTGCAGTAGGGAAGTTTCGCAATGAGGCATCTTCGGTATGTACGTACCCTTAGGCATCAACAAAACGAACTGAAATGAAATGGATGATTCGTATAGAAAATTAGCTGGTTATTTGTGAAATTTCAAATGCCAAATGTACAAATGAACGCTCCAAAAGTCTCTCTTTGTTTACATATTTTTGTGTTGTTTCAGTTCTTTTGTGTTACATAGTTGGGGATGTCGGGGCGTTCAATTATATACTTTGTGTTTGAAATTTTAAAAATAACAGTAAAATTTCTATACTTAAAGCTTCAAGTCTAGTTTTCTTTTTTAAGTATCTGGCACATATTTAAGGTGATACGTTGATACAATGCAAATGGTCATAATTTTTGGAGATTAGTGATGAGAAAGGAGACCGAACGTGCAATATTAAAGTGTGAGACATTTATGTTTTCTCATTTGCACTGCTTTTTTATTATTCTTCCAAGTCCATGTGAATTTGTAAATCTTCATAGTTACAACACCCGTTGCTTGAGTTGCCTTATATTTCTTTTCTTTTGATCAGCATTATAAAAAGAAATAAAATTTTGTTTTTGTGAAATTAATGATAGATTAATAAATCATGTACCTAATACTCGATTTTTTTTGTCATTTACTATACAAATCACTAAATCGCGATTGTAAAACAGTATTCAATTAGACCAACTCTATGGAAAACTAATCTTAGACCAAAATCCAACTGTACAATTCCTAGACAAACATTATTGATCCAAGACAAAGATCAACACTATCAAAATGTTGGTCCTGGTTTTTGACGTGCTCGGTTTCGAAGAACAGCTTTTCACAGTTTTGGACACATGTAGAAAACATTTTAAACATTTGTATGCAACTTTTACTAAATTTTAGATATCAATTTCAAGAAGGAGGCTAGAAGTTAATCGATTCAGCAATCATCCTTGTGTGGTCAAGCAAAGTCAAGTCAAAGTATTACCTGAAACGAAACGTGAGAACTAGTAGTCTAAATCGAAATGGCAAAAGTCACCGCAGTATAAGAAAAAGAATATTCACCTCTCTTTAGGGGCCACTCCCGTTAGCAGACACATGTTTAAGCTTAATTTCTAAAATTTTTATACAGTAAAGACAAATTTGTTCCAAAAAAGGCAGCGATACTCTTTTGTCTGCCTCTTACCTGAAAAACCCAAAAATTCGGGTAGTAGGGAAAACTTTAGACATAAACGTCTGAAATCAATCAGTTAGTCATTAACTTGTATCAAACTTCAGTGCTCGTTCATACATTTAACGCTCTTATCATGCCGTGTAAGAAAAAATGTTTAACATTAAAAGAAAAAAATTATATAATTGATTATGTTGAAAAAAATAAGGCGAGTTTAAGAAAAAATTCTGAACATTTCGGTGTTGGGAAAACCCAAATCGGGTCTCTATTACAGAACAAAAATAAAATTAAAGAACTTTGGTAGGCTAATAGCAAAGAAAATGCTAAATCAACCAAGTTCTTAAAAATAAATGATATCGATTCCGTAGTGTTTAATTGGTTTTGTGGTGCCCGAACGAACAATCTACCGGTCAGTGGACCATTGCTTCAAGAAAAAGCAAAGCTGGTGGCAGAAAATTTGGTGCAAATGAATTTCAATGCATCAAATGGATGGCTTGAGAAATTTTGTACTCGACATGGTGTCTCTTTCAAGACAATCTACGGCGAAGTCAAGTCCGTAGACTAAATTCCTGTCCAAGAATGGACCACCAAACTAGAAAATCTATGTACAGGATATGAAGCAAAGGACATTTTTAATTTGGCTGAAACTGAATTGTTTTTTAGACTCCTACCAAACTAAACGATGTGTTTTCAGAACGAAAAATGTATAGGAAGTAAGGTGTCGAAGGAGAGGCTAACAGTTATGCGTTGTTGTAACGTGATTGGTGACTTTGTCGTAATAGGAAAAGCAAAAAAAACGAGATATTGACTGGAAAGCAAATAGATTTGCGAGAATTTAAGTGTATGTACAAGACCATTTTGTTGAGAAGTGTCTTGTCAAGAATGTCCGAATGCGAGAGCATCGAAGATTTGGTGAAATCTGTTACTGTCTTTGATGCCACTGTGAGGATTGCAGAAGCAATTAGACGTGTCAGTGCCAGTTGTGTTGAGAAGTGTTTAAAAAAGCAGGCTTTTGGAGAATTGAACAAACGGCACCCTTGACCGATGTATGTAATGAAAATGAAACCGAATTAAAAGCTCTAGTTAAAGCTTTTAACTCCTCTGCTGATGCTGAACCATATTTGGTTGTTGATAATAATGTGTGGACCGAAGATGCCAATCCGGACATCGCTATGTTGATACAGGAAAATCAATACCACGAAACTGACGAGCAAGATGATTCTGAAGTGACTCAAAAAACATTGACGAGAAATATGCAGTACGAAATAACAGACATGCTCTCAAATATACAGAGGCCTTGCAAAAATTTTATGGAGAGACGATCACGAAGAACTTAGTAAGTCAGTGAAAACTTTATGTAGAAGGAAATATTGTACTCAGTATTGGTAAAAAGTAAACAATTGTAACCGAATTTTTAAATAAATCAAATGATTGATGTGCAATAAATCATTAGTTTCTATTCTTAACCTTTTACCTATCAATTTTTGAATATAAACTTAAAATTTTCACTGTCACTTGCAGCCCCAATAGCAAACACTCCCCATTAGCGAAGATAAGTTGTGTTCCCGATGGTGTCCACTATCGGTGGGTCGACTGTACAGCAAAACTACATTCGAAAAACCAAATGAATAAAAGTGTAAACAAACCAAAGAATCGTAAGAGTGTAAAGAATTAAAATAGAAGATTTATATATAACAACTAAGCCAATTATTGGAATCTGTTAATTCGAATTCAACAACCATATCACCAAAATCATTGGCGAAGAGCATCGCATACTCATAACAAGTTCTACAGTGCCGAAAATCACAAATTATTGCACATCACTTATGGAAATTTTGTAGAAATTACCAATTATGCACTATCTATAAAAGTGATATATTCTCAATATAATATGGTAGATATAAATTAGTTTGAAATCAAGGAAGAGCTGTACCAGAAGAGAAATTCGAGCAATTATGAAACTTTTCATTACAACAAAGAAAAATTGTTCCGTTAACTCATTCTCGTTGAAAATTATTAACTTTTGTTTTCAGATTTTTCATCAGCGTTTATACATCACCTTTTGATGTTTTCGGGTCTCTTGTATTGATGTTTAATATACTTATGAAACGTTTATTTCTTTATTTATTTTACTGTTTCATCTCAATCCAATATCGTTCGATCGGTTTTAATTATTGACCTTTAATGAATTTGCTTCTCGTAGCATAATCTTGATGGAGTTATATTGTCAAGTGTTCTTCCTAACATTCTCGATTTGATGCACTTTAAGACAAATCAAATTTCACTATTTCTTCACTAGTGGAGTAGACTAAGTAGTCTCAGTATTTATGGACCCCGTTTTCCATAAACAACAAAGTTTTCGGACATGCAACAATTTAGGAAATAATCATTTTTTATTACATTACATGCGCGCGGAGAGTAGATGTTTGGCTACGCTAAGTAATAATATTCAAACCAAGCACACAATATCTTTTGATATTTTAGTTTATTAGAATTCTGTTTATGGTGACGATGTAAAGCGTTCTAGAGGCGACATTTATGGTTTTGAACAGATTACGTAGCGATTTTTTTAAATTTGAATTTTGATTTTCTTTCTGGGGCAGTGTCCCAAGTATATCGCCGTATTATTAATAAAAAATAGTATATGCAACTGGTGGGGGCTGTCAATTGCCCACTCGACCGGTGCAATTGACAACTTGCCGCACAAGTTGCACAATATACTATTTAGCCTTTCGTCCTGATTTATTGCAATTTGTAATTTTATTTTAAATTTTAAACTTTTATTTCATCTTGCTTTTAATTTTTTATCTCTTCCCATAAATCGTGACTTGTATTTTTCACTTCTTACATGACATGTCATAGTTACATAACCCAGCCCAACAACCTAATTAGTTTTCAATAGTTCAAATAGCAATAATAGATATTTATAGCTAATTAAATGTTTAGTTGAATAGTAATAATATTATTTGTTAACAAACAATATGATTAAATTCTCAACAATATTATGTTTGTTTATGATAGAGATACACAAACACGTCAATACTGATAATCAAAAAGACGGCCGTATTTAATTATAAAATCAATAATAACAATTATTAGCATAATGAAATTTATTATAGAGAGAATAGGCTAGAATTATAACCACCCCATTTTTTACCCTTGAGAGTTCCCAATGCAAAAACAAGAAGTTATTGAATTTGTTCCAGTAAACTACTAACCTTTCTGTTGTTTTGTTTACAACAAGAAAACAAAACAAAATATTGAAATTAGGCCGTTCTACTACAATTTTTTTAATAATTCTTCAACTTAATTTTGTAAACTTTAAAAAAATAAGTTACGTCATATGGCACGACTGCTTACACTCTTCTCCCTCAAAAAACTACTTCACGACTAATCAAAGATCACAACAATTAGGAACCATACAAATCCAAACAAATAAATACACTTAAATTATTAGAACAGTTCGCTATTTTAGAATGAAAATAGTTTGAGGAACGTTAATTTCAAGGATCGCCACCGCACGTAATTTTTCGTTTTAAAAGGAATTTACTAATAGATGAGAAAAGAAGCGAAATATAAGAATTAAAGGTAAGATGTTAAAGGATTTTCCGGATGTCCCTTGCGGGCGTCAGCATCGTGCGACCAAAACTGAAATTCGCACAAACCAGCCTCACTGTATATTGATGATGGGAGTAGCGATGGTGGTGGCGGTGACGGTGGCGGCGGTGTAACATAGAAATACTGTTGGTGGTGGCAGTTGTAGAGATCAGTAGTGGGGGGATTATTATTTAGAAAACAAAACAAAAAATACGAGAGTTAAAAAAAGGAGCAGTACAGAAGGGCGGACAACAGAGATAGACATTATCCTGCAAGATTAAAATCGTTCTATTACAATGGAAATGTCCAGTTAGAATTATTGTTTTAGAACATGTTTGATTATTTCCATAGAATCAATCAAGATATTTATGAGCTTTCAGATATTGTTGAAATTTACTAGTAATAATGGCGATACAAGGGATAAAGGCTACAAATTATTAAACATCCCTACTTTCAACAATTCTCTGTAGCTGTATAGGAAACAGGAAGGTTTTGCAAGATCATAAATACAGATGATGAAATATTGATGAAAGTATTAATTAAAAAATAATAAAGTGCATCTTTAATCATTTGATATTATTAATTATGAGAGTGAGATAATAAACGTGTCCAAAATAAAAAAAAAGCTTTTTTTGTTATACTCATAATCTCTTTTGATATCAAGTGGGATTAGGTCGGGTAAACACTTTCAACACAATCGATAAAAATATCGTCAATCACAAAAAAATATTGCAAGTGTTCCTACAAATAAACGAAATACTTTAAACTATTTTAACACACCTTTAGTTTAGACGAAATTTTGTATGTAGGAAGGTCAACGTTGTTATGTTTACCTTAATTATTAACCCATTGAATTGATGAGTTTTTTGGGTATAGCAAAAAATGGATCAAGGGGAACGATTATTATTGATAATGATTATTATTGACCGATTTTAATTTGTATATCCTGCTTGTTAAAATTCTATCTAATGGGTATATATAAAGAGATCTCCTGCCTAACACCGTGAGCACATAATATTTGGAATGAATCGAGTGAACATTGTAATGTTCGCCGCTATTGCGGTGTTGCTAATTCTAACCGAGCAGGTATGTTTATAGTTTTCAGTTATTGAGTTTAAAATTAATTGAGAATTTTCAGCTTAATGCTGAGCCCAAAGGACCTCCAGAAGGTAAAGGAAAACCTGATCATGCTGGTAAATTAAGATCCGATTTTAGCGCCATGTCAAAATCTGATGAGCCTGGTTGTTTCGGTGGTAAAAAAGGTCAAAAGACTAATTCGACTAGTAGAAGTCGTCGAAAAGGATGAGGTTCTGTAACTGAAGCAACAAATACTAAGTAAAGAAAACGTAGACTTATATTGATAAAATTGTGGATTCAGTTTATGCTTAAAATAAATTTACAACAATAACAAATGTTTATTTGCAACAAAAAAATTAATAGTGTAGTAAAAAATATCACTTTCATATTATGATAAGGCTGTATTGAATGCAAAAAAAAAAATTTATCTTCAAACGTCACAAAAGTGACAGTTTTTGTGACTCAAATGACAAGGTAAAAATAGAATTTTGTGTGCCTAGGCGCTTTTTTCTTTTTTTATAAGCTTAGGCAGACAAAATGACAAAATCTGTCACTGGCGTTTAATTTTTTTCGTTATTTGACATTTGTTTTTTGCATCGCCATGGAAGCAGTACTGCCAAGATATTGCGATCAGTTAAAATTTTAATTTTTAAAAACTTTTCAATATAAAAGAATGTTAAATTAAGACGTTTGAAGATAAACTAGTATATGTCATTCGGCGCAAAACTGTCTTTGTGTGCTTCAGCTGACATGTCTGCCTCACTAGCGTTCGACAGGCAACAGTTAGCTTCAGCACACAAAGTTCCAGTTTTACGCCTAATAACATAATCTACTATTTTATTTGTGCCTGTTCCTAAATTTAAGGGATTAAATAGAAGCTGAAATTTACACTGCAAAATCAGCATTTTTCAAAATGGCTCAATATTTTTCGATAAGTCAAAAATTGAATAATAGAATAACACTATTTTATCAGCACAACGAAAGCCGCCAGCTAAAAAAAAGCGTCAGCGGTAGTCAACAACGCTTTATTCATGACCTGTTGAACTGAACGGTCTATGATTAATTAAGGGCTACAATCGTTTTATTTTATTTATTTCGTCCAATATTCCGCGAGAAATTCTTGTTTGATCTACCGAATGATTGTAAGAGTATCGGGTGAAAAAATTTATAGTAGCATCGTCCTGATATGATAAAATTTCGCTGTCGAATTGCACTGTTCAGGAGTTACGACCATATCCCAAAATTCTTTAGTTAATAAAAGATTCAATTGCAAGTTTCAAAAAATGGAATTAGGTCACTCTGCAAGTACTTTGACCACAAAAATTATTACCACAATAAATTTGGCGAATCAAAACCAACTTTTACAATTTTATTATATTACTAGCAATTACCCGGCCGACACGCGTCGCAATGCTATTATAACAGTGCTTTTGGAAACTGAGTACAGTAAAGGAAAGTTAGCTTTAAGTTTTCGCTTAAAGAACATCTTTTGTCTACTGTCTAGATGGTTAGTTATACACATATGGCTAAGATTCACATATTTGGCTTAATCGATACATATTCTAAGTGAAAGTAGAATCATTGGACAGTACTAATAGGACGTTTCACGTCTCAGTACTGGTCAGCGATCTACAGTTTGAACCTTTTCCTGGCTAAAGCAAACACTGACACATGAAAAATGCTATTAATAAGTATTCGATTTGTTTTTAGTGGTTGAGTTTTAATGAGATTTCGTCCAGGTTTGAACGTTATAACGACGGTATAAATTTGAAATGTTACTCGAATAATAATTCATCTTTTGATCACGTTTTAGTATAGTCTTTTCCACTTTGAGGGAACAGAGTGGGAAGGTCAGCTGGACACTGTGTGATACTGTGGCACATGCATGTTCTAACAAATCAGAATAAATAAACAATGCCGAGCCGAGGATCTTCTTTTCTAGTGGCGTCCTGATTATATATAAATATTTTAAAAGTTGCATTATTCACATAATAAGAATAAAATGAGCATAGGTATCTGACATTTATAGTGCCCATAATAACTTATAGGAAACAAAAACAAAATTACTGGATGAAAAAAAGATAAAACAATACTATAGTTTTGGTTATTTGAAGTCGGTAAAATATATTTTGTGGACGCCACTGAAAAAAGACCATCCCCTTTATCCTCTACAGTACCGCCACGACAGCTGTTTATTTATTGCGATTCGTTAGAACCTAACTATTACACAGCCTTTTGTAAACATCTTGGTATAAATACTTCACGCCTTTACGCCTACCGTCTTCCGATATTCAAAAACATACAATACCTAATATTGGTTATTTCTATCTCCGACAATTTAGAAACTTGGGTGTCTAATGAATCGGTTGCATTTATTGTGAAATTGCACACTGTTTTCTTATGATTGTTATTGTTGACGAAATTATTACCAATTACAAACCGTAAGCGAGCGCATCGAGGTTTGATGTATCCCGGACAGAATAATAACACAATAATAAAAACGAATAATGTTGTGGTCAGTTATTAGCGGCATAACAAGGCTCAATACCGACAGGTGGGAGGGCGTGGGGGTTTATCCTCCAAATCTTCAACTAGGCAATCTAACGCTACGCAGAAGTCATTAAATTTAGATTTGATTCGTGGTCTTGTGGTTTTATCAACATGAATGAAATGTTGGTTTATTTGACTAATCTAAATATTTAAGAGATAATTTTTTCGGTTTTTCTGAAGTGATACTTGTGCGTCAATATCAATCAAAGAATGTCTTTCAATATATTTTCGTTGCCTGGATCATTATCTTAAAAAAAAGTATATTCAGGGGCCGTTCAAACTTTTCTGACACTAAACGTACATATGTTTTCCGTGCTCTTCTCCGGAAAATAACAAACTAAATAATTATGAAGCAGAGACTGATTACTTTTCTATAATAGTCGACAATGTGGTATACATAAAATCAAGTATAAAGCGCCATTCACATCCACTTAACGTAACATAACTTAACGTAAAAAACATGAAAAACGTCGTCTGTTAAGTAGACCGTTCACATCCACATGTAACTTAATGTTTGTTCATGCGCATTGCAAATATTAACTAGTGTCTACAGTCCATGTTTTTTTAAAAATTTACATACCGACGACTATACAATTCCAAAATTTCGTTATTAATATTCAACTTCAATAATCCATTTTCAGAGTCAACACTGTTTTCATAGCCCACTATATCAAATTTGAAGCTATTGTTTTTTTCGTTTAAATAAAATAAATGGTCAAACGAATTTAAACCGAACGGTCAATTTCCGTCATATATTTGAGTATAAACTTGGCTTATATTTCTGAAATTGCTTTCAATGTTAATAATATCCTATTAAATAAATATTTAGTTATTCTTATTATCTATAATTATTATCACATTAACTGATTTCTTACACTTTAATAAAGTTTGTTTTCATTTAGCAGTAGTGACTGTAATTTTTTGAAAACGTTGACTGCAGACACTATGAAAAGCTATTTGATTGGCTCGCGTAAGAACCTTAGTGGAAACATATGATAGTGCTATATCGTTTTGATTCATTTGATTGCTTACTTAAGAAAATTATTATAAAGTTGAACACAAACCAACTTTACGTTACGTTAAGTTAAGTAGAACAAGTTTCAATACGTAACTTATGAATGTGAACGCCGACATTTACCGCCATGTGGTTTAACTTTTTCTTACGTTAAGTAACGTTAAGTTATGTTACGTTAAGTGGATGTGAATGGCGCTTAAAACGCACTAAAATATGCCGTCCCTGAAATTACGCCTCTCTAGGCAGCTACCTGCTTTATTGTGGCCTCAGGTCGTTCCTGACAATATCGAATTTAAGGTGTTCTTGGAATAATTAACGATAGCTAGTGATATGGTTGCACCTGCTTAGAGTTCTTCAATATACAACAGTGTATTGTGAGTTTATTTATCTTGCCCAAAAATAGAATTTGATTTGCAAACCGATACTATGTGATCGTCACGTACAGATATAGTGCATAATTTAAAGTTTTCAATCCACTCTAAGAGATTAATTAATGATTTATAGTCCAACAATAATCGTATGTTAAACCACTTTGATACGACTATGATGCCTAGACATCCTTTAATAATCGGAGAACGTATTTTATGGTTAACTGATTTTGAGTGATTCTAGAATTTGGTAGCGTTTTCTAGAAATTGTATTGACTGGTCTCACGTTGGAATTGTATGAAAATTTGTTTTGGATTGCCATACCTTTTTTGTAGTATGATCTAATTTTTCGACAATTCTGCAGACAATTGATGCATCGCAATGTTAAATTTGCTAGAATATTATTTTATAATGATTTGAACGGACTAAAAGACAGCTTCTGAATGATTGTTTCATTATGCATTACGTCTTTCAGTAACACTTTGTTAATGTTTTCATAGGTGCTTACAAGGCGGGGAAAGGAGACCTTGCCACCCTAATTGCTAATTTATATGCACATGTAAAGTTCATAATTAAAGAAAATTGAAGAAGTGAAACTTCTTAGGTTAGAGATGACGTTAATTTTTTATTGGTTTATTATCTTTCTGTCGTTGCCCAAAGGTTTGATTTTTCATATATAATTAATTAATTTATAAATATAAAAATCATAAATCGCGGAAGGCCAGGAAATATTAGTTTCGTTCCAGAGGGCGCTGTACATCGATCAATTATACTAACTTTAGACACTAGTGTTTATTTTACACAGTTGGCGGAACTGACAGAGTAGAAGCGACGCTATGCCAACGCTCCCACTCTTCCCCCTCAACTGTCTGTTAGAGGGGAAGTGCCTCCCCTCAAGTTTTTAAAAAAATTTACTACCCCTGCGCGCCTAAAGAAGTTTCACTTCAAAAATGTTTACACACGAGATAACTATGAATTGATGAATCGAACGTATGATTAATTGTATCCACGCCGTGTATGATTGAGGGCTGGAATTTTCTTACATCTTATTCGAAAGGCCGGTTTTATATTTATTCGCATATTTGAATTATTCAACTAGTCAAATGAATTCGAGTAATCGAAAAATTTGTATAATTGAAAAGCACTGCTGACTCATAGAAAGAATAAACACAATCTAAAGAACGGCATTTTAGTATAACTTACAAAGAAATTCAAAAATTCTAGTAACTCAACATTGCATTACGAATATTCGAATTTAGAAATTTTGAATATTGAAAATTTTACTTCAACTTGACGTATCGTTATACTAAATTCATCGACCAAAGGGTTCCTTAATTTAAGTTGGTGTACATATAGTGTTGGTATATTGTTTGCGTCCATATCCCGGCTGGGACTAAGTACTTTGTTTAACGAACCCTTTCGGCGGTGAATTTAGTACACTACTTAGGATATGATCATGTCACAGATATTTCACAGTGATACCTCGCTATCGCACTGCCTCGCTTCCCTAGATACCAAATCAAACCTATGTTTTAGAGTGGGTGTGTTCATTCTACTATCGATGTGAGTTTACTTCCTAGGTAATGATATCAATGATTTCATATTACATGCAAATCAATATTCTGAAAGTCCCTGACTATGGGAATTTAATTCAACTTCTATACAATTTGATAATTTTCTTAAAAAAATCTCACCATCAAAATCTACGATAATCTAAGAAACAAAATAAAATTTTAAATTAACCTTTTAAAAATATATAAACAAAGACTGAGATGTTATCATCTCACACATATCAAAATCTAGGAATTGCAGAAACAAATGTTGCATTGACACTTTGTCTGTCAAGACTTTTATTACAACAATGAACCGTGTCTAGAATGCATCGCTATGTCAACCGCGAGAGTGAATCGGTTTGAACACTCAGCATCCGTTTGAAACCACTAGGTAAACAGCGAAGAAGCGAGGTAGCCAGGTATCGCAGTGAGATATCTCTGACATAAACGTACCCTAAGATGGATGAAACTGTTTTATAGTTGTGGTTTGAGAATCTGGTAAAAACTGATTAAACTTCAGTTTCACCAATTATTCCAAGTTAATTTAGAGAATAATTTCAAATCTGTTTTTATCTGATTCTGTATTAAACTATTCATATAATTGTTTGTTCTACTTGTTAATTTGCCTTTTATGATACCCCTTTGGCTCATTAACGTACGTAGGTTTTTCTCCTATTTTTTTGTTTGTTTTTAATCTAATCTATTTCTAAATGCTCGAATAAATAATATTTTTTTATTGCTTTGTTAAACAAAAAGTCTACGACAAAATTTAAACAATAAACCAGAAATCCAGGAAAATGAATAAAAGCACTCATCGTTTTGTTGTAAATTGTGCATGACACGGTTTTTAATGGATTTTAAACCTCAATAAATGTTCAGTCGAACAGGTTAATATATTGTTATTTCAGATTCGGATCGAAGAACTAGGGCTTGGTTATGCGATGCCAAGTGTAATAAATTTACATTTTAACAATGAACTTATTAAACTCGCTACTGTATCGAAATGAGCTCATTTCGATACTAGTGCTGTAATGAATAATGTATAGTAATTTTTTTCCCTAACGTTGGTATTGACAGTTGTTAATGTCAAAAATCGTAAACAAATCAATAAAATACGCAGTAATTTTTGATAACATATACAACCACTAACACATCAATCAAAAAATCAAACAATTGTTCAATTGTTTTTATCACTAATACCAACTCCTCCCATTTTCCCTAAATATCAAATCTCGCAATTTTTTTTTGTAAAAAAAGGTACAAATTGGCAAAATAGAAAAAATAGTATAAAAAACTCGTGTCAGAAGTCGTATATTGGACTCGTGCAATAATTGTCGATTTCTGACACTTGTTTTTTAATATACTATTTTATTTGTAAAGATTCAACGTGTGGAAGAAAATAAATACAATTATAATTGTTGTGCCTGACTTGTTATTCATATTGATTCTGTCTGTTAAAAAGCTGTTTTGCAACACTTTGTAAGAAACGTCTCTCCCCCATTTACCAGATGCGAGGATTGCATATCCTGTTGATTCTGGTTGTCTCAAAGTCAGCTCAGATGTCTTTTTAGAAATATATAATTTACTGATTGTTAAATATTAAAATCATCTAATGTTTATTCAACAATATCCTCATATTTTCGTTTTGTAGTCAAAGTATTCCTGAAGTGATGTAGTTGAAGCTCTTGAAGATTACATTTGAATATTTTGTTTGTCTGTTTTTTGTAGAATTAATTAAAAATTGACAAACTACCACAAGTATTATAGCCTCTATCATTTATAATAAAGAATTCTATGATTTTAAAACAGAGAAAAAAATTAAAACAAGTAAATTCTATTTCTCAATTTGCAAGCTGCAAAGAAACGGTTCTCATTAAAAACTTTTTTTACACCACTAAAAAAGATTAAAATGCTTTAGATATATTTTGAAAAACTAATCTTATAGAGTAAACTTCAACTCTTAATTTGTCCCTTAAATTTGAAAACGTACACTACTAAAAATAAGTATTCTTTACAATAATACAGATTATAAAAAATCGGGAGTTGTCATTTTTGCTAGTTTACTTATGAGTAAATAATGACATATTTGAGTAGGAAATGCCATTGGAACTAACATAAAAGTTAACAGTGTATTGCGCAAAAAGGGCGGTAAGTTGTATATTGCTCACAAGAGCGTAATTAGGCAGTAAATAACTTGAGCAATCGCTTGAGAACCGCATGTATGACACTGTTTTTTATTGCAATTTTAACAAAATTGCTTATCATAGCAAGATGTCCCAAGTGTGATTTCTGCACACAACTAAATATCTAAAATACGCTTAATATTTGTTGTTATAGTAAAATAAACAAACAGCTGTATATCGACTATAATAACCTTTTTTAATTATTAGATAAAAAAAAACTCAATTTTCTATGGTTATGGATCAGTTATTTTCGCACCTCTTATTTGAATCACTGACTAACCAGTTTACTCAATATGCCTAATGAATGTCTTTGCAAGTTACATAGGGGTGGGTGGGGCACGACGGACCCTCTAAGCCGGTAATTACTTTTTGTGGCTTTCTACTAACAAACAAAGTTACTTTTGCTCTAATTTAAACAAAACCATACAAATTTAGCCGAAACTTCAAAAAAAAATCTGGAGCACGACGGACTCCCCTTAAAAATGATGATTTCTTTTGATACAGATTACTCTGATGAATATATCTGTCATCACTGTGATGAATAATTTTAATAAAAAATATTCTCGTTTATAAATTGTTTTTCATCGTCACTTTTCCCCAGGATTTAATTTTTTTGTGTCCATTTTTTTTTGGGTGGTCTATTATGCCCCAAGTATCGCATAATAGCTCAAAAATCTGTTAATATATTGAATTTATAATAATTTATGGAAACACATAAAAAAAATTTGATCAAATTTTGGAGGGAATCCGTTGCGCCCCACCCACACCTATAGTAATAAATTCCTGAAAAATCACTTACAAGTAAAGTATACGAAGTGCTAATTCCCGATTTTCGTGATTTTTGGTAGATAGGTACAAGAAACAATTCTAAGAGATGTATATTTTTTCATCCGTGCCCATATTTAAGTTTAAGGGATAAAATGGGGTTGAAATTCACCCTGCAAGATTAGTTTTTCCAAAATAGCTCCAGAACGGGTCATTATTTTTCAACGATTTATAATGGGAATGATAGTTGCTTTTGGCAACCCATTTTCGATATCTGACTTGGGGTGGGAGCTATAATCAATAATATGCATTTTTTTGTTTTTTTCACCTTTTTTTGTCCTATAATTAACCTTATCAAAATGGTATTTTGTATACGAGTAGTAAATTGAAAAATAAAACTTACTTGCTTTTGTATTTTTTGATATTTTCAATAATTGAGGGTATAATGCTTATGAAGGGTTGTAAGTTTGGGGTTGAATTGTGAGAAGACTTACTGTCACAAAATGTGAATTTGCAACTTATGTTCAATAACCTTAAATGCACATTCAAATGATGTATAATTTGCTACCGTTTGGTTAACCCTTATGAAAAAATAGGGGAGGTGTTTTATGAAAAAATTCTCATTTATAGTTTTTAAATATTATTTTTGTTACATATTTGAAATGAACCACAAATGCCAGTAATAATCGACAACAGTTACAATGTTGACCCTTTAACGGTGCAATGCTTATGAAGAGTTGAAACTTTGGGGTTGAATTGTAAGAGAACATATTGTCACAAAATCGTAATTTCGCACTTACTTTAAATAATGTAGAATGTACTTCCTGATGAAATATCGTACCACTAGCACCTCTGGACGGTTACGGATTTAGTCTAGGGAAAAGTTTTGTTAGACACTTTTCGGACATTGTAATATTATCTATATACGGTTGTGATCTTAATTCGAGGAATAATAGGTATAACTAGTTGGATATTTGAATGAAACACCGGGACCATTTATTGCACCAACGGATTTGTCATTCAATACACATAACACAAATCGTATGTGTGATATTTGTGGAATGCCTACAATTATTATTTGTGGATAGTGTAACAAAAAGCTTTGTTTTGAACATTCCTTTAAAGATTACCATTACTGCATCAATTGTCAACAAGATAATTGTCTAATTTATGTGTAAAGTTGTGTCTGCTTATTATATGTAAAAATTGTAAATGAGAATTTTTTCATAAAACACCTTCCCTATTTTTTCATAAGGGTTAACCAAAGGATAGCAAATTATATATCATTTGAAGGTACATAAGTGGCAAATTAACATTTTGTGACAGTAAGTCTTCTCACAATTCAACCCCAAACTGACAACCCTTCTTAAGCATTACACCCTCAATTAATAAGAATATCAAAAAATGCAAAATGGTGAGTTTTATTTTTCAATTTACTATTTGTTTACAAAATATCATCTTGATAGAGTTAATTATAGGGCGGAAAATGGGTGGAAAACAAAAAATGCATATTATTGATTACAGCTCCAACCCCAAGCCAGATGTCGAAAATCGGTTTTCACCATTTGATAGCCCCTAAAAGCAACTACCATTCACGTTTCAAATTGAAAAATAATGAACCGCTTTGGAGTGTATTTGGGAAAAACTAATTTTTCAGGGTGAACCCCCATTTTCTCCCTTAAACTTGAGTGTGGTCACAAATGAAAAAATACGCATTCCTTATAATCGTTCCCTCTACCTATATAACAAAAATCATGAAAATCGAGTTTCCACTTCGTGTTCTTTACTTATTAGAATCAGTTATATATGGTAGCTTCAAATAATCTTCGGATTTTCGTGTAAGATTTTGCTTTTTTCTGCACAAGCTATTTTTTAGGTTTGACGCACAGCACAGTTAATATTATCATAGTCAAATTTAATCAGAGCCTAAGAATTTTATGAGAACAATCCCAATCAGAAAGTAAATTTAAAAAGATTGTTGTACAGAACAATGCTGAAGTTGAGGGATAAGTGATGACAGGTGATCATGAAGATGATAGATTCTGTCAATCTAACGTTCGCCCCTTTACTATTACTGCTGTAGATCTATCACAACACAAACTTTAGCTTTAACAATCACACATTTAAAAATTGTATGATATTAACAGTGTCAATTTATTGCGGTGTTATCATGGGTAATGATCCTTATTTAATTACTTTAATTTGTTTACCTTACATTATCCAAAATATTCCAGTGAATAGAAATAAAAGTAAAATAAGAAAAAACAACTTAAGCAAGACCCAAATAAAAATAATTTATTATCATGTCATTACAATATTAAATTCAACTTCCGTTCCAATGGCCTAACGTGTTGATGATTATTTACAAGTTGTGAGTTATTTTTTTGGGGTTAATAATTATTAGTTTACTATATTAATTTTTTCACCATTCTTGATGCAAAACATATAAATGAGTAATATGAGTATATATAGACCAATAGTCTATTTAGAAACATCAGAAAATAACGCTCACAATGAATCGACTAAGTTTTGTTGTGTTCACCATTGTTATGTTATTAGTCCTAACTGGGCAGGTATTTGTCATTTTTTTGTTTTTATCGATTAGAAAATGGAGTATTTTTAGCTTGATCTGCACCAAAAGGACCTCCGGAAGGTAAAGGAAAACCTGATCATGCTGGTCAATTAAGAAGCCAGTTTGCTGCTCACGCAAAACGGGAAACAATACTGGGTAAAAATGGTGAAGGACAAAGGCAACACAATTCCACAGCCAAAGCAACAGCTTAATAAAAAAAATTAAATCGCTTAAGATTACCATATTCAAATTTTGTCCAATATAAAATATAACAGCAATTGTCTATTTTCAATAAAACAGTAACCTATGTTCCATTGAAGTGTGAAAAGTGTACGTAAAGAGCCCGGTAACATCAAGTCACAAAGATGAGAAATACCATAGTTTCTAGGAAGATTAGGCTAATTTTCAGAGAACCACAACATGTCGTGAGCGTATTGTAAAATCCGTCATAAAGAAAACTGCATAAGTCTTTTCGTTTTAACAGGGGCTGTTTTCATAGTTGCTGAATGATTACGCCTTCCTCGGCTGTTAAGCTCAGGTTAGGTCTTTGTCAGGTCAGTCCAATGGTTGTAAAATATCTGAACATTTCAGACAATAAATGACTTCAAAATATTCACCGTTTTACGATCTGTCTATTCTAGATCACAGATTTTACAATACGCCGACGACATATATACCGTTACTTTACCGTTTACTTTACCATCGAGCACCCGTAGCAATCAACACAGCAAATGAACACAAACAATTACTAGTTGTTTAGAGAAGTCCTACAGCAACCAACAACCATTGACAACTGTATGAATAATTAATGTCACCACTTATTAGAAAATTAATAAAATAAAATAAATTAAAAAGACTTTTAGGGGCAAGTATTGAAAAAAATCTTGTACTGCACATGGTGGTAAAGTATGACTTTACCATCTTGTGCAGTAAATGATTTATTGGTTCCGGCAATACTGAATGTATATTTGTGATTACTGAGATGAGAAACGGTAGCAAGTAAAGCTAACTAATTCCTATTGTATAAAAGCAAAGTACATTAGTGCGCAACAAAAATAATTGTATAATCCTTAGATAGCATAAACAGTTTGCGTTTGTTTCTAATTTTTTATTAAGTTTATTGTAGATAGTAACTTTCATGATTGCCATTCTGAATAGGTCAAAACGTTTTCCTTCGGCGATTTCAGGTAGATAGTGAAGCACTTTTTGGCTTCGATGTCTATATTTTCATTTTTCATCTATAATGAACAAAAGCATTGTCTTTAACACGTCACGTATAGTTTCATGTTGTTGTAATGGATTAGAGAAGAACCATAAAAAACGTTTATATAGTTTAAACATAAATAGTGACTTAGACATAGTGATTCCTGAAATCACCAACAGTGACAAAAGTTTTATCATAGGCCTAACAAAAGAGTGCATTGCAATTGTACCAGTTAAAAAAATATCATCGGTAATTTTCAGCATTTATGTTGGAGCACAAAGGAATATTAATGGCCAGTTTATTTATCATCAAAACAAAAAGAAATTCGATCATAGTGTTTGTAAATATGTAATACCACTAGGTGGATGTTATATAATCTATTTATCTGTTTTTGCTCACTCTTATTTCAATCTACTGAAGAAATAAATCTACAAGAAATTACAATTACAATAGAATCGGTAATAAAATATCAAATAGAAGTAGATTTTCCTGTCCAAAATCTCCCAAAATTGTTAGAATGATTCAGATGTCAACTGCAAAACGCAAAACATTTTTGGTTATTTATATTTTTGACGATAATTTTATTTACCTACGTAGAATAGGGCACTCTGAAAACATTTCTATCACATCTTTCATTACCTAATCTATTACAAACTAATTTTATTAGTTTGATATTAATCTCTTAAGTCAATTCTCCGACTGCATAAAGTATTAATTTAAAATAATTACGTGTTCTAGAAAAGATGTCTCAATAGAGAATTTGCATGTTTTGTAATTTTATTTGTTTTTAAAGTTTGATGAAAGTTCTTAAAACAAAATAATCGAATATTATTTCAATAATTTTGTTTGATGGTAATATATAAATTAAAAATTATTTTAAAAAAATCTAAATTCGAGTGACGTCGTTATATTAATAATTAATTAATATTGATTAATATTATTATAAATACTAAAAAATATCCCAAAATCAGAAATACTAACATATTAAACCATTGTGTAAATTATCAATCTATATTTATTTATGCGGTTGTGGCTATTAAATATTTATCAGATTATGCCAAATTAATTGTAAGGTGTCAAGTATGTCTGAAATATGAAATGACAGCAAAGATATAGAATTATAGATGCAAAACGTGCTTAGTATATACTATAAGATTTATAAAAGAATTAAATTGTTAATCTAAACGGAAAATTATCAAAATATACTTACTTCAAATAAATAATTCTTTTGATTATATAGAAATTTGTAGTGATAAAAAATTAATGCAAGCTATTAGTAATAACTGTAATAAATCAAATCTTTTCATGAGGGCTGTTATAAAACTTCTACCCTTATAAACCATTGATCCGTATTTTTTAGCAACTACCTATTCAAAATTAAATATCTATCCCCATCAGAATTCTAAGTTGCCGATTACAAATAGAAACTTGAAAAAATATCATGTAATCAGAAATAAAAGCTTGTTACCTGTATATTAAACTATCTGAGGGAGTGCCTTGTGAGGGGATGTGTTGACCATTCTTTCGGCCAATTTTTTGTAAACACTATAGCCACGTATTTTCAAGTAGTGGTCTAATAATGGTGTCTTTTTTTCCGCATGAATCAAAGGTAATGATTAACGTGGGTAATGATTGTTATTTAATTACATTAATTTCTTACCCTACTCTATACAAAATATTCCAGTGAGTATATATAGAGCACAATATTCTACCTAGAATCATCAGAAAATAACATTCACAATGAATCGATTAAGTTTTGTTGTGTTTACCATTGTTGTACTTTTAGTCCTAACTGAACAGGTATTTTTTATACTTTTCATTTATCGATTAGAAAATTAATTGGAGATTTTCAGCTTAATGCTGAGCCAAAAGGACCTCCAGAAGGTAAAGGAAAACCTGATCATGCTGGTAAAGGGAAACCTGATCATGCTGGTCAATTAAGACCTGATTTTGGTGCTAAAGCAAAACCGGAATGGGCTGGTCGCAAAGGTGGTAAAAAAGGACAAGATTCTACAACACAAGCAACTCAATAAAAGGAAAAGTATAAATATGTCATTATTGCCTGAAAATACAATATTTAAATTGCCCTTAAAATAAAGTATATCAATAGCAAATGTTTATTTTTCATAAAGTGATAACATTTATTCCATCGGGTAATCCAAACAGCCATTGTGGCTAAAGAAAAAAATATTAACTGTGCGCAAAGAATCCGGCAATGATGTTATTTTAATATTAAGATAGAACTGAAGTAAGAAAAACATTTCGTTAGCCGTTTTTCATTCCTCAAATCCGGATGCTGATAAAGAAGAAAAATATATATTATTACATCAACGAGAAGTTGTCAATAAAAACGGATTGAACAAATTATTTGTCAGCAAAAATGATAAAATTATTGAAAATTTAGACTTCAACATTCATAAAGACTGAGACCTTATATGAGCCAAATTGCACGGCAAAATAGTTTTCTTCAAATTATGCTTATTTTCATTTGTGTCATAATGTGAACAATACAATACAATAATGGCAAGATTATTAATTTGTTTCGTGACATCATGCTAGACATAAATTTTCAGTTTTATATTCGGCTGAAACATTTTAAATTAATTTAATAATTGGCTCAAATAATAGAAAAGAGTCCTGAAACATTTTCCAGATTTGCTGTTTATTTCTACTGACGTTCTTTTTAATAAGGACTATAAACCAATTTAAACTTAAACTTTAATTAAACATGCCTTTCACTATTGTGTTGATCTTCTTTCAATTGCTTCCTCTTATAAGCCCCTTGGAAAGATAATTAGCAGATTTAAAAGTTTACTTTCTGTAAGCGAATAAGAAAGTTTCTTTGATACTGGCTTGCTAAAAAAAAATTATATCGATAAAAGTAAGCAAACTACTTAAAAATAAATCATAAGGTTGTGCTTGAGAGAGTTCATGAATGAGTCAGATAAAATACGGTTAGTATACCAAATTTGCTGGTTGAACGTGAAATTTCAAATGTCAAATGTGCAACTGCACGCTACAAAAGTCCCTATGTGTTTGTTTACATAATTTTTTTTGTAACCTAAAAATTTGTTATCTTTACGATTTTTTTGCGCGTTTCACTTTTTTAAGAGCTTTTGTGACTTTCCAAATAAGTTTTGTAATGATTCATCGTGTTATTTTATATCTATTTCAAGCGACACACCGTACAGTTGGGGATTTTTGGAACGTGCAGTTGCACATTTGACATTTAAAATTTCACGTTCAATCAGCAAATTTACTATAACATCAACAGCAGTTTATATAAGGTTTTTCCCTTCTTCGTATTGTCGCTTAAATGATTTCTACATAAGTCTCAATTTCCTGTGGTAGAGATTTAAGTCTCCCTTTGTTAAAATGAGTCTTATGTAAAGAGACCATTAGGTTTTCAAATCTCAAGACGCACCTTAAGTTAACATTAAAAAATCCTAAATTCATCGGGCCTTAATGACCTACACAGAAAATGTACATTTAATTTCTGCCTTAATGGGTTTTTTATGAGCAATTTTATTATTAACGAATATATATTATTAGGATAATCCATATTTTTCTGGTTATAGTAAAAAATCAGTCATTACCACCGGTAGTGATTACGACTTAATTATTTTATTTTGTTTACCCGACTTTTCCAAAACATATTATTGTATATATAGAGCAATATTTCCCCAAAAATCAACTGAGAGTTACTTTTAGAATGAAGCTTGTAAATATTGTAGTGTTCACTGTATTTGTGCTATTAGTACTAACTGAACAGGTAATTGGCCATACTTGTCATTATTTATCGATCAGAAAATAACCTGGTAATTTTCAGCTTACTGCTGAGCCGAAAGGACCTCCACAAGATAAAGGGAAACCTGATCATGCTGGAAAGTTAAGGTTTAGTTTTAATCCAAAAGTAAAACCCGATGAACGTGGTCGTCAAGGTAGTCAAAAGAGACATAAGCCTGATTTTGAGGCCGCAGATACTCACAATCAGTAGATAGTATTGCCTGTAAACACTGTATCCAATTTGAGGCCAAAATAAACCTAAAGTATAATAATTATTATTTGAAATAAATTCATAACCTTTATTGATTTGTATCCATCCATAACAAATCTAATTGCTTTAAATTTGATTTGATTCCTGTTGAGCATAATAACACGATAAGAATAAATTTCTCGAAAACCCTAAGTGATCGATATTTAATATGAAGACAAAACACTTCATTTTCTATTTCAAACAACCAGAAAACAAACACAACTAAACCTGGAAACCTTTCATTCTCATTTACAAATAAAATAAAGCTAGTTGCACAAAATGGTACGTTCTTTTAGACCAGGGGTTCCAAAATGCGGCCCGCAAATCCTGCAAATGCGGCCCGCGACATGGATGCGATAATTTAAATTTTTATTAAACAATAAATGAGTAAATAGTAATAAAATATTACAAATAAAATGGAATACAATAATGTTGAGTTTATAAATTTTTGTACTGAAACTTCTTAGCCACGCTTGGGTGTAAATATTTTTCAATGCATTTTCCCTATGTAACAAAAATGCGTGACCCCGTCAGGGGAAACACGTCCCCGCTAACAGACAGCTGAGAGGGAAATGTGGGGGTTGCCAAAAGCGTCGCTTATACTCTGCCAGTTCTGCCAACTGTGTAAAATAAACACAAGGGTCTAGAGTTGGTGTCATTGATCGATGAACAGCGCCTTCTGGAACGAAACTAAAATTACAAGGGTTACCCCGATGTATAATTTTCATATTTATAATATTAATTAATAACGTCAAGTTGAAATAAGCGAAATGCCGAAAAATACAACTGCATAACAAAAAATAAGCCTCCAAGCAACGACGGAAAGAAAATAAACCAAGAAGAAAATGAACTCCATCTCTAACCCAAGAAGTTTCACTTCTAACGCGCGGCGTTCCACGCACTTTCAATATTTTTTTTAAGTGTAATATGTCTAATTTGGAATTGTGTTTGTTAATAAATAATAGATTATTAGTTTGTAATAACTGTTGATATAATTCCGTTTTTTTTCTGACCCGCAAAAAATTTGGGAAATACTGAATTGGCCCTCCTACAAAAAGCTTTGAAAACCCCTGTTTTAGACGGTTTATTTTTGTGATCGATTTTATGACTTTTTTGTTGACTCAGAAATCCTGTATTTGTTCCTCAGACAAAAAGCGCCCTAATAAAATATAGAAAAATATAGAACCTCAAAAATTCATTAATGGTTAAGACGTATCTATTGTGTTTACCTTCTCCAAACGGGAGTATTTTCTGTTGTATTATCGCAAATAACAGTGAAGAAAGGAAAATTATTGCTAAGTCAAAATATCCAGAGTTTGCTCTTAATCACTTCCATCTATGTAGAGAAAAATGTACTTTGGTCCTCGAATACGAAATAAGTAGAATTGTAAAGTAAGGCAGTTGTTTTCAAGTTTTTGATTTATATTTCTGATATTTGGTGAGCAAAGGTGATATATTTTAACTTATGTTTTTTTATAGCTAAGAAGTTGGGGCGACGTTGACCGCAAAGAACCAGAGTAAAGCAATATTTATGCCCCAAAATCTAGGTATTGATAATTCGAGTATACACGGTGGTGCAGTGAAATATCTGTAACATAAATATTTTCTTACCTATCAATTTAAACATGTACAACAATTTATAACTTCATGCCCTACATTCCCAACATTGAGCTATTAATTTATATTTCTAATAAAAGAATATAAAAGATAAAAAATAGCTAAGAATTCAGTGTATTTATACTGCAGTTTGATTTGTGAATGTTGAAAAAAAATTTCTCAACTTAATTGAGATTTTCCACTGTTGTTGATCTACAGAACATTAGGAAGTTTACATTTAAATAAATAATTCATTTGTTAGGTAATCAAGAAACAGTACGCTCTTGAATTATTCAGTCTCTTCCTGAATCAGAAACAATGCAACAGATTCTAAAAACATAAATTTAACAGAATATTGGTAGCTAAATATTGGCAAATTGTTCGGAAATAATGCAATTTTTATTGTCGGTTTACAATCGAACACATCTGAAACTCTTTGATGAAGCGTCTATATTGTTTTATTCTGTTATACATTTATTTAGTCGGCGGTAGTAGTGCCAGTGACAGGAATTGTAACTGTAGTGGTGGTGGCAGTATCGATCCACCAATGCAAACTGTTGGGTTGGTGTGTAACACTGAAATATATTCAACAATATC
The DNA here is from genome assembly GCA_021725515.1 of Epicauta chinensis. Taxonomy (NCBI): domain Eukaryota; kingdom Metazoa; phylum Arthropoda; class Insecta; order Coleoptera; family Meloidae; genus Epicauta; species Epicauta chinensis. Next base: position 218,587 of record JAEDXX010000094.1, on the reverse strand, counting down.
TCAAACAGGAAACTGCCCTTAAAACAAACTTTTCAACACATTGACCCAATTAAGTAGAATTTTACTTCTAACTACACTAAATTCACAATAGTAGATGGTGTCAATTATTTGAAACATTCGACATCAACAAATTATCAACGATAATAATTCATATTCTAAGCGCAGAATATCCGCATTAACTATACAGAAAGGGGTTTGTAAACAATAAATTCTACCAGAACGTAGGAAATAATTTAATGGATGAGAATGCTATTGTGTTTGTGAATGGTATTTTTGGTTTTAATTATAATGACAACGAAATCTCAAAGCTTGTTGTTATAAGACTTAACTGGTTCATGCCTTTACACAAAACTCTATAAACTCAATTCAGAAAATAAAGTTGAATTACAAACCATATTCTTCTATGTCTGACACGAAATCAACTATTCAACATTTTTCAATTTTGCTTTAAACGCTGCTCTAACGGATGTTCGTAAAACTAAAAACCTGAAGCTTCTGGATTAGATTTTCTACAACGAATACTTTGCGGTTGAATTGTTAGAGCCAAGACTAAATGATGAAGGGATGGGTGGATGAGTTCTAAAACAACCGTCAGTTAAGGAGCTTGAAATATAAAACTCTTTAGTATCAAAAGCAGAATATTAAAAGGTATCATTCCAAGTTTCAACATAAAGAAAATGTTAAAATTGTACAACTCTGTTCATCCCGCCAGATATTCTGACAGAAGTTTTCTTTCTGTATACATCGAGAATACAGTGCTGTTAGGAGCTTTGGCTAAGTTTTGACTTCAACTGAAAACTTTAACACAACTCTATTCTTTCTATATCTCTCTTTCTTTACTGAGTGCTTTGGTTGGGTTGAGAAAGATGGTGAGAAACAACTAGAAAATGGAATTGTAGAACTCACAATGAAATAAAGTAGCAAATGTTGCAAAGCATATATATTTGACATAATGACTTTACTGAAATGTATTCTGCCAATTGTAGAAGCCGTCCTCAATGAAACAAAATAATTGTAGCGTCAAGGAGTATGTGCAAACGTTGCATTGATCATTAATTCAAGAATAAAGTGAGGAAGTGAGAAGAGAGGAATGATTCTATGTAGTTATTCAGAATAGGACCACTTCTTTGACGATTATATTCAGAATCTATTTACGAAGCTACACCTATTGTGTGGTTGAGAACTATTTGTGAGCAACAATGTATCTAAAAATTATACTTCGGTAGAGTGCATTTAGAATCTACTAAGAAATAAGAAAAATAGACCCAAAATAAGAATGATTTGTTCAATTTATTATCATGTTATTACCAATTTTTTAATTCGACTTCCATTACAAATATCTAACGTATCAACAACTACTTACAAGTCATGATTTATTATTTTTTGGGGGCAAAAAATTAATCATGGATAATGATTGTTATAATAAGTATGTTAATAGTCCACCTAGAACCATCAGAAAATAACATTCACAATGACTCGGCTAAGTTTTGTTCTGTTCACCATTGTTGTGCTGTTAGTCCTGACTGAACAGGTATTTCTAATTTTATTCATTGATCGATTATAAAATTTATTAACAATTTTCAGCTTAATGCTGAGCCAAAAGGTCCTCCGGAAGGTAAAGGAAAACCTGATCATGGTGGTCAATTAAGATCGGAGTTTGCTGTTAAAGCAAAACCTGATGAGGTGGTGAAAAAGGGCATAAACCTAGCTTTGTATAAAAAACTCTATCTTATTATCTGATAAATCTGTTTTCAATTTGTGCAGAAAATAAAGCTAAACTATTACAATCATTCGTATTTACGTTTAATAATAAAATAACTTTAATTCACCCGACGAAAGAAAAAGCTTATTGTGGTCATAAGATACATATTTAAAGCTGATAGAGAGTACACCAGCAAATGATGCATTCATATTTTAATTAGACACTTCATAGATGGAAGATCAGAAATATTCCAGAGATGAGAAACAATTTATTAAAGCCAATCGAGCCACTTGCAGTTCAACTTCAAAGAAACAAGGTTAACTAGTAATGAAAACTTATTCACCGTTGCATAAATTAACTTTTTATTAACTAGCTGTTTTCGGCGGTGGGGTTAGTTTAATACGATATTTACCTTCGTCGCGAGGGGTGAGAAAGTAAAAAGCACTACAACGTTACAGATTCTAGGCTTAAAGGGAATTGTCAAGAGGGTGAAGTTCAAATTTCTAGTCAAACTGTTTTCAATAGAACAAAATGGCTTCATCTGTCTAATATTTTATCTGTGTTGGATAAAAATGTCACCCTAAGTACCGAGAACTTTTTTCATTTGATTTTTGTTCAACAACATGCAAGGCTTCTTTAAATAAAATTTATAGTGTTTTCTTAATTGCATAGTTTATTCTGACCTTTATATTATTATAAAAAATTGTTGAATATTCAAGAATAAGTTTGTCAAGTAGTTACTCGTTAAATATAAGAAACGATGACTTATCTGGCTAAAAGTCTTAGAATGGTCCTAACAAAGGGGTTCGTATCGCATTGCAATTGCTACCAATTACAAAAATATAATTTACAAATGTTACCATATGTGCTGTGAAAATTTTCTTACAATACAATATAATCTGTATAAGGGAATAGTAAGAGGGTGTTGATATTTAGTTTTTATTACTCATGCGGCGAAAGTGCTAACTTTCCGCCCGCAATCTCGTACGGAAAGTAGCTGATTAACCGAAACAATTAATTTTTTAAATTTGAGTTTTGATTTTCTCTTTGTGTTTTTGCTCGTAGTATATCTCCACATTAGTAATAAAAAATAATATATGCAGGTCGTGTGGGTTGCAATTGCCCACTCGAGCGGTGAACGCACTCACTTCGTTCGTGCTCGCAACTTCGATCTCGTGTGCAATTGACAGCTTCCCGCACTAGTTGCACAATTTACTATTAAACAATTTTGACGGGAACACAACAGAATGAAATAAAGAAAATAATTATAAACAATGTAATTATTTATGCACTATCCGTAGGAAATAAAGATTATTGTAATTATTATTAGTATTATTATTTCTATTACAAAAACAAACCTTCATGCGATACTTCCCAGTGTAGTTATAACTGTTCCTAAGTTTATATAATTAGTTATACGGAAACAAAAGGATAACAGCACGAGGTGACTTTGTTTATCAAACTTTGTTTTATACCAGTTTTCTATAGAATAATTTATAAACATCCATTCAAAAGAAATTCATAGTGACTTTTCTAGGATAAGCCTGGTCATCAAGGTGATTAAAAAGGTCACAAAACTAGCTTTGACGCGGCATCTACTGAATAAAAACAGTGCATATTATTATTTGTAAAAACAAACTTCAATCTACGTAGAAAATAAAGCTACACTATGAGAATAATAAATCTTTATTTTCTTTCATTCGACTGTAGAGGACAATTTCACTGCGGTCATCAGAAAATATTTTCATGTTAAGGGCAGACTAAAAAAGACAAGAAATTTATTTCTTTATCTGCTTCTCATTTTCTAAGTTCCAGGAATATTAAATGTATATTTTTAATAAATAGAGCCATAAGTTTGATTCCAGTGATTACTAATATGAGAAACAGTTTGTAATAGTAAATAAAACATCACAACGAAAATTTATTGTTCTAAACAAACATGTGACGCAAGAGTAGGCATAATATATGATGATAGACGTTTAATTATTCACATTTCATTAATATAGCTTCAACAAAATATGCGGGAACTCAGGCTATACGCCTTTCATCATATTAGTCCTTAAGCCACTATAGGTATCGCCGTGGCCACTAAAAGGTCGACTTAATTTTTCAACGTCTATTTATGTAATTTGATGTGGGGAATCCGATTTTGATGGTTAAAAAGTCCTCCGGTGGTCGAGTTATTTGTTATAAACAATTTAATTGTTTAAACTCAATTTACAGCGAAGATAGATTAAAACTAATTGAAAAATCGTCTTCCTCTCATCAAAATACATAAATAATGCCTGAATCATTTTTTGTCTATCTCAATTATTTACGGAGATATAAGGTTTTTTAAAAAAATGAATTTTTGGCCGTAATATTTTAGTGTAAACTGCGGGCGCATCCATAACTAGCGAAATGCGCATGCGTCTCCATTGAAATAAGTGAATACAGCCATATCTATAGTGGCTAAACAGGTGTTTGAATTGAGACGCATGCGCATTTCGCTCGTGACGGATGCGCCCGCAGTTTACACTAAAATATTACGGCCAAAAATTCATTTCTTTAAAAAACCTTATATCTCCGTAAATAATTGAGATAGACAAAAAATGATTCAGGCATTATTTATGTACTTTGATAAGAGGAAGACGATTTTTCAATTAGTTTTAATCTATCGTCGATAGTTTCGCTGTAAATTGAGTTTAAACAATTAAATTGTTTATAACAAATAACTCGACCACCGGAGGACTTTTTAACCATCAAAATCGGATTCCCCACATCAAATTACATAAATAGACGTTGAAAAATTAAGTCGACCTTTTAGTGGCCACGGCGATACCTATAGTGGCTTAAGGACTAATATACCCTCTTCAATGTTTTAAGGTAATTAGTTTGTATTAGAGAACGAAAAAGTGTATCATTACGCAATCAAAATTTATTGAGCATTCCATATATTCTACAAACCGTTTGTTTTTCTTTAATTTTCTACTAATTTATCGGAATCGTCAGAGATGAGAAGGCAAACAATGCCTTGTAGATCGTAAGTTGCCGTTTTGAATAAAGCAAAACACTTTTCATGGTTTGATTCAAGTGGATAGTAAAGCAGTTCCGGCTTAGATGTATTTACATTTCTCATCTACAATGGAAAATGGATCCCGTTTATTACTAAGACCTTGTTCATTTGCTTTTTCTCTAACGAAATACAACACATATTGTTTATGTTACAAATGAAATCTTTTTCGTTCCATATTTTTACAGATGACCTTTCTTGATTGCAGAAGAATAAGAAATTCGTTTGGATAATTTAAGCAAATCTAGTGATCCACTAGAAATAAGCAAAAGCGACTTAACAAGCAAGAGTTTCAACATGGACCTAACAAAGGAACAGATTTATTGCAAAAAATAATCTGTAATTTTTAGCGTATCTGGTCAGAGAAATTTTCTACGACTATTGTGAAGACAAATCTTCATTTGATCTTTCATTTGATCTTGTAGTTTGTTAGTATTGTTCTTAACTTTACCTAATTGGAAATCCAAAAAACAAAAAAAAGAAATACCTCGAAGTAGATGTTATGGAATCTATTTGCCTATTTTAAATCCAAACTATGAAATTAGTCTACTATCGAGTCGAGAAAATTTAATAGAAATATATTCTCCCAACAGAATGTTATCCTTATTTTTTGCAATTAATTAGGATAGAAATTATATGTCTATCATAATCAGAGCCTAAAATGCAGATTACAAATGGAAGCTTAAAAATTATCGTGTAATTAGTAGTAAAAGGTTGCCTCTTGTATATTAAACCATCTGAAGCAGTAGCTTGTGAAGGGATGCGTTTAAGGTGTAAACCTCTAATGACTGCGGTGATAATTGGTCCTCAAATCGAGAACTTTTTTGGCCAATTTTTTCATAAATTAATACAACAGCTACATATTTACAAGTAGTGGTCTAATAATTATGTCTTTTTTTCCGAATGAATCAAAGGTAATGATTAACGTGGGTAATGATCGTTATTTAATTATATTAATTGCTTACCCTACTCTATACAAAATATTCCAGTGAGTATATATAGAGCACAATATTCTACATAGAATTATCAGAAAATAACATTCACAATGAATCGATTAAGTTTTGTTGTGTTTACCATTGTTGTACTTTTGGTCCTAACTGAACAGGTATTCTTCATAATTTTCATTTATCGATTAGAAAATTAATTGGGAATTTTCAGCTTAATGCTGCGCCAAAAGGACCTCCGGAAGGTAAAGGAAAACCTGATCATGCTGGTAAAGGGAAACCTGATCATGCTGGTCAATTAAGATCTGATTTTGGTGCTAAAGCAAAACCGGAATGGGCTGGTCGCAAAGGTGGTAAAAAAGGACAAGATTCTACAACACAAGCAACTCAATAAAAGGAAAAGTATAAATATGTCATTATTGCCTGAAAATACAATATTTAAATTGCCCTTAAAATAAAGTGTAACAATAGCAAATGTTTAATTTTTAAATTTCAACATTCATTCAATTGGTTAACTACTGTGGACAGAGAAAAAATACTAACTGTGCACAAAGAGTACAAAAAGACAAACTATTATTTTCTTGAAACTAAACAAAACTACGAATAATATTTCCCTGATCGGTTTTTGTTAAGGAATAAAATCAAAATTATAATCGTGGCAGAATTGGGATCTTCAGAAAATGTTATATTTTCTACTGTTCCATAAATAATTAGGCATGATTCAATTGAAGTGGTAATCAACAGTTTCGGATTGTGAGATTATTACAATCGCAGGTATGTTCTGGTCAATCTCAAAGAGAAATTGTAAATAAAATTAGATTCAGCTAATTGTCGCTCAACATCAAAAGTGGTAGGAAGTCAATCAAGATTATTCATATTTTTCAATTCAACCGCCGTATTTTCGGCAATACCACTTTGTAGAGTTGACCGATATGTTGAATAGATCAAATTGGATGGCAAAAAAAACAAAATCGGTTTTGATAGCTTAAGGGTTTATTTTTTTAGCAATCGTGAGAAAATATACAATCCAGTTATTAAAAAAATATCTTTGTAATATCTTCTAAGTCGCGTATTTCATTTTGACATGACCTAAAGAATCAGAGAAAAATCACGGAAAAATTTTTTCAAGTTTACATTTCGTTACAGCTCTAATAACGTACAATTTATTAAATTTATGTGTTTGCACAATAAAATAAAAACTAAATAACATTAATAAGTAATACTTTTGTTAATCAGATATGTAGGTCTTGTAAAGATCTTCTTTCTATTACATCTGCTTAGATATGCTGCAAGCATAATAAGTATAGCTTTAAAACTTTTACTTTCTGTAAGCAAAAAATGAAAGCTGCTTTAAAGATTTGCTTGAAAAAAATTTAATTCAGTCAAAGGTAAACAAATTGTGTTGTGTTGATTTTGGCTCAAACTGGAAAATAAGAAATGAAGAGTTATTTTTCCATGTTTTGCAAGGTTGTCTGCTGAAGTTATATATGACGAATTTAGAAATCCTTTTCACCCACTCCGGGACAACGACCAACAAAGTGAAAACTACCAAAGCTTCTGAACCTTCTTGAAATAATTTGTAATGTGTGAGATAAAACATTTATTGTTAGTATTATCATCAAATCGTATAAGACTTCCCTATTCTTCTTCAAGGTTTTTTGTTATTGTCACTTAACTGAAATAATTTTCAAGTAAATCGTCTTTTCGGAATTTACCTTATATTAGAGACTCAAGTTTTCCTTTGTTAAAATGAAGCTTATGCATAGAGACAATAGAACTCTCAAAGGTCAACGTTACACTAACATTAAGAAATTTAAGATGAATCAAGTCTTAATGTCCTATAAACATGTAAATACATGTAAATTTATTTTGCGCCTTGATTATCCTATATATCACCAATTATTTACGAATGATTATTATTAGGAGTTAATTCTGAGGACAAAGATGCTCAATTAGAGTGACCCTCTTTGCTTGGAAGTACTATTATAAATTTGTGCACAAAATACAGCTAAAATGTAATAATTGCAAATTATTTATTTAAAGAGCGCTATAGTAAAATATAATTTAAACAGTTTCCTTAATAGAAAATAATAAGAATTCTTAATTACTTTAATCTTCAGAGGGACTGCTTGACTAGAGAAAAGTGGGCTTCGTTATTTCCGAATTGGATAACTTAAGCCTGATTAAACAATTTGAAGTGTTTACAGCTTTTATTTTCAACGACTTAACGCAACGCTTATACTTTTATTCTATAAAGTTTACAAAACAAGTTTATAATGCCTTCTAACCGATGTTATTTAATCTGACGGCTCTTCATTATTTTATCAAGGAGAAAAAGAGCAAAAGAGATAAGAAAGCATTTGTCAGGTTTAACTTACTTCATATCAAATTAGCAAAAGTGTATATCTTTAAAGCCATGTTCACATTGAGAAAAAATTGTGGCCTCAGGGTGGACCACTGCCGAGCTGTTATATTGACAACATAATTCGTATTTGAAATTAATTGAAATATATAAGAGAAGTTAACGAGACATTTTAATTCTCAGTTTTTAATCTGAAAAATTTTGAAATCGTCGACCGGGAATGGAACCCAGGTTTATCCATTACTTTCGCGGCGCTGAGGTGCTCTTGACCATTAAGCTATCGACGGGCTGTACTTATCTCTCGTGCTAAATATTTTGTGCCTTTAATTGTTTTTTCTTCTGTAAACGAACACAATCATCGTATCGTTTTATATGCGGTCTATTTGAAAAAAAAAGTTACAAATTGGTCAGAAGCTGCACAACATTCAAGTATACTTTTGAAGGCTGAGTGGCCCTGAATAATATTTGATAATAGAAAAACTATCCTAATTATCTGTTAACAGCTTAATTTGCTGTTTGCACAAAAAAGTCAAATAGAAGAAAGATAAACAAACAAGACTCAAATGAAAATATAAAAAAAAACTGTGGAATGACGAAAAGTACTAGTATTTCTGGTGTTCTTAAATTGTTTGGACCATGAGACTTATTAAACATGAAATATATATCAGATATGATACTCTTCGAACAGAAATTCAACAATAATCCAGAATTCCTGAGATCCAGAAATCATGAAGGCCGTAATTTGGTGTCCTAATATCAAATTAATTTCAGTTACAGTGAGTTAATACTTCATGAATTATTTGTGAGGTGTTAAGTAATAAAACCGCTGCAAAATATTTATTTGATGTAGCAAAAAATTCATTCGAAATAATAGCTATCACGAGCAATGATTACTTTTTAATTATTTTAATTTGTTTACCCTTTTTGCTGCAACACATATTAGTAAATACATATAGAGCAACGTTTCACCTATGATCATCAGAAAATAATATTTACAATGAACCGAGTAAATATTGTAGGGTTCACCATTGTTGTGCTGCTAATTCTTACTGAATAGGCATTTATCATGCTTCTCATTATTTATCAATTAAAATATTAATTGCACATTTTCAGCTTACTGCTGAACCAAAAGGACCTCCTGAAGGCAAAGGAAAACCTAATCATGCTGGTAAAGGAAAACCTGATCACGCAGGTCAACTAAGATCCGATTTTGCTGTTAAAGCAAAACCTAATGAGCCTGGTCGTCAAGGAGGTCAAAAAGGTCACAAACCTAGCTTTGATGCTTTATTGCACTAATAATAAATTTAAAAAATCCTTATTATTGTCTGTTAACACTATATTCAATTTGAGCACAAAATAAATTTAAATTATAACAATAAATAATGTTTATTTTTAATATGACCATAACCTTCATTTTATGGGAAAGAGAAGAACTTTCATGGCTCTGGGGGAGTACATCAGAAGATGCTACATTCATATTGAAATTAGACTAAACAAAAGTAAAATTTTTAATCGAACCATCAGTTGGATTCCTCTAAAGTGTCAAAAATGTATACAGGTTTCAGAGATGGGAAATAGTTCTAAAAACAAATTTTAGCTCAACACCAGAGAGACAATGTACACTGTTACATAATCTTAAAATATTTATCATTTCATAGATTCCACAAATCGTTTGTACTTTTCTTTGACCTTTGTTGTTAACATAAGGTATGACATAAGTTATGCTCACCAGAGATGAGAAAGTTAAAATGGTATTGCGGTATAAATAATGACTTGAGGGATAATTATAGTGAGTTTGATATTAAATTTTCCAGAAAAATCGTTTTGAATTAATCCGGATGGCAAAACAGTTTTCTTAAATGTTGCTTAGACAACTTCAGGGTTTTCATTGGAATACCGGGAGCATTTACCATTTGTGTTTTCACTAACGAATTGTTACACTTCAATTACAAATGAGATTTGTAAAATTTTCTTTCTCGCTCACATAATTTATTGTGATGATCCTTTATATTATTGTAATAGATTGCTACTGTTTCCACAAAGCGTTTGTCTACTTTAAATGGATATCGGGAGAGAAAACTTTTAATTGTTATCAATAGAAGATGATACTTTCATCTTAATGGTAAAGCAAGCTACTAGAGGTTCTACCATGAAGAAGCAAAGTCCGTTGCCACGTAATCAAAAATTTCACCTCATCAGACATTCCACAGCTCGATTGCATTTTTCTTTGGCTTTTTGTTAACTAGCAGCTTTTTTGGTGAAGTTATTACGATATAAGTTTCGGTAGCCACAGACAAGAAAGCAAAGAACATTATTAGTTTCAGATCATAGTTTGATAGAGAAATATCCAGAATTTGAAGTTCGAATTTCGGATTTCGGATTTCCATAAAAGCTGTTTTTATTTTTCATCTACAATGGACAAAGGTCTTTACTGGGAACTTTGGTCATTGGATTTTCTTTAACAAAATGCAACACGCCTACAAATCATTGATAAAGTACTTTCGCGCACATAGTTTATTATGACAGCATTTCACATCATTCTATAAGATTTCAGTAGATTCAAGAAAGTGTTTGTCCGGTAAAAGGTCTCATCGTAGCTTTATCAAAAAAGTTGGTATACTTCAATTGCTAAGTTTCAAATACAAAAATCTAATTCACAACTTATAGTATATGCCCTAAAAGATCTTTTATATAACAGACAGAATTTTTTTTAAAGTAGTACAATGTTGTAAATTGCAAGAGAGACGTAATTAGTCCCTCATAAAATTGATTCCACAAATACACGTTTTGTGTTATGTTTCCTCTTCTGTTCAATAGAGTCTTATAATAAAAGTGAGAGAACACAATCCACATGGATAGCTCGCAAGTAAGCTCCGTCCAAAAATTAGGTATAAAATTTCAAATTACAAATGATAGGTTATGTGAAACTTAACAGTTGACAAGTTCCTAACTGTTAAATGTTTACTTGAGCCAAGTATATTATGTTGTGGCACTACTGTTGGAATAAAATCCTACGCGTTTGTTTACATATTTTGCTACTGATTTTTCAATATTAACTCTGAAATTTGATAATTTATATTTCTTTAGAGATTCTAAAATTCCTTTTAAATCGTTTTTCAGTTTAATACAATAAAGGAGAATTTTAATTTTGGGTCTTTAATAGAGGGACTATTTTTTCGTTGCGGAGATTAGTCACACTGCTGTAACTTGAAATTTTAAACTTAACTTTTGGACGAAGTATAGGATACTTTTAAAAGCAAACCAGTGGTTCTCAAACGCATTTCTTTTTTGACTACCTTCTTGGAACTTAGTAAAAATCTCGTATTATAGAAGATTTAAAAGTATGAAAGTCCTCATTCATTTCTAAGAAATATATTGACTCTGGAGGGGTAAACAGGTAAGCACATTAAAGGATTATTTCTCTAACCGTACAATGAGAGATACCTGCTATATTAGTCATTTCGTCAGTAACTTTCATAGAGGTAAAGTGTGTCTGAGTGTGTCGAGAATTAATATTCAATGTTTTGGAGTTTATGTTGGATGAAAAAGAGCAATTAGGTCTCATTACTTTCATTGTTTGGGGCCTCTGGCATGGGCTGTAACTATTTTTCAAAGGGTGTGACAACTGGTAAAGGTGACCATTTCACCATTTCAACATTGTAATGTGAAAGAAAGAGAAAGAAACCATAGGGGTTAGGCAAAATCCCTATATAGGTTCCTTTAATGTGTAGAAATGAATCGGCAATAGTTTTATGGCATTGCACTATTTTAAAAAAATTCTAGTATACAAGAAACTATGATCGTCCTTTTATACTTATTTTAAGTTTTGAAGTGAACACAACTAAGAGAAATAAAACAAATAATTAATAAAAAGATTATTATTATGAAAATCAATCTTCATTATATCCCTCCCACTATTAATTGTAGTAACAATTGTAGTAACAATGATTATATTCTGTTCCTAAGTTTAAGTAATTATACGAAAAAAAGAAGAAAATAACAAGCGGTGAATTTTTCATAATCTTAATTGAAGTTTTGTAAAATTTATTTTTATTTCAGTTTTGTAAACGAATATTTATAGTCGGAGAATTAACTTACGAGATTAAAGCCAAACTTATAAAATGAGTCCACAACAGAGTCGGTAGTAGAAGTTATAGTAGAATTTTCTGTCATAAATCGTCCAAAATTGTAATAGTGAGAATTACTTAATTAATTAGTTAAAAGTATTAGAGAATGTAAAACGTGATTTTCTCGAAATTCTACAAAGCACATTTGGTTATTTCAGATGATAATATTTTTTAGATTTATGACATAGCAATTTGTCACAATTTATATATCTATAGCGCACTTGGCTCAAATCTCCTGAGTCAATTCCCCGACTATATAAACTATTTATCAAAATGAGTTTATAGTACCCATTCCTACTCGAGTCTATAGAACTACCTGTTCCAAAAAAGAAATTTCTACAAATCTGTTAAAAATTGTAAATTATATTTGTACCACGTCTTGAGGGACATAATAGAATCTTTTTTTTTCTTTATAATCCATTCTTTCTTATTTATGGGTCATATAAGCAGAATTATATTTGAATGTATTCTCTATCCGCATGATAGCTTAAAATTCAATTTAGATAATAGTATATCGTATAACCAGAAGAAAAAAATTCTTATGTAACTTGTAGCTTCTGTAGAAGTGGCTTCTAGATAACTTCCATAATTGCTACACAGTGACCATGAAACAGATTATATATTTGGCAATTTTTATAAATTAGTACAACAGTCACGTATTTACAAGGACTGGTTTATTATTAATGGTGCCAATATTTTTTTGCACCAAAAAATAAATTAAGAGTAATCATTATCACGGGTAATGATCGTTATTTAATTGTGTTAATTTGCTTCCCTGCTTTATCCAAAACATTTACGTGAGTATATATAGAGCAATATTTCACCTAGAATCATCAGAAAATATCATTCACAATGAACCGAGTCAGTTTTGTAGTGTTTACCATTGTTGTATTGTTGGTCCTTACTGAACAGGTATTTTCCATATATTTCAATTACAGATTAGAAAATTGATTGAGAATTTTCAGCTTAATGCTGAGCCAAAAGGTCCTCCAGAAGGTAAAGGAAAACCTGATCATGCTGGTAAAGCGAAACCTGATCATGCTGGCCAATTAAGATCTGATTTTGCTGCTAAAGCAAAACCGGAATGGGCTGGTCGCAAAGGTGGTAAAAAAGGACAAGATTCTACAACTCAAGCAGCACCGACCAAATAAAAAGAACTCTACAGACGTTATTGTTGCGTAAAAAAACTAAACTCAATGTATCCACAAAATAAAGTATAACAACAGCAAAGTTGTATTTTATTGGAGAATCAAAACGGCACAATAGTGTTTTAAATACATGTTTGTTTCGTATGATTCTAATTCTTGTTCTGCGACAGATGCATTTAGTGATTTTCAGTATAATTAACAAGAAGAATTGGTTAGGTCCAGCAAATATAAAGGGAAAAGGATTTTTCTTTTCCAGAAAATTAAGAACATGTTTTAGTAGTTTGTGGTTGTATTCAAATGATTTAGGAACGTGCTCCATAGTTGTTCCCCGTTTCTCTCTGTATGTATGCCAATCTCTTTCCTCACGTTCAAGCAAAACAAATTTTAATATATTACAATTATTGTGAGAAACAAATCGAACATCACAATGTGTTTTACATTTCCATGAAACATTTTCACCAATAAATAGTCTCAGTTTTGGTTAACGCAAGAAAGAACAATTTATATTGAATTCATTCTAGTAACAGAACGATTTTCACTATTTCCCACTTGTAATACAGAAATCGGGAATCATAATAAAAATTGATGAAATCTCATTCTTCCTTAACGATCAACATGATATGGTAGAGAACGCAATTTTAAAAGCCATTTACAGTAGAACGATGGAAACTTTAGTCCTATTCATAACAAATTATCGTTACAAATCTTTATCTTTATATCTTTAATTCCAAATTAAACTCCTAACAAGAAAAATGGAATAAAATGAGTCTAAATATTCTCGTGGGAAATATGTTGAACCATTTGAAAAAGAAAAAAACATTTTTCTTACTAAACGTTACAGTTTGAATATAACGACAGTAATTGCGTCAGATTTTGTTGTTGATTAGATCGATTGCAATTAATCAAAATTACAAACTTACCCTAATGTTTTCGTGGATATCAGTGGTGTTTTCAAACTAAGAAATCCATTCAATTTCGATTTCTTCTCTTGTCCAGCTTCTAAACGACTACATGTACCTTCTGTAGCACTCTCTTCATCATCATCGTCACGCTTGCGACGCCTCTTATGGAAAAAATAACATGCTGCCCCAATACCAGCAAGCAGAATAAGACCAGCAAGACTTGAAAAGACAGCAGTCAAGATTATATCGCGTTTCTGCATCATCAACTGAAAGACAGAAGAAAAAAGAAATGATAATAAAAGAAAATTGAATTTAGGATGAAAGTGGCTTTCAAAAAAGACATTTTTATAAATTAAACTATAATGTTTAAGTAAATTGAGTTGTAAATAACTGTCATAACAATAAACAGACTGACAATAATGGATGAGTCTAAAAGGCGCCTAATGAAGATATTAAGTTGTGGTGAAGCGTCTGAGTTAATGTTAACAACATAAATCAATATCAGGAATTTTCGAGATATCAAAAAAAATTGTTTTGAAGCTTTCAAGCTATGGAAAGAATCTGGAAACAGAAAACACAATAGAAAGGACTTAATTTAAAATCAATTTTACGCTTGATAAAGTAATTGCTAGAAGTGTTTCGATTCGATGAACTTCGATATTGATGGTTTGTTTCGAAAATAGGATATGTTTGTGTACATTTTTACATAAACTGAAATCCATAGAATAACACTGATTCGACAAAAAAGAAATAACATAAGTCTATCCATTATCAAATACAGAAATTTGGCATCTGGGCTGCACTCTAACAATTCAATGTAACGATAACTATTTACAAAACCTTATATCTTGAATGTAATTGTAAACTTTAACTGTTGTAAACAGTTTTCGATTAGTTCTTGTAATATTTTTTGTCTACCATCAATTCTCAAATGGTTCATTCTATCATATGTGAAGTTGCGAAGTATCATCGCGTTCAATATTGGATAAACTTTGAGATTTCAGATAGTAGAATTGTCTCCAATATTTTGTGGTTTCCTATTTCGATCGAATCATATTTTACCATTTGTTTCACCAGTTCCAACCAATAAATTTTGATCTATAGCCGAGCTACAATGATGTTGTCAAGTGATTGCCATCAATTCTGATTCAAGTTGATGATGTTGTCACAGAAACATGCATTACCAATCGAATACAAACAACATTAAATGTTGTACGTAACAGAAATTTAATAATAAAGCAATTTAAACATAATTCGTTATTATTTATTGCTGTATGCTGTAAATATATAACAAAGTTTGTTAGTAATAATTGAATTATACTTAATTTGGTTAAATTAGGTTCGTGAGTTATTAATAATAATAACAAAGGGGCTACTATGTCATTCGAGATGAGTAATAAAGAAGCAATTAATATATATATATATATATATATAGTTTTTGAAGCATTTGAGGACCTTTATTCATAAATTATACAATTTTTAATATTAATAAGTGGAAAAAACTACTTATTAAAAGTACTCTTGCAAGCTACTACCAAGAATTACTTAAATGAGTTTCGAAGTTTATATAGAAGACCTCTTTGTCGAAGGTACTTTATGGGGGCGCCGAATTACTTCAAAATTGTGTGTTGATGAAAAGCTTTGGCAAACATCACTCGTTTTTCCACCTTGAAGATGAGTAACGATAAGTTATTTTTTTTAAGGACATTCGTTGCTATTTTATCAAGAAGTTTCTAGAGAGAAACATTGATCTTAGTTTTCTTTGCAGCCGCTGAAAGCACCGTCAATCAGCCCGCAAAATAAGTTTTCTCAACTTAAATGGTAAGCAATTCACTCAATGATATAAGAGAAGCGTTAAAATTCAAAAAATAACACTTTGTAATTTTTTAAAATTTTTAATCGCTTTTTTGGTTGTACTTGGCAGAACACAACACAAGTTTACCGGAACGCTCCTTAATGTTACGACATAAGTGTGTAGTGGGGTAATATCCGGAAAATGTATAGATTTGTAAACAACTAAATTACTTAAATGTAAGACCTGCATGATAAAATATGAACCGTATCTACATTATCAGGGAAATTACCCAAATCACACTGATTTGGGCAATGTGAAATTGAGAAAAGAGCATTGAAAAAATATTGGGTAGAGGGGGACAAAACGGGGCAGGGGGAATAGGGTACCCCAAAAATTCAGTCAAAAAATATATTTTTTTAAATGTCTCTTAAATGATCAACAGTTGGTTCTAACATTCGAAAAATTTTGAAATATTTACACCCTCTTAGGCTAGAGATGAAGTTCATTTTTAAGATCAGGATATGGTTATGTGGAATTCAAGTAATGAATTATTTTCTTTCTGTCATTGCCTGAAGGCTCGATTTTTTTTGCAGTTGTTTTATTTTGCATTTCACTTATCTCATTCATTCATATATAATTTAACGCCATTAATTGATTTCTAAATACAAAAATCATAAATCGCGGTTGGCCAGGAGATTTTAGTTTCGTTCCAGAGGGCGCTGTACATCTATCACTGATACCAACTTTAGACCCTTTTATTTACACAGTTATTTTACACAGTTGGCAGAACTCTTACATCTCAGCTGTCTATCAGAGGGGAAGGACTTCCCCTCATGGAGTCATTTTCGTCACGCTTCGAACAAATTTACTATCCTACCACGCCTGAAGAAGTTTCACTTCTAAAATTAAATAATTGGCGAAGTCATTAAGATGCGGATTGCAGATGAGGTTTTAAATTTTGTACTCTTTGAGAGACCTTTGTGAATCTTATGTTACCAAAAAAAAGCAATTACTAACATTCGTGATTTTTGGCACACTCGAACTTGAACGTTATTACTTAGTGGGAGTATGCGAGACTCCTCAAATTAATAAGGAATCCATAGGTATTATTAATAAGGTTTGTTGAATTGAAATTAAAAGATTCCAATAGTTGACTTAATTATTATTATAATAATTTTGGTTTAATTTTTTACAATTTTCTACACTCCTACCCTTCTTACATTTGTTTTCACTTGCTGGTATTTATCTTTTTTGATGCACTTTTGCTAAATTTAAGTTAAGTCGATTTAAGAAGTTACTAAATTTTTGAAATCAATGTTATTCGTAACAAAATGTTTGAATCGATATTATTGGCCATGTACCCTTAAAGACTATGTCCCTTTCTCGTATAGTGGGGTGACCTTTACAGTGGAGGTCACTGACTCCCACGTTTCCTTAGAAATTACCAGATTTTGCTTAACCACTTAGGGAACGTTCAAGTATTACGTAATATTGTTACGAGGGGAGAGGGGTTAAGTCAAGCGTTATTAATGTGTTATGCTGATGAGGGTGTATAAATACATTGTTACGTAACATTATGTTAATAAGTATCGATAAGTATCAAGAATCGAGCAGTATTAAAATGTATAGAAAATAATCCAAAAACGTTACGTAATATTTGAACCTTCCCTTAACGACGACTATTAAATAGATTGATCTTTTGTCTCAAAATTCCTCTGTCATTTCAGGGAATTAAATTAATATCCAAAATGTAGCAAAACTTACATCCACATGTTTAAACGGTTTCCGCTTGAGTCCAAGCTGAAAGCTGCACACAAACTGGAAAGCTGTTGTTGAAACCCTAATAGTTGCTTATTGAAATAAGATATAGATACTATATATACTGTATATTGAACAAGTTTAAACCTATTACGCCCATTTATTTTAAAGGGCTTCATAAGCGAGAAAATTGTCCGATCCCTGTTGCTTGCTTTAAAATTGCAAACATCCTCTGAACAAGCATTGTTGGTTGCATAAATATGTCTAATCAGTGTATTGTAAACTAGTGTCTACAGTTCACGTTTTAAAAAAAAATTACAGTATATATGTGGTCGGCGTATTGTGAAATCCGACATTTAGAAAATTGCGTAAGTCTTGTCGTTTGAACAGGGGTTGTATTTGTAACTTCTGACTGTTTTTGCCTTCCCCGACTGTCATATTGTTTAGCTCAGATTAGGTCTTTGTCAGGTCAGGCCCTTGGTTGTAAAACATCTGAACATTTCAGGCAATAAAAGACTTCAAAATATTCACCGTTTTACGATCTACTTAGTCATTTTCTAGATGACGCATTCTACAATATACCGACGACATATATATCTACTATTCCAAAATTTCTTTATTATATTCAACTTCATAAGCCACTTTCAGAGTCAACAAACCGTTTTCAGCTTACTATAATCAAAATTCAAGGCTAAAATTGTTTTTTGGCTTAAATTAAAATAGATGGTCAAACGAATTTAAACCAAACTGTTGACAACATTTGAATCAAAACAATTGCAAGGCCAATAGTATTGTTTATAAATACGATTATAAATACACTTATTAATGAATGAAACCTTGTCAACAGTTGTAATAATAGCATTCGCATTCCAAGTATAGTAAACAATTCTGACGTCGGCTTTTTTCATCAATGGATAAGTTATTGAACCCCAGAGAAGTTCTAATTTATTTTTGAGCAGCAAATGAGAAGTTTTTTTAAAAAAATATTATTTTCATATCAAATTCAGTCGCATTATTCATTGTAGGTAAATGGTTTTCTAATAGTGAGTAACCTATATGAGACCCTATATGACGTTTTGGCATTTCTAAAATAGCTAAAACGAAAATCGCGTCGATCTAATTTCTTTAGATACTTTTCCATTTCAATTCATAAACAAACGAGATATTTGAGGATTCACATTTTTAAAAAAAGACACCCGGTATATTAGAATCAAATATTTAGTTATTTTTATTATTATTATAATTATTATCACATATAACTGATTTCTTACACTTTTAAATAAATCTATAGATATATGTTCATTTAGTAATAGTGACTGTAATTTTTTTTAAACGTGGACTGTAGACACTAGTGTATTGTAACATCAAAGGTCAAACTGATTGTGAGTTTTCTACAACGTACTGTTGCTGAGTTGTGCATCGATAACATTTAATTTTATAAAATATATCTTCAGAAAGAAATGTTTTGCTCTCCAGTGGAGAATGGTTAAATGGTTGGATACATTTTCCTAAGATTTGTATCCATTTTCAGGCCAAACAATAACTTCTTTCGAGTCTGTTTATCAAGCTTTCTGGTTGTCAGTTCATCTTCATTTCTTAATGCTAGCTAAAGGAGATTTAACGACGGGCAAATATTTTGATTGAATATTTTAAAAAGAAATTTTTTTTACATTCGTTTCCAACATTAATGACCAAAGTTAGCATTAAATTTCCAAAAAACCTGAAAAACAAAATTTGTCTGAAAGAAGTCATTGCTTTTTCTAGAAAATGGACGTGAATATTGGAAAAATAAATCCATATAGACATCGAACTTATTAACGACTATAAGTTGCATAAATTTCTCTCAATTCTGTTAATAAACAAAAAATTGGTATTGTCATTGAATTTTAACGTCTTACGGGAAAACTAAATAAATTTTCCAACAAACTTTCATTTGAGGTCATACCTTATTATCATTGGAAATGAATCTAACAGAATTTTGTTCTAAAAATGTTCAATCCCTCGTAAAGGGATTGAACATTTCAAAGTCAACGTTGCACAACTAAACAACAGTGAATCTTTGCCCATCGTGAAATCCCCTTAAGCTTGATCTTAAGCTTTGAGAATCTCCTTGGCAGTTTACATAAAATTAATTTTAAAAAAGCTGAATCTAAATTTGTAGCGAAGCAAAATGATTCCTATACACAAGTAATAAAAGGCTCACTCAATATAGTCAAGGCCTTGCAATTCAAGACAAATTGAACCTAAAACATGCTGACAACATGTTCGAGTTACCATGGAAGCTAAATATTCTAATCCCTTGAAATGATTTTACATGAAAATTATGAAAATAAAACTTTTATAAATTCGGTATATCCTTTGTGAAATCCTAGTAAAATAAATATAGTTCCGCCATTTCTGCTTCTAATCACAAATTAACGTTTGTGATTCGCCAGAAAGTATTTTAATTACGACTACTGTATGTCTACTGAGGATTAGTCGTAATCCAAAGTACAAGATATACAGGTTACTATTTTACTGTTGACACATTCACCTGCAACCATAAATCAGAAAAGAAACATAAAAAGATACCTTACATAGGACCTCGACAGCTTCATTTATTTACATGGAAAGGGCATCCTTTACAAGCGTTTCCCATTATTATCAAATATTATTTGTGATAATTACATCCGCTGTTGTAATACAATGAAATTATCACAAGTGTGAAAAAATGCTTTTATTTTCAAGTAGAGAAAAGAATGTCTTTTTTCTCTATTGTCTAGACATTATTTATTAATATATAAGAACACATCAATGTTTTTTGGACGACTGCCAAGTTGTCAATTGGAGAAATAGACAAAAATAAATTACATTAGAGAGGATGCTTAAAGCAACAGGTCGGCAAGAAAATTGGATATTTCATAAGATAATGATCGGGTAAAATTGTAAATTATCGTATGATTAATGGATAATTTTGGGCTATTTGTCTTCGGTTAGTATATCAACAAAATATAAACAAGCGGTGATTTATTGTTATTGATATTCATTCATTGGATTGCAGTAAAAAATATACCAAGGGCAATAATTATCATTGGTAATGACCACTATTTAATTATTTTAATATGCTCAATTTATTTTATAAAAAATAAACATATCATTGAGTACTTATATAAAGCAATCGATCATATCAAAATATTTTATTTACAATGAATCGAATAAATATAATCGTTTGGACTATTGTAGTCCTGCAAATTCTAACTGTACAGGTATTTTTAATATTTTCATTTAAACAATTAGAAAATTCATTAAAAAATTTCAGCTTAATGCTGCAAAGCCACATGGTAAAGCATCTAAGAGTGATGAATCAGACAGTAGCAGTAGCGAATCAAATAGTGAGAGTGATGAGTCAAATAGTAGTGAAGAACAACAGCCACCATCCTCAAATAATTCTACTACTGAGACTGCAGCAGCAGATACGACAACCGCGGCTATTAAATAATATTAAATATAAATGTATAATTGGTTATCACTTCAAGAATCTATATTGGTGCACAAAATAAAATTCAAGTATGGCAGTAGTAAATTTTTCTTCGCAAATGAAATTATAAACTGTATTCTATAAGAGAATCATGGTTGTGCACAAAATGCTAGGAATATAGCATTACTCTATTTTCAGTGTCCTCTACAGTTAATTTTGTCTTTATAGTAATAAAGAAAGGGAAACAACAGGTAATTTTGGAGAACTTTTTGGGATATGGAGTATTTTGTTGTAGACCTGACAGATGCGAAATCGCGTCTAAAGGCAAATTAGCAAGTTTAACAGCTGTAGCGAAAATAACGCCTCTTCAATGCAGCTGCTTAGTGTTACGGACTAAATAAGTAAATAAATGGATAGAGCAATATTATTATCTATCATACAGAGCATAATAATACAGACCTCTAGCAGCAACTCAAAGATGACCTCACTACAACTACAGTCGTCAAAGACGAAACGCGACATTAAAAACGTATGTCATTTTTCGTTAACGACAGTGAGATACAAATGATAGTATTTTTTATTAGCCATAGTTCTTAGTGCCGCAAATTTTATTTCCCAAAGAAGCAGCCTTCAATACAATTCTGTGCCAGATACATTGAAAAACTGTTACAAAATATGAAGCCAAAGTACTGGCAATTAACTGCGTTGTAGACTAAATGACACTTGAATGTTAAATCAGTTTTCAAACAACAGTTTCATGAGCCAAACTAAAATTCATCTTAATTATGCAAGCATGACCTGCAATTGTTCCGAATTCGTCTTTCTTATACTCAATTTTCACTCACCTCTCTCTCTCTCTCTCTCTATACCCTTCTCCCTCTCCCTCCCTCTCCCTCACCCTCTCTCTCCCTCAGCCTCACTCTCCCTCGCCCTCGCCCTCGCCCTCGCCCCCCCCCTCTCTCTCTCTCTCTCTCTCTCTCTCTCTCTCTTTCTTTCTTTCTTTCTCTATGCAATGCAATGGGTTAAACGAAACAAAACATAAGTAGAGATTATAGACAAAAATACGAAACATTTTCTTTCATCGCATGAATTGCTTTCTCATAACACACTGTTTACAGATTTCTATAGTTCATCGCTGCTGTCTCAAGGTACAAATAAAGCCTGCATTTTTGATTAAAAAAAACACATCCTTTCCTTGGCCACTTTTGATCTTTCAGTTACAGACAAGTTGCAGAACGGTAATGGGTCCTTGAAAAACCATCTACACCTCTTAATATCTCTATTTGCTATCACTTTCTGAATATAAAGTCGAGGAAAGATACCTATCTATAGGTCGCGCAGTTTAGATTGGCGGATCCCGGCGCATGCCGAACATTACATCGGCAAGTATCGGGAGAATCTGACAGATAGATTCGCAGTTCAGTAGCGTAATGTAGAAAATGTAAGACAGTAAAAGATAGATAAATAAAGAAAATCATGCGAAAAGTATATCTAATGACGGGAAATATAAGTATATAAATTTTAATTTTCAAACATATTTTTTTACAATAATTAACTCACTTAATTATACTATGAACATTTTGCAATGACCACGCCGCTGGAAAAATTCAAATAAACGTCAAAAATTGATTCATTACGCATCCCTAGCTTCCGCCAATCTAAAACGCGCGACCTATATCAAACTAGCGTCTTTTCGGAGTTTTCTTTGATCCATCATGAATTTGTTTGCGACAGATACATTTTTGAATGGATCTCTTATGGCTACATATTTCTATATGTACTTTCATTTCGGAGGTAACACTATTCAAATACCACTTAAATAAATATTTGACTCTATGCAACTGTTAATGCTTTATCCATAAAATCCTATATTTGTGTAAAAACCTCTAAAGTTTCAATAGAACGTTCCAATATATACAAAAATTACAGCATAATGCTGGAGCATTTCTTTTCTTCAAACATTCGCTCATCACCAGCGTGATTTACAAACTAAACTTTTGAATGGCAAGCGTTGATAACGCTCCAGTTTTTCGAATGGAATATATTAAACACGTAGCCACAAAACACATTCAGCCATATGTCACACTTTCTATAATTTGTTTTTAAATTAAACAGCATCTGTTGGAAGGTATCTAATTCTGAATTAGATCATTAACGCTAACGACACTATTTTTAGAGCTGTTTATCATTTAATTCAATGGTTTAAAAACAACCATCTGCTACAACGACGGATTAAAAAGTTATCTTTTGTAGAGGTAAAAGTAGTGCGATTATACGGATATACTCTAGTATAGTAATGTACATTGTAGTCATGAATAATTAATAAACATTTAAGGCTTAAGAGTGAACACCATTTCGTTAATTGTTCAACCATCAGCATTATAACACTAGAACATAAAACTTAGACTGCTAACAAAAAAAGTTTATTTAAACGTTTTTGGTTTGTGTCTTTATCACATAACAAAATTTAATTATTAAACCTTCACATATGAATTGTGTAATCAAATTTTAAAGAAAAACTCGATTTTAAAGAGGTAACCAAGTTGAAAAATGGAATTTTAATATAATTTCCTTTTTGATGTTATTTCTCATTTCTTTTTATTGTTATTGATTGACGGTCTACACCTATTAAACTGATGAAAGCTATAAAACTCTTTAAAAAATGTAATTTTGCAACTTTTATTTAGTTATTGCTTGCATTCACGTCGACAATATATTGATTGGAAATATATAATTAAGGAACTAATTATAAAGTAGGTCAGACAGTTAATCATTTTAAAGAGTTGTAAATTGATGGATGTTAAAAGCATACTGATTAATGATGGTAATAAAAGTACAAGAATATTTATATACAATTTGCTAACTATTCGTCGAACTAGTAGGAATTTAAATTATTTTACAAATATTGAATGAAATTTGAAATATTTTCAATTTATCCATATTACAGTTCGTTCATGATAATTAATAACAAAAAAAAGGTCTTTCTCTATTTTATTCTACAATTTCGTTGTAAATGGGTATGCAGTTTTAGTATGTGGCTGACAATAGAATTTATTGATGTGCAGCTAACAAGCAACAAGCCATGAAACACATTTCCGTATATATTGAAATGAAATTGAACAAAGCTAATTGATTCTTTTTATTGTTCGTATTACAAAGACTACGTAGATATTACTCTAGTTCGTGTATTGTCAGAATATGAGAACTCTTTGAATTGTTATATTCAAGAAGTTTAGAACATTCGATGGGTATTGTAAAGAGCAGTAGTAAAATAGTGTTTCAATGTAGACGCTGTCTTGTGTGTGTACGTTTCGGAATATAACACGATTAACAAAAATTGTGTCGTACTGTTAGTAATAAAGACAGAAAGCAACAGCACAGAAACAAAACAAATAGAGAGATGCAGTGTTCCTCACTAAATTGTGTCTTTTTGATATTTGATAGAACTGCATTGTTATGCATTTCATTCTTTATAAACTTTTTAAGTGTCATTCTTTAAGACTTTAGAAGATTTACAATGATAACAAAAAACATTGTGTTGATTGTTGCAGTTGTTATTACTGCAATTAAGACGAAAACTGCAGGATCAAAAAGTGAGCATAATGCGCTCCTCAAATTCAATTCTTTAGTGCCGATTTTACAATTCGCTCTCGATATATGTAAATCGTAACGGCTGTCTTAATCGAAAGGCTTAACTGAACATTATTCTAACTGTACCGCTCCTGCTCTAATACCTACTTTCGTTGTTGCTAAAAATTTTGCCATATATTTCATGTATGCCTGAAAATCCATTTTAATTTTTGAATGGTATAAAAAAATTCAAAAGTAGAAATATAATAAAGCGATAATAATAAATCAAATAATTGCAAAGATTTACGAAAAAAGTTCTATTGAACGGTTCAAATAAAATCAGGTGAAAGATACATAAAAGAAAGTGTTGACATTGAAATATTTTTATCCGATTCACGTAACATGTAGAAGACGTGAAAGGCGTGTAGAAGGCGTGAAAAAAGTTTTTCTACTTATAAATGTACCTCACATATTCGACAAATATGTGTACATTACATTAATGGAAACCAGCAGTACAATCTTTCATTCAATAGCAATCTCATCAAATAACGTCTGAATTAAGTTATATTCATCACAGACAGACATAGGCACGTTCAAGATAATCGTTGACTGGTACACACGATAAGCGATCCCGTTATTTTTTAACATTGACTTTATATTTCTTTATGTACTAACTCTAATACTAGCTCTTTATAGTGAAATTAACATAGGAGGGCGTAATTAATTATCAGAATTAAGAATAAAGCGATTCAAGTATAAACATGAAGATGAGGAGGGTCAAGATATTTTTGTAACAAATTGAATGAAGTCTTGTTTTCAGTTATATACATATCTATACTGGGTGTTTCTTCTCATTATGGATCCAATAGACTTATTTAGTTTTCTCTATAAATTAGACTTAAGAATTTATATCCAAAAGATGTAATTGTACAATTCATGAAAAAGACATCCACTTCATGAAGCGATTCCTCAGAGTGTAATTTCAAAGTTTTCTGCCACCTGTACAAAAATCCTATCCATTTCATGAAGCGAAACCCGTCTTCTTCCAGATGGTGAAATTAAACGAAACTACAGCATTTGAATAAGCAAATTCTCCATTTCATGAAAAAGTGATATAGAAAACAATATTTGGTTGCAAATATAAGGAAGTTTTACTGTCGGTACTTCTGTGTCGAATCGAAAATTGTTCTATTTTCACTGCGTGAACATCCATTACTAGCAAATTGGACTTTGCAAATAGAACCCTGAAAACGTGGAAGATTGGACAACACTGTCATCGAACTTTATGGTCTAAGCCCTATAAGCCGTGACAGTCAAAGCAGTAAAAAGAGAGAAATAGGACGATATTTACAACTTTCACCTATATTCTTTATGTAGTTTCAAAGTTATTGCCATTTATTTGCCACTTAAATGAGATTAGCAAAATTTCCATAAGCGTTAACTTTTTTCATTATATAAAACTGATTCTTACTTCATTTATTCTTCTGTCTTTTATATCCTTCACAACTAAACTTAATAATTTTTCTGTGAAATAATATAATTATTCCCATCACACAAGACTATAACAGACAATAAATACTTACTTAAATGACCATATTTAGATAGAAAAAAGTCATCTTAGAAGATATCGTTTAAAGAAATACTTTCCTTGAAAAACTGGAGTGAAAGTAGATGAAAGATAAATAGAGGATGCTAACGTTGAAACGCACTCAGCAATTTATCGACATCCATTTAAAACATATAAAGTTGTAGGGATACGAATCCAATAAGTTTACGACCCACTATTCTCAATATATCTCTAGTTAACTTTTTAAAAATACGCTACAGGACAGTTTAGTCTTTGTAATCGTAACCTATTATATTTTTTTTCTTTTTTGTATACAAATAATCCAAACTGCTACGTAATACCACTTAAGGTTTAACCTACATGTTCAACAATCTACAGTAATTGAGTTGTGCACCGTTAAGTTTTAAGATTTTTTTACAAATGGTAATGAGCTATAACCACAAACGAAAATTTATTGGAAAACTTCTTTAGCTTTCTCGTAAGACGCACAAATTCAAGGACAATCACAATTTAGAATGATTTTTACGTCCTTCTGCTGTATCTATTGACAGAATTGAATGAAAATTATGTTAATTGTAATTGATGAAGAGTTGGATGTCGGTATGGTGTTGAAGATGATTAAGCAGAGTTCACTACTTTCAAAAATACTAACATAATTATAATCTTTTGGTAATTGCGGGACATCTTGTTGCAACTAAATATAAGTTAAATATAATATAATATAATATAATATAATATAATATAAGTTAAATATATTTAAATACTCCTACTTTATTAACACACTTTATTAGGCAATGTTTTTGTAAGTAGAATTGTTGTTATATCTCGTTAATTAATAAAGATTATTTTTTTTAATTAAAACTTTCTAATTCATTATTGATTGATTGATAATAAATACAATTGAAGTTTTTGCAAAATAAACAGCAAATTGATTAATCTACGAAATAGTTATTTTGTAAGTCAACAAAATTCACACTTCAGTCCTATTACTGCTGTTTGAAAATTAGTGTGATACGAGAGAGGAAGGTTCCTCATATTGCCTCGTCGAAATGAACCAATAGGATAGTAGGAATCTTCTTTGGAAAATAAAGTCACGACGAAAGATCCGTTTCACTCGATAAGAGATCTCTCGCTGCATCACTTAGAGTACGTTCATGTAGAAATATATTATTCCGATACCTAGCTACCTCGCATTCTAGCTTCGCTACCTATCAGTTTCAAATTGATATTGGGTATTGGATATCGATTCACTTTTGTGATTCGTACATGTATTTTTCTAACTTTTTTGTATCTCGCTACACATCGCGCTAAACATCCATATAGAATTAGTATGAACACTTCCATTTTAAACGTATATTTTTCTTAAGTAACGAGTAAACAGCGACGTATTGCAGTGAGATATCTCCGTCATGACGGTACCTCTAGTACGATTCTATAGGGACGATATAAGTGCCACCGTACAGATTCTCCAGCCTTTATCTATAGCTCTTTAGAGACTCAGATACTTATCTTTCACACTCTATAAAACGTATTATAACAGGGAACAGTCATTTAGAATTAGAGTCAAAGAAAAAGTGTCTGCTCAATTTCTTAAAAACTGTTGTGTACCCCAAAGTAGTGTACTGGGACCACTACTAAAGAAATCAATGTCCATCAGTTTAAATACAAAATATCTTCGAATTTATTTATACCGGAAACATACATGAAAACAGCATATAATTAAAAGACACAAGTAGATTCATATCAAAATGAAAGAAATGTAGTGGCACACTTCCATGAAAGGTAAAATCTTTTACATAAAACAATTAACAAACCAATATGGGTATAAGGTGTTGAGCTATGGGGATGTGTATCCTAATCAAATCTGGCACTAATACAAAGGAGGTAATCTAAAATTTCAAGAATAATCACAAATGCTCCCTGATATGTCTTTAATCAAATACTGCATGAGGACTTGAAGTTTCCCTTCATGAAGGACACGATAAAAGAAAGAAACATCAGACATCATGATATACTAGAAAACTACCCTAATTTGTTACTACATCCACTACATAAAGCCCAACATTCTTAGCCAGCTGTCCTGAAGACAGATTAAGGAGGTCTTGGCAATGAAGAAGACTTCATCAAGCCTTGAATTAGCCTATAGAATGTATTTTGGTTCTGATTGTTAATAAAAAATAATAGGAGTATAATAAAAAAAAACGAATTAAGTGTGCACCCAAGTTTTAGTCATTACAATCAATACAAAAATCATTTAAATCCTTATTGAACACTTACACAATCGACTACACGATCTATCATCGTGTTCCGCTAATGAAGCAAATTATTTTAAAATAAAACATGTAGCCATCCCACGGCGTCAATGTCAACTAACATGAACTATCGGTAAGTAGGCTTACTATGCTAAACCTAGAGTAATATCTGAAGATGTTGCAAGCTTTATAATTGTTATTTTGCAAACTTTAATAACATTCACCGAGTTTAATGAACAATTTATGTTTTGTGTGTTAAATTTGGATTATTCAATACAATAATACGCGATTAAAGTAAGGAAATTTGGGAAAAAAATCAACAGCTAATGCGCAAGCGCCATCTCTGTAATATTGATTTACTCAATACTGCTACGCCCAGTCGGTAATACAGAGTTATTTGTTGTTTGCTTATTAAACTCAAATATTTAACTGTTAAAGTGAGCACAATTCTGTATAGATTGATACTAAACTTTATTTGGTCTAACAATACATTATTTTTATCCTGATCTAGTCAGACCAAGGTTATTAATAAGTAGTGCATATTCAAGTAGAATTGCTGCTTATTGTTATTACTATTACATTATATTATAGAATTGCAACAATTATGTAAAACTGCTGAATATTATTACTATTAATGAATTAAGAATGAGAAAAAAACCTGTTTAATTTAATTGTAAGACTAAAAATTAACGGTTCCAAATTCGTTCAAAATTAATCATTATTTTTCAATTAATTTACTTCAACTTATTGTGTTGATTATTGTCAATATTGTAACTTTGTCGAGTTTGTTGAGACCGGTAATAATTAAATCTTTAATAGCATCAATTAATTGATGCTATTAAAGATTTAATTTGTCATATTACAGATACTAAGGTAGATTATAGGCTCCAATTAGTTTAAATAATAATTATTATTATCATTGTAATATTTTTTAACTCTGAAGAAAAAACTAAACAATTTAGGAGACACGAACACCGAATCTGAAAGATATAAATTATAAATGATAGCGATAATATAATAAAAAAATTCAATTTTCGTTCGTTTCAGACATGCTAATTATTCATTCAAAAAAAATTGTTTAATAGCACTCTAAAGCGATTTAAATCTAGTTTTTGTGGTTTTAACCTCCAAAATTTTCAAAATAATTCAATTTTTTCGAAAATAACTATACAGGATGCCCCAGCTAAGTGTTCCACCTGAAATATCTCGTTTGTCTGTGAATTGACATAGAAAACTATCTAAAGATATTAGATTACAATGTCTATACTTCAATTGACCGACACCATTTTCTTTATAGCTATTTTGAAAATGCCAAACGTCCTATAAGGTCTCGAAAATTACGCAGCATTAGGAAACCAATTACCTACAATTGATACTTCGAATGAATTTAATAAGAAAATAATATTTTTCTTTTAAGAACTTCTCATTTGCTGGTCAAAAATAAATTAGACCTTCTCTAGGATCAATAACCTATTCATTGATGAAAAAAGCCTACGTCGAAATTAAATATTAGGAAACCAATCACCTGCAATGAGTATCGTGAATGAAGAAAATTTCGAATTAGACTGTATTTCACATCAAAGACATAACAATTCATCGTTCAGAATGGTGGAGGCGCCGGGCGAATCACACTTTCCCATTTTATTTTTTGAGCAGCAAATGAAAAATTTTTAAGAGAAAAAAACGAATGTAGTATCAAATTCATTTACAATATTCATTGCAGGTGTTTGTTTGCCTCATATTGAGTCATTTTCGAGACCTTATATAATGTTTTGGCATTTCCAAAACAGCTAGAAAGAAAATCGTATCGGTTGATTCAAGTATAGACATTGTAGTCTAATTTCTTTATTTTCCATTTCAATTCAAAAACAAGTGAGATATTTGAGGTGGAACACTTAGCTTGGACACCCTGTATATAACTATAGTGATTCCATTAAAAAAAGGGTTATATTTCAAAGCCAGTAAAAAGTAGACAAAATCTAGACATGTTCGCCGCCCTAAAACACCGCCGCTGCCGCCGATTAATACCTACGCCGAACGCCGCCGCCGATTAATTCTTTCCACTGCAACGACGCCAACAATTTTTTTCGACAAAATATATTATTTTTTATACCTTTTATTTAAATGTTTAAAATTTGCTTTAATATTTTCATATTTTACATACATCAACAAAAATGTTAATACTCGTTGGACTATTTGTTGATAACAGTAATTTTGCAGCAGTAAATTTAATTACCTAATAAAATTGATGGCACATTCCTGTTCTACTGTTTCGAGGCTAGTCAGATGGTGTAATTAGATTTCTGATACGTTATTTTGTTTTCGACTTATCTCCGGTTTTTCATTTTTTGGCAATTTCGAAGATGCCTTATATCTCGTAAGCTTTCGAAGAAGTTGACTTTTTTGTCTGTTTCTAGTACAATTTTACTGTTGATTCTATTTAGTTAATTGGATTTTGTCTAGATGCCACCGTTTTTGTATGTTACACAAACTTAAGTTTTTAACAGGAAAAAGACGCCACTATTTTTATAGATGCAAAAATCCGATTAAATAGTTAGACTCAGCATAGAGAACTGTATTAGAAAAAAAGAAAAAGAACTTTCCCTCCGTGTACAGTAAATTACTAGTTTTTGTTCGAAACCTGCACTTTCAAAATCGTGAATAAACGATTAACTGGAAGTAACTGTAAAACAAAAGAACATAGCAATAATCCACTACAGCAATATTACACTACCTTATTGAAGCAAATACAGTGAAATCTCTCTAATACGGACCGCTATGGTAGTTGGAAACAATGTCCGGAATAGGAGGTGTCTATATTAGTGAGTTGAAAATTTTAGTAATAAACAGGACCGTCTCATTTCACGTTAATCTTGAACATTTATTCAAACTTTCCTGTTATTATAACTACTAATAGATCAGTATTTTGAGTTGTTAAACGAATCCGCTTTGATTTCGATTTATGTTAGGCATCTGCAATACCCTATTTCATCTACTAAAATCCTTTAATAAGGATCCACTCGCATAAACTAGAAAATTTAAATAGGAAGTTGGAGACGGTACACTTTTCTCGACTCCGACTCCGACTTTATTGATAAGAAAAATCTTCGGAAACGGGCGAGCCTGTACAGTTAATGATTGGTGATATAAAGTAAGAAATCATTCAAAATAATTGCTACTGCTTAAGATATACTCTACAACGCATTGCTGTAGAATTGTACATCTCAACATTTATTTTTTATAAGGGATCGAATATTTTCCGAAAAAAAACTGCATCATTTCCATTGATAATAATAAAACTTATTTAGGTTTTATTAAAAAGGGCCTGAACGAATTTTCTCGTCTTTCTCCTTTCTTTAATAACAGAATATATAAAAAAATGAAAGATAGTGTGCTTGATGTTTGTGCGGATTTCGTTTTCTAAGATTCGCATCCATTTTTCAGAAAATTGATAAATAAGATAAGCTCGAAAGAAGTTATTGGTTTTTCTCAGAATTCAATGACAGTTGATTATAGAAAACTAAGGGGATATTGTTAAAGGCCAACCAGATTGTGTAATTAGATTTTTGCCACATTCTTTTGTTTTAGATTTATTTGGGTCTTTTGTGGTGATTGAATCTTATGGAATCGTTTCCAAGACATACCATGTTCCTACGTATGTTGTTTTAAATGAAAACGATATTTAATTAATTGTTTAATAGGTTGCAAATCAAAGAAAATTGTTTAATTAAATAAAACGTGGTTGATATGATCATGCAAAAACAAAATTATAAGTTATACAATGAAGGACATACAACAAAAATATATCCATGAGCTAAATTATCGAAAAAAAAATGAGTGAAAATTCTACGTCTACGTACGATAATACTACGAATTATCCCCTCAGAGAACCAGGAACAACTTGAATACATTCTTGATTTGTTAGGAATTAACAAAATGAAAATATGATGGGTTCGTACAACTGTGCATCAAAAATTTGCTGTAACAAGCTTATCAACAATTTTACAAGAACTTACATATAACAAATGATAAAATCAGAAAATTTTTTAGAAGACAAGTGCAATTTCCGCTAAGCTAATTCTAATAACGCCGTAAACATATTATGAAACGGCACGCCGATTGGATCCGTGAATTTTTGTTTTTTAGGGTACAATAATGGTAAGTTGCAGTTCTTTTAAAAATGTCGCGAAAATAATAACTTATTAGTAATTAGTGATGAGCAAAGCAAGACCAAGACCAAGACTACAGTAATCTTGGTATCGGTCTTGGTCTTGCACAAATGTTTCTAATCTTGGTCCTGATCTTGATCTTGGTCTTGGTCTTGCTCATCAAGTCTTGGTCGTGGTCTTGGTCTTGCGTATTCAGTCTTGATCTGTTACATATAATTTTTTGGGGAATTTTCCAGATCTTTTATATGTATAATTTACATATTATGCAAAGCTCCCAAATGGAGACACAGTTCAAAGAAAATCTTTATTATACTCGGTATCAAAAACTTCAAAAATTTACAATACTTGCTAGTATTGTAAATTGCTTGATAGGGGGCGGTTTCAAGAGATTTTGCACACGGGCCGCTCACATCCACGCGGCGGCACTGATCCCAAAAGAGAAACAAAGAACACTTACTCCGAGAACATTTTTGTAGATGCCTTTTTTCAAACAGTGGAAATTTAACTTTAGTGTTAAAATCTTGTAAAGCAAATTAAAATTTGAAGCAAAAAAAATGTTTCGTGGCAAGAAAAGAATATACTAAAAGTGTTTCGAAAAGTTTAACTAATACCGGAAGTAATAAGTTTCCTTTTGTCTTGCTCTTGCATATTCGGACTTGGTCTTGGTCTTGTTGTACAAAGAGAGTCTTGGTCTTGATCTTGGTATTGCAAAAATGCAAGACCAAGACCTTGCTTATCACTAATTATAATTGATAAAATTCTAAAAGAACTTGCCAAGTGTATTTTCGTAGAATTAGCTGCTTTTGAGCGAACGACACGTTAAAAGCGCAATAACTGCATTATAATGCAAATGCAGCTATAGAACATTACACATTGGCTCAGAGTGCTTTCTTTTGGGTCATATTCGCAGTCAGCCCAACCAATATTGGAAAATTAATGGATCAATTGATGAAAAGATTATTTGATAAAATTAGAAAAATTCATCGATATTTTCATCAATTAATTTTTCTATTCCTTGGATTAAGAAAGCCGAGGATTCAATGTCTTCATCAATATCGACAGCCTGCTCTGTTTGTACAATTTCAGCTTTGACACAAGTAGTATCTAACAATCTTTTACAATTGTTTCTAGTGGTAGGTAATGAACTATAATTAATATCTATGGAATGCAATTTATATCCATTCTGTATCCATTTTCAATACAAGCAATAAGTTCTTTCGAGCCCTCTTTGTTTATCCAACATTCTGGTAGTCTGTAGTAATATTATCAGGCATGATTCACCTTAAATTTTTATACCAGTTTAAGCTTGAACTAAAACTTTGAGAATCTTATTGTCGCTCTAAGATTCATTTTTAAAAAGAAACTCCTAAATCCGTGGCAAGTATACAAATAATAAAATTTTTAGTAGAGGCTTTGCAACTGAAAATAAATTGGTGCAGACAGGATCTACAAGATGCCCAAGAAACCAGTTATTCTAGTCAACTCAGAGATTTTTTCGCCTGAAAATTACATATAAGAAATATTGTATAAATTTAGAAAATCCTCTGTCAAATACTTCCACCTTTTGCGCCTCTCATCACAAATTTATTATGTTACTGTTGACATATTCACTTGAAGACAAAAGGATCACAAAAGCAACATAAAAAAATAGCCTAAATAGGGCATGAACAGATTATTTCATCTATAGAAAAAGGTCATCTGTTACAATCGTTCCCCATTATTATGACATATTATTTGTGCGAATTATTTCCGCTATTGTAATACAATTAAATTACAACACGTGTGAACAAAAAAACGGTTTTATTTTCAAGTAGAGAAAAGAAAGCCTTTTCTTTATTGTCTAGACTTTCTTTATTTATAGATAAGAGCACTTCAGTGCTTTTGGGCAATTGCCAAGTTCTCAATTGGAGAAATAGACAAAAAACAAATTATATTA
Source organism: Epicauta chinensis (assembly GCA_021725515.1). Lineage (NCBI taxonomy): Eukaryota > Metazoa > Arthropoda > Insecta > Coleoptera > Meloidae > Epicauta > Epicauta chinensis. Next base: position 183,846 of record JAEDXX010000094.1, on the reverse strand, counting down.
AACAGGATGATTAAAGCAACAGGTCGACAAGAAAATCGAATGCCCCACAAGATAGTAATCTGAAAAAGTAGTAAACTATCTTAATGAGACTTTTTGCACTATTTTTCATCAGATGATATATCAATAATATATAAACAAGCGGTTATTTATTATTACTACTATTCATTAATTTGATTACAGTAAAAAATACATCAAGGGCAATGATTATCATGGGTAATGATCATTATTTAATTATTTTAATATGTTTCATTTATTTTGTAAAAAGTAAACATATCACTGATTACCTATATAAAGCAGTATATCATAGCAAAATATTTTATTCAGAATGAATCAAATAAATATTATCGTTTTGACTATTGTTGCGCTGTTAGTTCTAATTGTGCAGGTATTTTTCATATTTTCATTTAACCGCTTAGAAAATTCATTAGAAAATTTCAGCTTGAGGCTGCGCCACAAAATGGACCTCCACCAGGTAGAGGAAAACCCGACTGGGCTGGCCGTCCAGGAGGTCCAAGGGGACATCCTCATGGTAAACCACCGAAAAGTAATGAATCAAATAGTAGTGAGGAACAACCGCCGCCACCACCACCCTCAAATAATCCTACTACTGAGGCTGCAGCAGCGGATACAACTACCGCGGCTACTAAATAAAATTAAATACGAATATATAATTGGTAATCACTTGACGACACTGTATTGGTGCACAAAGTAAAATTAAAGTATGGCAATAGTAAATTTTTCTTTGTAATTAAAATTATAAACTATAAATGTTCCGATGTCCATCTTTTCTACACAAAATTTGCCCTTAAACTATTAAGGTAGTACCTTCACCAAGTGGGTTTTCTTGGGATTTTTTAAAATTTTGTCAAATCAATCTGCATCGATCGGTGCAAAAATGAAATTTCTGTACTACACAGTTTCAGAGATATTGAATTTCAAAGTTCGAGTTTCTGACACTCTTATACATGACGCTATACAAAATACCGAACAATTTACGCACAAGTATAATTTTATCTCAGAAACTTTTCTTGAGATTTCTATGAAAAACTAACGTAATATTAAATAAAAATCAGCGAATTTTTTAAGATAATAATAAGTCATCGTTATTGCACAGTTTCGAAGATATTAGGAAATAAATAATGAAAAATTTTTCACATTCCGGTAGTGGAAGGGATACACTAATAACAAGCTGGCAACAACGCATACTTAGATATGATAAAATACTGAAGTTATACTCAGGGTTCGGAAGTAGTAAATGTCGACGTAATTTACGGTATAAAATACGCGTAGTTTTTTTATTTACTACGTGTAGAAAATTCATAAAAAAACTACGTATTTACTACATATTTACTACGTGGATTGTTTTTTTTTTTGTAATTCAGAGCAAGAATTAATATATTAAAGCTTGATATCTCCATTCTCTATTTCATTTGAGACTTTTATTCATGAATAGTAAGTGAAAACAGGGAATAGTTTTCAGTTAAACTTTTCTTCAATGTTCTCGATAACGAGTAAAAATTTTCAAAAACGGATACATCCAGATTTTCAAAATATTGTGCTGCATGGTTCATATAAATTTCATCTAAATCCATTGCGTAACACTAAAGATATTGCCCACAAATAACAATTGTTTTTGTTTATTTGCTGTAAAGTAAACACTTTATCGTTGAGGTGGGTAAAGTAAACACTTTACCATTGAGGTGGGTAAAGTGCTACTTTACCATCTAGTTTTTAGTCGATAAAGTATGACTTTAACAGCAAGTATTGAAAAAATACATTTTACCCGAGTCGACATTTAGCGTGTCATCAACGTATCATAGCACATCAAAAGTGATCACTTGTGATGCGCTGTTGACACGCTAAATATAATAGATCTATTATATTTAGCGTGTAAACAGCGTTTCAAAAATGCAGTTTCTTCCATTTTACAACTTGTGATGCGCTATTGATATCTAAAATTTGACAACTTTGAAATACTATTGATACTCTACCTATTATAATTGGATATCAATAGCGTGTCAAAGGTATCACTTCAAAAAAAAATAATAATAATAATTATTATTATTACTATTATTATTATTATTATTATTATTTCATATGAAATCTCGACTATAATAATCGATTTTGTCTTATTATCATTTATTTATCAAAATGAAACAAGTAACTTATGTCAAATATATGGGGGACGACTTCAGACGACCTTTTATCACTTTTACAGCCCCTTTCCAAGACAAACTATAAAGAATTCTATCAATTCAATTTTTATGATAATTGTATGGCTTGTTTTTGCTAATTACTACAGGGGAGGTGTGTCTGGGAGTGTCAGTTGTAAAATGGAATACTGTAATGTTTACGATAAGACTGTGGAATAATCACGATCTAACGAATCAAAATAAATAAACAATTGTCTAGGCCAGAGGTTCCCAATCTTTTCCGGTTTGCGGCTCCCTAAATAATCAGATTTTTTCCGCGGCGCCCTCAATACATCAGATTTTTTCTAAATTTTTGACTTTCTTGAAAAATTGGAAAACTTTCCTTTTTTAAAAGCGCAAAATTTCAAGAATTGGAAAACTGAATATTTCGCGGCGCCCTAATGACGGCATTGCGGCTCCCCGGGGAACCGCTGGCGCACACTTTGGGAATCACTGGTCTAGGCGGTATTATAGATGATAAATGAGATTTTCTCTACCATTGAGAATTGACCTCATTGTGGTTTCCACACCTCACTGCACATTATTGGTAAATTACTTCAATCTCTGTATAAGCCCCCGTACCACAGTTTAGTCTGCTCCCTCGGAAACAAGATATAGAAATGCCAACTTCTATCAACAACTGCCAACGACTTAAAACGTTGACGCCATCTACGGTAGTTTTACAAAAATTAGCAAGAAACTCTTCTAACATGTCCACTTTATAACTATGCTCCATTCAACAGCGAACAAAAGAAATGACAACTTTGGTACCCTATTGACGCGCAAAATTTCGACTTGGGAATATTGACAACTTTGATTACTTGTTGAATTGCTATTAATACTCTATGAAATGCAATTGATACCCAAAATTTGCTTTATCCAACAGAGAACAAAAGAAATGACAAGTTTGATGTTTGATACCCTATTGATGGGCAAAATTTCGACTCGGGTATACATAAATATTTAACAGTTAAGGCAGTTGTTTGCATTTTATTTAGAGCCCAAGCGAAATGTTGTCCCGGGCTTCAGAGCTGCTAAAACAGACTCTGTGTTCAATTATATAGGTATTACAAATTTGATATTAGACAGTATTTACTACAAAATCTACGTAAACTACATTTACTACATCAAAAACTACGCGTAGACGTAGTCTATGTAGAAGATATTTTTTACATGTACTTTTCCGGACCCTGGTTATACTCGATACATTATTGTAATATAAATTGTGACATTTCAAAGAGGTTAAATTTTATGCAAATCATTGTCAGTATTCTGAAAGTCCTTAATTATATAATTAATTAATAATTTAATTCCAATCCCAATACCATTTGATAATTTTTTCACAAGAATCTCACTATCAAAATCAAACTACGATAAACTAAGAAACAAAATAAAACTTTGTTAATTTCTTAAAACCATATAAACAAAGTCTTAAGATTGTATCATCTCAAGCATGTGAAAATCTAGGGACTTTCAGAACATAAGTTGCATATAGGTATTTCGACATTTGTCTGTCAAAATTTCAAATTACAATAATGAATCGAGTATATGTCGTATATGTAATGTATACAAGCTCGGATAGAGTTGTCAGATTTTTCAAACATGCAATTTCTCGTTCGGGATTGGCCAGAAATGGTACATAAACAACAAAAAGTTTCGGGCTTAGGAATATCATCTCCTTATTGACTCTACTGTATATTCGAACATAAATTATTTGCTCCGACTGTCGTGAAGGTACTACCTTAAGAAAAGGAATAGTGGAGGAAATCTTTAGATCTTATTTGTTAGATGCGAAATTGTGTTTAAAGGTACATTAGCAAGCTCAAAGGTTAGAGAGAAAGTGACGTTGCTTTTGTGCTGTGACAGAGCAATGGCGCTGTAAACCAAAATCAACTAGAGATGACACTACATCGACTGTAGCCGAAACTAAGTCACTTTTCTTCAAGAACAGAAAGCCACAAATCTTACGGAATTTCTTATTTTTGTGCCGTAAACTGCATTCCAAAAAGGAGCAACTTTCAATTCAACTACTTTATGAAATTGGCACAAAATATGAAGCGGAAACATTTGCAATTAAGTCAGTTGAAGACTAAATGACAAAGCAGTTGATAAACGACGATATGCAACTCTTCTATAGGCACACTTAAAGTTATCAAACAACAGCTTCATGAGATAAATTAAATTCCATCGATGGCAAATCCGTCAAACACATTAACGGCTATCACTGACATAAATTTCATTCAATTCTGTTATAAATAAAAAGTAAAATCATCAAAATCGATTCAAATTGGTCTTGCAATCGAATTAACGTCTTACGGGAAAACTAAATAAATCCTTTCAACAGTTTCTCAATATGAAGTCTAGAAAAGATTCTTCTTCAAACTAGCATCTTTTCAGAGTTTTTTTTTATCCACTTTGAATTTGTTTCTTATGGCCACATATTGACTTTTGTCTCGGAGATGTCAACATTAAGACCCATTAATTAATGCCTTTTCTATAAAATCGAGAAATCTTTCTCGTGTAAAAAGGAGGCTCCTGCATATGGCGTAATATTGTAGGTAAATTAGGACATAATGCCAGACTAGTTATTCCTCAAACATTTGTGCATAACGAGCCTGATTTACTTGGTAAATGGTAAATGTAGGTAATGTTCCAGTTTTTTGCAAGGAATAAATTAAACATATATCCACCAAACACAGTCAGCCACATCCGACAATTTCTATTAGGCGTCTCTAAATTAAACAACATCTCTTAGAAGGCATCTAACTCTGAATTAGATCCTTAACGCTAAAGACACTACTTTTAGAGCTGTTAATCATTTAATTCAATAGCTTAAAAACAACCATCTGCTGCAACGACAGATTGCAAAGTTATCTTCTGTAGAGTTAAAAGTAATGCGATTATACGGATATTGAGAAGTACAGTAATGAACGCAGTAGACGTAAATAATTAATAAATATTTAAGGCTTAAGAGCAAAAACCATTTCGTTAATCGTAGTTCAACCATCCGCATTATAACACTAGCACATAAAACTAAGATTGCTCTTTATAATACGACAAAATTTAATTTTTAACCCTTCACATATAAATCAAATGTAATCAAGTTTTAAAGAAAATACCGTAAAGTCTGGAAAAAGTCTATTTTAAAGAGGTAATCAAATTGAAAAATTGAATTATAATATAATTTCCGTTTTGCTGTTATTTATTATTTCCTTTTATAGTTATTGACTGACTGCCTACATCTAGTAAACTGATGAAAGCTATAAAACTCTTTAAAAAATATAATTTTGCAACTTTTATTTCGTTATTGCTTGCGTTCACGTCTACAGTAAGTATATTGATAGGAAATATATAGTTAAGAAACTAATTATAAATTGGGTCACATGGTTAATCATTTTAAAGAGTTGTGAATTAATGCACGTTAAAAGCATATTGATTAATGACGATAATGAAACTACAAGAATATTTATATACAATTAACAGACAAATAAGATACAAATTATTCGTCAGACTAGTAGGAAATTGAATTACTTCACAAATATCGATTGAAATTTGAAATATTTTCTGTTTATAGATATTACAGTTTGTTCATCAAAATTGATAATGAAATGATGCTTCTCTCTATTTTATTCTACTAGGTCAATTGATTCGTTGAAAATCAGCAGTTCTATGTGATTGACAATGGAATTCATTGTTGTATAGCTAACAAGCAACAAGCCATGAAACGCTTTTCCGTATGTATTGAAATGAAATTGAACAAAGTCAATTGAATGTTGTTATTGCCCATATTACAAAGACAACGTATATTTTCCTCAATTTATTATATTGTTAGAACTTTTTGAATCGTTTTATCGAAGGCACTCAGAAAGTTATTGGCTACTCTATGTAGAGAGCATGAAGTAAAAGTCTTTCAATATAGACGTTGTGCTGTCTGTTCTGAGATACAACACAGTTAACAAAAATAGTGTCATATTGTTAGTAGTAGAGTCAAAAATACAACAGGACAGTAATATACAGATAAAAACCGAACAGATAGAGAAATGCGGTAAATTTTCTTTTATGAAACGACTCATGAAAGTTTATATTCTTCATTAAATTGTGCCCACTTTCTGCTTGATTGAAATGCATCTTTATGGATTTCATTTTTTATAAACTTTTTAAATGCCGCAGTTATTCTCTTTCTCTACTGGAAACTTTCATTATGTTGACAAAGATGATGACAGACAACTAGAAAAAGGTATTGTCAATCATTAACACCTAATCAGAGAAACTTTCCTGCATCTACCGAAACATCAAAATTACACCACCTTGATGTGGACTGAACTTAATTTATTTTGACTCTTAAAAAATTAAGCTTTTGATGCCGCTCTTCCACTCAACAATCCTCGAAAATAGCAAGTTTTCCTAGTACTTGAATGTGGTACATTCAAGAACTTAAATTAGGTCACCAAAGAGCCTTAGGTCCTTAGATGCTTAAGTGACCTAAGCTATAAAAGGCGGACGCTTGGGCTGAAACAATCGGTATGTTTCAATAGTTAACATGTTTGTTCTAGGCTGTGGCTTTATTTATCAGCGACAAGAGTTGCCTTCAAGGATGCGGAGCTGCTACTTGAATTCGTTGCTTTGCTCTCATCTTCACTGTGTTCTGAGTCTTAGAAAAATCATACTCTTAATCTCTTTCATATTCTCTCTATTTGTGTATTCATTTGCAACAGTCTCTCAATAATTACTACATGAAAGTACAGTCGGACCCACTTAAATGCAACTCGCATAAATGCAAAACCCGCTTAAACGTTCCGCTCCTTCGTGTCCCATTATTTTTCCCTATACATGCCATGAATTTTTGCCCGCTTACTTGTAACCCGCTTAGGAGCAAAAACCGCATAATTCTACCGTTAAGTCATCTAAAAATAGCCACATAAATGCAATTTGTTTTCAAACAATAGTAGATTATGTTATTAGGCGTAAAACTGGAACTTTGTGTGCTGAAGCTGACTGTTGTCTGCCGAACGCTAGTGAGGCAGACATGTCAGCTGAAGCACACAAAGACAGTTTTGCGCCGAATGACATATACTAGTTTATCTTCAAACGTCTTAATTTAACATTTTTTAATATTGAAAAGTTTTTAAAAATTAAAATTTTAACTGATCGCAATATCTTGGCAGTACTGCTTCCATGGCGATGCAAAAAACAAAATTCATACAACGAATAAAATTAAACGCCAGTGACAGATTTTGTCATTTTGTCTGCCTAAGCTTATAAAAAAAGAAAAAAGCGCCTAGGCACACAAAATGCTATTTTTACCTTGTCATTTGAGTCATAAAAACTGTCACTTTTGTGCCGTTTGAAGATAAACGTTTTTTTTTACTATTATTAAACTTTTTTACTGCTTACGTTTACAAGAGAATTATTTATTAAAAGATACATTCTTAACGATGAAATCTCGAGACAAAAGCCAGCAAATTTACTTTAAATATAAACACATTATACAACTAACGTTCGACTTTATAAGATGTTTTTTTAAAATCGGATATAAGCATGGATTTTGAAAATTATAAGTTGACAACGGATCCAATTGAAGGAATAGAGAACCAAATATTATTGCAAAACAAAAATTCTGTTCTAAAGAAGATTTTTGATTTAAAAAAAAGTAATATTAAAAGATATTGTTATCCATTAATCTGTACTACTGATTTATTTATGTTTGTGTTTCTTTATTTTTCTAAAATGTATTTTTAATGTGCATATGTATATCTTGATTCACGTGAACCTCGTTTAATTTCAAAACTATTGCATGTAAGTGGGTCCCCGCATAAAAGCAAAATTGTTGCATTTAAGCGGGCCAAGCATAAATGAGAAACTCTGTTAAGTGCAACTAAAATTCGTGTCCCGTCAAGTTGCATTTAAGCGAGTTCTACTGTATAACGATTGAATTGCTTAGGACTTTTAATGTATGCTCTTAAATTTTTTTGTCACATATTCCATTCATGTCCCATAATCCATATAGTTTTTTTTATGTTTGCATACTAGGTACTATATATATATATATATATATATATATATATATATATATATATATATGGTGATTAAAGCTCTAAATATGAAATTGCATTAAATACATACATAAAAAAAAATCGGTTGAAAAATACTCAAAAGTAAAAGTATAATATAACATTAATAATAAATCAAATAACTACAAAGACTTAGGAAAAAAGTTCCATTCAACGGTTCAAATAAAAGCACGTGAAAGATAAATCAAGGAAAGTGTTGACATTGAACTGTTTTTATCCGATTCACGTAACATGTAGAAGGCGTGAAAAAAGTTTTTCTACTTATAAATGTACATCACATATTCGACAAATACGTGTACATTAATGGAAACCAACAGTACAATCTTTCATTCAATAGCAATTTCATCAAATAACGTTTGTGCCAAGTTATATTCATCACAGACAGACACAGGCACGTTCAAGATAATCGTTGACTGGTAGACACGATACCTGATTCCGTATTTTTTTAACATTTACTTTATATTTCTTCATTCTTGAAGATGAGGAGGGTCAAGATATGTGTCTTTTTTTTAATAAGCTAAAACAGGAATAATTCAATGGACTTAACATTGCCACTTATTTGACATATGATATATCTTTAAAAATGATTTGCTTTGTGGCTTCTTTCTTATTGATCGAGGAGAAAGAAATCTACTGGATCACCATATATTTAGAAAAAAATCCTGTATAGGACAAATAGTTTTCTTTTCGTGAACCGCCAAACGAAGAGAACTTTTCTTTATGTAAGAAGTTAAAAATATCATCATTACTGAGTATTTATTTTAAATCCTAAGGTTGTAAGTATACAAAGCCAATAAGTTTACGACTCATTATTCTCAATATGTCTTTGCCTAACTTTTTAAGAGTAGATTACGTTATATCTCTTAAATCCAACGTAATCGGTCGACGATCTTTGTTATTGAGTTGGATGCCATTGACTTTTAATTATTTTTGAACAACAAATGGACATTATTAATAATAATTATTAGTTAATAATAATGAGCTATATCTTCAAATGCAAATTAATTTGTGCTCAAAATAATGGCGAATTGATTTGGATATTAAATTTGAATTTTTTATTGAAATTAAGATAGTACCTGCGATAAAAACGATGCATAGGACATCTGCTTATTGTCTATGATGACATTGTGAAAGCTTGTTTGGAATTCGTTTACATATTTCATTATAAAACCAACAAAATAATAGCAGTGCTGCAATGTATCTAGATACGTGTATCTAAATTTCGTATCTAGATACAAGATACGTATCTAAGATACGTAGCTAGTTGCTTTTCGTTTTAATATCTGTATTTTGTATCTAGATACACTTCACATGTATCTTTTGTTAGAATTTTAGATGCAGATACAAGATACTTTAATTTGTTTATTTTAATTTGTAAGTTTTTAATAATTTTTCCGTTGTTATAGAAGTTCCTAAAAAAGTATTTGATCAAGAAAAATACACGTTATACCTAGATATATTTTCAAGTATTTATTATAGCACTACTACCTACTATCATAGTAAATGAATATTTAATGTACCTATGTATGTGTAATAATATACTATATATCACCTGTATTAGGCGTTGTGTGAATGGCTTATTCTTATATTGCTTCAAACACTAATCAATCGTCATAAAGTTTTTAAGAAATAATTCAGAAATGAAACTGCTAAATTATCAAAACTTATTTCCAAAAGCGGCCAGCTATACGGACGGGTACCTGCTTGTCAATACTTATTTCTACAACCGCACCTATATTCCAACATTTTGAAACTTTAATGCTCGATTTAATCCCCTTAGGGATGAATTATCAAAAATCCTTTCTTAATGAGCGTCTACATCACAAAAGGAATATACGTGCTAAATTTAAAGTCTATCGAACGGATAGTTTCGGAGATATCGTGATGAATGAATCGGTGCATCAGTGAATGGGAAATAGCTTATATAAGTATAGAAAGATACTATATAGTATTGCATACAAGAGTTTTAAAATTCGTTATATATAATGCATTACTGATCACTCATCTGTAATTCATTTTCTTTTACTATATAATAATAAATTAAGTATCTAGATACACATTTTTTTCAAATATCTGTATCTGTATCTGGATATATTTTCAAAGTATCTATTGTAACACTGAATAATAGCCTTAGATTGACTTCCATGAGCAGACAATCGAAAACTTCAAATTATCAGGACAGGAAAATTATCCGTAATTTGAATTTCACTGTAAGTTGTCGGACTATTCGGCTAATTAGTCAGAATTCACAATTAAACGGTAGAAATCCTAGAAAAATGCCTGTTGTTCAAAAAACGTATAATAAAAAGCGAAGACTATTTGCAAGAGAACAGTTAGTATGGTCTGCATCGAAGAAGAGTAATATTTTGTCGTCTAAGAAGAGCTAAATAGTCCTTTATGATTTGACTGGACCACATATGTTAGATCGCCAGAAGGCACACCATTCAATTTCAAGTATATTTTTAAAACAATAAAACACGGCGGATCAAAATTTACGGCTTGAAGTTGTTTTTCCTGCCATACTATGGGGTCAATATTTTGGAGAAAAAACATAATGGATCCATTTACTTACACTAAAACTTTATTAAATGTTATGCTCTCCCGTATGTAGACAACAAAATGTCCCTGAAATTGCCATTTATGAAGGATAATAATTCAAAATATACAAGTTGATCTGCAAAAGAACTCCAAGCCTACACGATGCGATGGAGTTTTGAAAAATAAGGACTACTGAATTGAGTACTAGTTTCTTCTTGAGATAACATGAATTTGTCAATAATATTAGTAAAACTATCCTTCTAAGGTTATTCTGATAAAATATCGAATAAATCTTAAATGAAAATTCTTAGATCAGCTTGATACTGCTATATTTGTTATCTCAACAGTCTCTCATATTGTCCCGACGACAGGAACCAAGACGATAATAGAAATATTCTTACGAAAATAAAGAGAAAGACCAAACGAGAGACCCCCTTCTGTCGATAAGAGACCTCTCGTGGCATCATTTACAATTAGTAGTATTATTTCATGACCAACCGAAACAACTAGTTTCTCGGAAGATTTTAGTTTTCCGCACCAAGGGCTTCAATCTACATTCCACGTCTAAAACAACAACGATTAATTAATGAATTGATTAGTCAAACAACTATTTAATTGTGAAAAGTATTTTGTAAGATATTACTTGAAGAAAATTTGATTTGTCGTTCGTGTTTAAGCACTTACTCACGTACTCCACGTACACTCTTAAAACATCAATGATCTTAAGCATTGATTTTTGTACTATCAATACAGAATGTATTTGATAACGGACGGTGATACTAGACGCCCGAAACATGCTACGAATCAAAAATAAAGGCATTGATAGTCCAACAATCAGTGTTTAAATTAAACAACAATGTCTAAAAACTTTAAACAAACGATCAATGATCTTCAGGTAAAATCTCAATATCACTGTTTTCTCGTTTATAAATAACCAACGGTCAATTACTTGCCGTTCACTTACTTTGTGGGATTTTGTGAGAAATAATGTAAGACGTAATAAGAAGTTCCACGTTCCCCACATAATATACATCGGCCTAAAATATAAATTCGTTTAAGATCATCAATACTATTATTTGTTATGCTAACAAATGAAATACTTACTGTCTATTTGCGACAACGCTTAATCAAATTAATAATTAATTAAACACTTGAAACTAAAATATATTAAAATAACAGCAATCGATTTTTTTTTAGTCAAATTTAACAAAGAATAATCAGTAACGAACAATTAACAGAATGAAACACAATGAAACAACAACCAATTTTGCTGATTTTGCGAAACATTGAGGACCAATCATAAGAGCGCAATTTGAATTTTTTGCGCGGCTTTATATCAGCGCTTCATTAGACCCAACTGTGAACTATGTTAGTTTGCTAGCGCCATCTAAATTCGCAAGCATAAAATCAGCATGTGACTTTAGCCAAGGTCGTCCATTTAAGTGAAGAGGCCCTGATATAGGTATTATATAAGTGCCACTGTATAGTTGGGTAAATGACTTAGGAGATTGATGTTTTAATAAGGATTTCTGCGGTGTACATGGATATACCAAGTTATGACTTATTCTCAGACCACTCACCGGTGATGGCAACAATTAATAATTATGTTATCTATAGGAAGCCAAAGTTTGACTGCACAACAAAAATACAAAGTGAGATGAATATACGAAAAGTATACAAAAAGAACCTGAGTGAACATTAACAATTGACACGGCTTTGATATAGCTACTTAACATTTAAATAGGCAACCCAACCAGTGACACATCATAAGAATCAATGGACATTGAAAGACTTCTAATAGAGAAAAGAAAAGCAAGGGCAAATGCCATCACACCCAAGCACTTGCAGGCAAAATCGCATTAAATAGGCTCAGCAATCAGTTGAAGTATAAAATTAAAGAAATGCGAGAAAAAGCATTCAGTGGCTACCCAACTAATCTCAAAAGGTCATGATGGTTCTATCAAGATACCGCTAAAACGCTTGAATGAACCTAAAGAACCTAAAGAATTAATGGATTAATTAATTTTAATCTAATCCCTTACAAGAAGGAATTAAGAGAAAATCCAAATTTAATTTAATATTGCAAATGATGGAATATTTTATATCAGAAAACCGGTCTACGCCAATGTTTGCAGTAGAGAATGACAAACGTGCGACAATCTTAGAGCGCTGCCCACCTCAAAGAGTATCTGCTCTCTACTTATAATAAACTAGCTGCATAGATAATCTAGCTATTCAAGCTGTACCTAAGCGACTTTGTTAGCCTAGATTATAAGTGGGTCACATAATGTGCTATTATCTGTTAGTATTTCATTTCCGTATATGTAAGAGAAAATACACATGGCAACGTCGCAATTAAACTGACAACGTCGCAATTATAACTGACAGGTGGATGTCAGCTGTTTTCAAGGTATTGAACATGGAGTCTATATAAGGAGCACGAACTCCATGTATGCAAAGTTTTTCTAAAAATAAGAGGGCGCTAGTGTTCCATTTGCACCACTGATTTCAGCCAACTAGATGCCGAAATGTCAAATTTTGATTTTTTGTTTAATACACAAGTAATAAGGTTACGTTGCTAACTTCACGTATCAATATGCTACTATATTCAGAGCAGTGCACATGCAGTGCAAATCATAGACAACATAGAATATAGAACGCAAAGTCCAATGGGTGACCTTGAACAGCCTAAAAACGCACCTACCACAACCCGTAAGATGGCGCTGACGCCTTCTAATGTTATTATGGTTGCTATTGTAATGTTTTTTAAATATAAATAGGCAGTCATGAGGACTGCCGACAGAAGTGAAAACTGTATTTTGAAATTTCAAACATAATTTTTGTATTAAAATTACGCAAAAAGCTATTATTACTTTGTTCTACAAACAAGATAAGTAGGTATTGCTTGTGTACGTACAAAACTAAAATTAAATATCTAGTTTTGTTTTAGATTTTATAAATGGATAAAAAATACATCGACTGAAGACCAAATAGACGAAATCCACGAATTTATTTAAAAATGAATACTGTCTCAGGATTAAGAAGATAATATACTTGCAAGTATCCCAATTGTGCTTCAACATTACGTTAAGTTCTTATTTCCATGCGAACATAAAAATTTAATTGAAAATGAAATTATTAATAAAATAATCAGTCTGACAATATTTACTTTTAGCAGTGGCATAAATTTGGTTTTAAGTGTTAAAGATACTAGAACTGTAGAATTTAAAAATAAATTTTATAAGAATACAATAGAAATGTATAGAAAAGATTAAAAATAAAAACTGTAAAATAAATCTAGTTTTCTTTAATGAATAAATAATTTGAAATGAAAAATAAATAAAAAGGTACGAGTATCAAATTTGGCTGATTTTGCACCCACCACAAGCCAATAGATGGCGTCTGGACAAAAAAAATACAGGGAGTTTGCGTTCTATGTTCACTATGTTGTCTATGGTGCAAATGGAACACTAGCGACACCTGTGGTAATTTTTTCGGAACAAATTTTGTCAATTTATTCCATTTGAGTTCGGGCTCCTTGTATAGACTCCATGGTATTGAAATTGCGATGTCCTTTTTAGCCCCGTTAGAGGGCGAATTTTCAAAAATCATTTCATTGTGAGTGTTCAGAGCACCAAAGGAATTTATGTTCTAAATTTAATATCTATCGGACGGATAGTTTCGAAGATATCATAATGAGTCAGTCAGTGAGTAAGGGAGTGAGTGGTAAATCGCTTTTATATTTATAGATCATATAATTTAAAAAAAAATTAAGTGTGCATGTCAATTATAATCATAATCGACACAAAAATAATAAATTTCTATTAAAGACTTATGCAATCAATTATATTAATCGGTTTCGAAATACTGCTATTTAGTACACGGGATATAGTCCCGTCATCCATCACCGTGTTCCGCTACTGATTATTTCAAAACAAAACATAAACCAACATGTAGCCACCTCACGGCGATAACATCAATTAACTCAAACTATCGGTAAACAGGCTTCCTATAGTAAGCCTAGAGTAATGTAAAAATTTCGCATCTTTTAATAACATCTATCAATTTAAATGATCAACTAATATTTTATACATTCAATCTGAATTATTTAATACGATAATATTTGATTAAAGTAATAAAAATTGAGAACAAATCAATAGTATTGCGCAAGCGCCATCTCTGTAATATTGATTCGCTCAAGACTACTACGCCCAGTCGATAACACAGAGTTTTTTGTTGTTTGTTTATCACGTTTATAAACCCAAACATTTAACGGTTTTAAATTGGTTCAAAATTAATTATTAATTTTAAATTAATTTACTCTAATTTATTGTGTAAATTATTATGTCAATATTGTAATTATGTCGAATTTGTTGAGACCAGCAATAGTTGATGGTATTAAAGATTTAATTTGTCATATTACTGGTAACAAGGTATATTATAACCTCAATTTTGTTAAAATAATTATTGTTATTATTGTGATTGTTGTTTAATTCGTAGGAAAATACTGAAGAATTTAAGGGACACGAACACCGTGTGTACGATGTAATTAAAAAATCGTCAGATAAAATCTACATACCGAGTCTGAAAGATTTAAATGATGATATGGATAATATGATACGAAAATTCCATTTTCATTCGTTTCATCGACATGCTGATTATTTGAGAAAAACGTATGAAAATTATTTGAAACAATTTGATTGTAATGATTTAACTAATCATTTAACAATAATTAAATTTCTATTGATAATGTCAACAAGTCCAATTGAGAATTTCTTGCAATATCCGGAAAGATTTGAATTTATATCTAAACGGCAAACAGACGATGAAGATGAAATTAATTGGTATGAATATTTAAAGGAGGATATCGATGTACGGACAACGTATTCAGATGAGAGTAGTGTAAGCAATTAATTAACTAATTTAGCTAATCAATAAAGGGTGGATATTTTCTAATTTAAACACATGTAGCAAGCAGCTCTACTGAATACAATGTACAGTAATTTCGATGGTTTTGTAGGATATTTCCAATAAGGAGACTTCGTACAAAATAACTGATGGCACATTTCTATTTTAGTTTTTAGGGGCGTCCACTTATATTTTTTAGTCGTTAATTTTCGGTACTATTATTGACTTACTCCTTTGTTTTTTTCTTCTATCATGCATTATGGTAACAATAATCATCAATAAACAATTGTTTCATAGCACTCTAAGGCGACTCATATCTAATTTTTGTAATTTGCACTTGCAAAATCTAAATTTTCCAAAAATACCAACATTTTTCAAAATAACCACTTATTTAAAAAAAATTAATGAGTAGAAAAACACAATTTTTTTGTCATTTGAAAAACTATAAAAGCTACTCGATAAAGTAGGTCAGGAATGTGCGATATTTTACGAAAAATAAATGCGTTCATTTCCAATAATAATGAGATAATTGGAAAAATTATTTAGGCTTTGCTAAAGAATTCTGAATTAATTTTTTCGCCTTTCAACTTTGTTTAATAAGAGAAAAGAATGAAATTTATGTCAATTATTGAAGATAGTGTGCTTGATATTTGTGCTGGTTCTGTTTCCTAAGATTCACCGTCATTTTCCAGATTTTTCTCAGAGCTCAACAACAGTTGATTCTAGAAAAGCAGGCTTTATTGTTAAAGACGAGTCAGATTGTATAATTCAATTTTGGCCACATTCTTTTGTTTTACAATTATTTGGGTCTTTCGTGGTGATTAAATTTCATGTAATTTTGATCGTTTTCAAGACATAGTTTGAACTTATGTATATTGCTTTAAATGAAAACTACATTTAATTAATTGTTCGATAGATTGCAAAGGAAATTGTGTTTCCAGAACATTCTTTTTTGAATTTTAGAAGTTATACAGTGCAGGAGGTACAACAGAAATACACCTATGACCTAAATTATTAATAATCAGTTGGGTGAACCAAAATGACTAACCTATCGAATTTATGGCTTCAAAATGGCCTATATGTTGAAAAAAAATTCTCCCATTGAGAAAATTTTTAGTTCAATTTTAAAAGGTGTCGGTGGCCATTTGAAATTTCCCATTTAAATAACACACAAAAGAATTTTTGTCCATTAAAAATGCTATAACTTTTGAACCGTTTGAGATAAAAATTTTATCCAAGCATATTCTTCTAGAGCATTAAATTCTCGAAAAAGGTGTTTTGGAGTTGATTTTTTATTTCAAAAATTCATGTACTTACGGGCAATGAAAGTTGACGAAAAATATATATGTTTGTTTTAACTTTCATAGCCCGGAAATATATGAATTTTTGAGTTAAAAGAATCAACTTTGAAGTATTTTTTATAGTTTTTATTGCCCTATAAGAATATGCCTGGATAAAATCTTTATCTGAAACGGTTCAAAAGTTATGGTATTTTTAATGAAAATTTCCAGAATAGCTTTAAACTGAACATATCTGATTTTCATCAGCTAAAGTATTTTTTAGAGAATTTAATGCCCTACAAGAATATGCCTGGATAACATTTTTAGCTCAAACGATCAAAAGTTATAGCATTTTTAATGGACACAATTTTTTTTTGCGTGTTATTTAAATGGGAAATTTCAAATGGCCACCGACACCTTTTAAAACTGAGCTAAAAATTTTTCCCAATGGGATAATTTATTTTTCAACATATAGGCCCTTTTGAGGCCATAAATTCGATAGGTTAAGTCATTTTGGCTCACCCTACTGTACATATAAAATTTCAAATAAAAATTAGTTAAAATTTTACATCTAAAAAGATTAATTTGCATAATATTAATATTACACACCCACAAAAAAAGTATCCCCACAGGGAATCAGGAACATTTTGAATACATTTTGATCACGCGACAATTCAAAAGTAAAAATATCAATAAGACACTAGTGTTTCTAGAACCTGCTTATTTTGCTACGAATTAACAAAATAAAAGTATGATAGGTTCATACAACTGTGTGAATTTTTGTTTCTTAGGGTGTAAAAAAGGGTAAAATTGTATTTTTCTTTGCAAATATCTCGAAAATTGTGACTTATCTACCATAGAAACATTGTCATGAGCAAAATTGTAGTTAATAAAATTCTAAAATAGATTCCCAGATGTCTGTTCGTAGGATTAATTGCTTTTGAGTAAACAATATGTTAAAAGTGCAATATTTGTATTTTTACTGCTGCTGTAGAGTGCTACGTGCTTCCTTCTGGGTGATATCTCCAGTAAATCTGACTAATATTTGAGAATTAATTTTTGTTAATTATTTGATAAAATCAAAAAAAAGGGCAGTGCAAGACTTCTTTTCCACTTTTAAATAATACATATTGATTATAGTTACAAATAGTATGGATCAACAAGTATTGTGCAATAGTAAAATATAATTAGTTTACAATTCAAAATTACGTAAAATACTCAGTACTCACCCTGTATTCTGTAGAATTAATTAAAGTAAGGATAGATTTCTACCTGTTTTATGTAAAATTTTACTAGCTGTAGTTTGACTCATAACTATTTTTCTCGAAAAATTGATAATTTTCGAGATATTCACCAAAACCTACCCTTTACCTCATGTTCACCTATTAAAATAAAAAATTCACGAATGAAATCAGGGATATTGTTAGGCCATGTTTAGAACACTAAAATAAAGGCCGCTGCAAACGTCCACCTTGATCATTTCTCCGAAATGAATATTTCTATTTCCTGGCTCATTAGAAGTTTCCATTTGTACTCCCAAAGTACATAAGATGTAGAGCACTTTTAGGATAAGTGAAACATGAAGAAAAAAGGGAATAACTCGAAAACAAAAAATCTAATTGCCCTATATATTTAGGTTCTAAAAAATAGTGTTATCAATTATTTTCTCCGAGCTCTCCTTATAAGAGAGAGAAATTAAACCACCCTTCCCTGTCAGTATAACCTTTAAGTATTAATATTTAAAATTGCTGCTGATTACTCGCACCTTATATACAGCATTTGAAATCTCCAGTGTATGTTGTATTATTAAGGACACGTTTGAAGCTTGAGAACATTATGTTGTGCAATACATTAACGTTTTATTACACTACAATAACTTTAATTGTAAAACAACAATGTTTCGTGGCTTTAACAAAACGATTATTTATGTTCAACAAGCAACTGTAATCTATTTTAATTAAGATATGCTCGTATGCAATGCCCACAACAGACAATTTTAGATTTAAAGAGAATACATTCGAATGTGGATTTTGCTAGTTATTTTTGCCAGATTAAATTTTTTTAACAATGTTTTATCAAAAACAAACACTTAAAAAATTGAACATGATGATAACTAAAGATAAAGTATTCATATAATGAAGGTTTTATAGTTTTTTACCTCCAAATCTATTATTTTGCATAGCGTTTACATTTGAAAGACTTTAGAAACATTATTTAGCCGACTAATTATCACAATAATTTTCAGGAATTGTTAGAAACCATTGATGAAGATATTTATGATCCAACGACCAAACAAATAATTAATGAAGATCTTCATAATATTATCTCTAATAAACCAATCGAAAACCAAAGAGTTATAATTAAGGAAGTTGAAGAGTTGAAACTTTGTGATTTCAGTCAGTCTAGACAAGAACTATTACAAACTGTACAGCATACTTGGTTTAATTCATCAAAATTTTATGAAATACCATACAGTGATCATCCGGAAGCTACATTAGCTTTACGTTGGTAAGTGCATTTGCTCTACCTATCAAATTACTAAAAAAATAGATCAAATTTTGTATGTTATAGGGACGAATTTCTACAGAAACATTCGTACGGTTTAATCAATATCGAACCGGATAACATCATTACAGAATATAAAGTGATTAGAGAGATCATTTGGCAATTATTTGGTGGTCATAATTCGACTATATTTCAATTTCAAGGTGATCGATTACGAATTACACCAAATATTACGATAGCAAGTCTTCGACAAGTAATATTAGCTGTTTTTATCGTGATCAAATGTTCATAATATCATTAATTTTAGATAAGTTTCACAATTTTTTTACGATCATTTTTGGATTATATTAGAATCGTCGATGATTTCCGTGAATTTTCTAATTCTTTGAAAATAACTACTATATCGTATACGATACCAGAGACTTATCGAGGTTATTCGTATGGTATCGAAAATATTCTTAGACCATTTATGAAAGACGTATTGAAACTTGAAGAAAAAATACGACAACAAGAGTCGACATTTACATTATTGAAATTCTTACAATTCTTAAGAGATAACTTCGAATCTATACGTATATTAAAGAGAGTTCATCAACAATTACAATTAGATGATTTCAAGCAAACAACACCAATAATTTGTTCATTAAAATTATTGATAAACTTACATAAAGATTTGAATTATTGTTGTGGTAAATTGGAACAAAATGTTAAGTTGTCTTTATTTTTGGAAAGTGTTTATTATTATTTGAAAATCATCAATGATTGGTTGGTTAAAGGTGATTTAAATGATACTACACAGGAATTTGTTATTCTAAAGTAAGTTTTGATTGAATTATTTTGACTATCGATAGTTCCAAGACAGTTGTAATTAAAAAAATTGTCGGAATTATGAATGAAACACTGTTAAAAGGTTTACGATAAAATGAGGTTTTACCATTTTAAACATCTTCGGTAAGTGAAATTTTAAAACTTGTTTTTTAACACATTCACGCCATACATGGTACTTGCATTTGTTATTTTAATATTATCGATAAACTGTACAATCATTTGAGATACGTGCTTCTGAACTCGCAACCATTTTTCTTATGACGCCCAAATCACTCATGGATGTACAGACGCAGTTTAGAACGCAATTTAGCACAGTAAAGCATTGTTCGTCATGGACACCCTGGTTCTAAAACATAGTTTTGTTTTGGTGTCTAGGTAGCAATGTAAAAGACGAGGTAGAGAGGTATCTTCGACATGAACACACACTAAACAAAATTTTGAATATGTATAAAGTACCGGTAAATCTTGACTGAAGCACATATTGAAGAATTATATGAAAGACTTCCAAAAAAATTTATATAAAACCACTATTTTCTAAATAGTGTTTTAGGCCATAGGTTTCTCTAATCATTGTACTGCCGGATTCGAAACTAATTATTAAGAATCAAAAAACCTCAATTAACTTAACTCTATTTGAATGAACGGTAGAAGTTCCAAAGACTATTTAACGATGTAGATAATCTACCATTACAAAATTCATTGTTCGGAATGCATATGAACAATTACGGTTCTTAAATAATGGTAATAATTGTAAAAAATAAACCTGTAGATAACCTGTAAATAAAAAAAGAATTCTGATAAATTGAAACGTATCTCAAACTATCTTAGATCAATTGTGTATTGTTTTTACCGGGTGGAGAGAATTAGCGCGAATTTTCCCAAATCGTTATGAATGTGATTGGCTTCGGCACCGAGTCTGATTGGTTAGGAGCCACAGAGGCAGACACGCCTTTTTATCCAGAGTGATATACTCCGTCCAAAAATTAATTATAAAATTTCAAATGTCGAATAATTAAAAAAAATTGAATTTCTCGTAGAAATCGATTTTTTTCACTCCATGTCACATCCTTAGAAGTGTCTAAATAATAAACATAAGAAACTCCTCCTACTGTGACCACACAATTGTTCTATTGTATGCTGTGATTAGGAGGAGACTTCCTTCCACTTTTCTTCTAATGTACCTGGTACAATTTGGTCCCCTGTAAAAAGTAATACCGTAAAATCTCCATTTACGGACACCCCCCCTTAAGCGGAGACTTTTGTCACAGTTCCAGCATTCTTCCATAATATTATTATGTTTTTATTTCCTTGAGACTTCCACAATGCGGACACTTTCTATTACGGATACGGATACCGTATTTTATTACCGAGAACAATTTAAACGTCTATTACGAACACTTATCATTGCATACAAGGCATTCACAGCTCAATTACTGTTCAATACTACATTCGGGTACTTCAGATGAATGCTAATTACAATCTACCATTAACCCCTTGACATACAATAACGCCTGGGGAACGTCATTCGTTTGGGGACGTTCAAATATTACGTAACGTTTTTTTTTGCAAAAATTCCATCCCCCCTCCTACTCTATCATAACGTATCGTAACATTTTGTGGCCTCTTCCCCACCCCCCTAAGTAACATTACCGTTTTGAAAATAAATGAGATAAATGATTTTTATATTTTATATATTATTATAAATTTAGTTGTATGGATCGGTGTGGATTATTTTTGATAAATTTTAATACTAGTTGATTATTGACACTTATCGATACTTATTAACATAATGTTACGTAACAATGTGTTTATACACCCCTCGTCAGCATAACACAGCAGTAACACTTGACTAAACCCCTCCCCCCTGGTAACAATGTTACGTAATACTTGAACGTTCCCTTTCTTGTGCTATTGTAAATTTTTACGTCTACTATCATCGACGAAATATATACCTATTATTAATCTTTTATGTCATACATTCTTGATTTGATCATTTGAGGTAAAAAATCGGGAGTGAACTGCGGAGTGAATTCCGGAGTGGAGTGATTTTTAATTAAGTTATCGCCGTCCGGAGTGAAATTCACTCCGGAATTTGTTTTTTTAATTATTTATAATACTCACTCCGGATGAATTTCAGGTACCTATAAGAATCGTGCATAAAATATTA
Organism: Epicauta chinensis; assembly: GCA_021725515.1. Classification (NCBI taxonomy): domain Eukaryota; kingdom Metazoa; phylum Arthropoda; class Insecta; order Coleoptera; family Meloidae; genus Epicauta; species Epicauta chinensis. Next base: position 161,357 of record JAEDXX010000094.1, on the reverse strand, counting down.
AGATATAATAAAAGTAATAAATTTTTATCTAATTTTGACATATTTTTTTTTAAATCTTTGAACGCCATCTATATTTATTCCGAAAATCGATATTCACTCCGAAATGGGAGTGAAATTACTTCGCTAAAAAAATCACTTCGAACTCCCAGTGATGGGAGTGAAAATTCACTACCGATTTTTTACAGTGTAGAGGCGACCTTTGCTTAAATAAGTTTTCATCAAAAGATTAAACGTGACCCTGAACGTTCTTGATATAAATATCATATGATAAACTATATAGATATAGATTTGTTGAATTTACAATTCAGGTAGAACAGTTGTATGGTTAAAAAGGACTTACATTCCAAGTTCTTAGTTTTTTATTCATTCGTCAAATAACAGATAGTATAATGGCGAAACCATCTGTATTTGTAGTTTTCTTGTATGAAGCGTTCTCTAAAGATAGCCTACATAATAATAGGAATCCAGATATTTATGAAACACAATGTAATGTGTATGATGGATTACAACAAGAACGTGGGTAGTTTTATTGTTACTAGTACTTAAAATATCATTACTGTATATGCAACTAACCACAGGAAGAAATGAAATTCAACTATTATATAATCTAAATAAGCATATCTATTTAGAAACTTTAATCTCTGTATTACGACAGAAATTACATTCAACGAACAGACGTTTGGTTTTGTTTTTTTTCGGGGCAATTTTACATTTCTTTCTTAACATACAATTTTCATCATAATCTTTAACGTTTATCAAATTGTTGTTATTGAAATTTTGTACAAACAGAACGTTTCCGGTAATATTATTTACAGACCGTTTCAGCCTAAGCGCACACTTTTGATCACTTCTTCAATTATTAAAATGTTCGAATGCAACCTTCAAGAACTTAAACAAGATTAACAAAGGTCCTTAGGTGCTTAGGTGATCTAATTTAAGCACTTGAGGATTAATATTTTGATAATCGAAGAAGTTGTGAAATATGGGTGCTTGTGCTGAAACAGTCTGCATATATTTTTTATTGTAAGGAGTTTCATAGTTTAAGAAACAATTTCCGTCTATGTAAATTAATATAATTAAAAGAAAGTCTTATGAATTTTAGATATTGTTGCCATTTATTTTCAACAGATTGTCACTTGTACAAAATTAATATTGCACTCGAAAACCTTTTAAGAAACAAATACTTTTGTATTTAGTTTTCTCAAAATGTTTTCGTATTTCTTCTGTATTTATCAACAGAATTGAATGAAATTTCTGTCAGTTACAAGTCTGAAGGGATTTTTTTCCCGAGATTTTAAACAATTTTGACAAGGAATGACATCTCTTCAACAATTGTTTAAGAAGTTTTGAAAATTGATCCAAATCCTGAACAAAGGCATCCATACAGACATCGCGCACCCTATCGACTATAAACAAAAAAATTCATTCATTTCTGTTAATAAACAAAGGAGAATGGCGAAAAAATCGATTTAATTCGGAATAGGTGTTGAATTTTCGCGTCTTTCGGGAAAACTAAAATTTTTCAAATAAATTTTCATTTAAGGTTATCGCTCATTACCATTAGAAACGAATGCAAAAATTTTTTTTTCTTAACGATCTATGACAGCGAGCGGAGATCCACTGTTGTTGTGTTGTGCACCGTTGCGTTTTAATTTTTTTTAGAAGGGATTGAACGTTCTAAAAAGAAAAGTCTTTTACATTCGTTTCCAATGTTAATGAGCTATAACTTTAACTGAAAAGTTTTTGGAAAACTTACTTAGTTTTGTAGTAAGACGTAAAAATTCTTTAACAATCCCAATTTATATTAATCTAGTCGTCTTTCTCCTTTGTTTATTAACAGAATTGAATGAAATTTATGTCAATGATAATCGTTAATGTCCTTGATGACGGTATGGATTGATTTTTCCATGATTCACATCTATTTTCTAGAACTCCTTCTAAATAATTTTTGTTTATCAGTTTTTTTTTTTAAATAAATTCGAATTCCACAAAGATATCAAGCACATTAACGACTATAGCTGACAAATTTCATTCAATTCTGTTAATAAACAAAAGAGAAGGACAAAAAGATTGATTTAAATTGGACTTGTCATTGAATTTTACCGTTTTGTAGGTAAAACTAAATAGACTTCCCAAAAATATTCATTTACGTTATAGCTTATTACCATTGGAAACGAATGTAAAAGGATTTTCTTCTTAAAATGCTCAATCTTTTCTAAAAAAAGAAATTAAAAGGCAACGCTGCATAACGCAACAATAGTGGATCGTTGCCCTTCGTGAAATAACCTTAAAATACTCAATCTCTTGTGAAGTAAAAAATAAAAAATACACGGTGTACAACTCAACAAAGGTTGTAGAAAACTCATATTGAGCCTTAAATTAATTATTCAGCTCCGTCCGCAATAAAAAATATTTTTATTAATACGGACATTGGTCAGGGTACAGTGCCATAATAAGTAATTGTAGTCGTAATATATACTACAATCACTAGTGAATAAAATATTTGATTCATCTGTGATTGAAATTCTAGTAAATTACTTATAATTTTCGTTATTAATACAGTGTGTCTATTTTTAATTTATTACGCAATTCTGGAAATCTTCCCTAACTTTATCGATTCTATTCACAATTTAATTTACGTTTCTTATTTTTTGCTTTCAAGGAGTTTAATCTTATGTTCACGATTATTTCGATTTAAAAATAAATTTACGTTACAAAAATTCTCTCTTGTATTCGAAGAATTCTTCTTAATTCCATTCAATCATTGTATCGATCGTTGTATTTTCTCGTCTTTGCCGTTCCTTTTATAGATGATAAGGATCTGTGGGAGCTATTTGGCAGAAAAAAACCTCTACTGATCCAATCAAGTGTATTGTGATAAATGCTACATCTCTGATTAGAATCCTATAATTACAACTTTCATTGTTTGAGGATGAGTCCAATACACGAAAACTTATAAATATATCAGATACATCTGGGATTTTACTGGCAATAAAAGGTACTTGAGAATACGTGTTAAAAACGTGTAATCGGCTATTGATGTATATTGATATATTGATTGGTTGTTTCGATGCAGAATTATTAATATATAAGAAGTTGTTCTTTTAGTAGAACTCACGATTTTAGAGGAAGTGATCCCAATTATCAATCTGTCAATCACTACTTGACAAATAATCTTCTAGAACAATAATACTAAATCTTTTGGGCTTACTGCGCTAAGGGTAGAAAAATGCTTGGAATTCTTTGATTTTGTCTACAGTAGCTTGTTTACTAATTATGTTTCTGATTGGCTTCCATTTAGCCACCGTGTGTAAGAAAACATAATATTGGAAGATTCAGTATCGATAATTGCTAAATTATGTTCTACACTACAAGCAGCTGCGCATCCGTTTAGACAATATCTCGCCATGTGTTAGAAACAAGCCTTATAATTTAAAGAATACAGTGCAATTCCGACAAATTTTTGTGCTTTATCAAATAAATACTGAAATAATTCTTGAATCTTTTTAGTAAAAATTCTAATAATTTGAATGATACTCAAGAAAATTATCCAAATTGGTGTATGAATTTTGAATTACAATCAGATATTGTTGAGCTCTGTAATTCCAATAGTTTTATAAAAATTATTAGTAATGATATCTTACAAATTGGTCGTAATTTACATTTTTTGCGTGTCTTAGGGCAATACACGACAATAACAGACAGTCAAGGTAAAATATCGATTATCAATTTTATATAATTAAATTTTGAATATTTTAGAAACCATTTACGAATCATTCATAAAGAAAATCTTCCAAGCACTTTATAAATATTATGATATTGAGATCGATTTTGATAAAGAAATTGATTTGGAATCAAATCATGATCGTCGAAATGAATCTTTGGATAATTTGAATGATTACATTGATACAAGTGGTGGTTTCTTTATGGAAGCTTTTGAACAATTTATCTATGAAAGTGATGATGAAAAACAAGAAGATTTAATCATTTACGATTTGCTACATGATCATCATACGATTTTTTATAAATTAAATCAGTTACCAGAAAAGTTATTTCCAATACAACAAACTTTAGAAGATGTATTGAAACAGATTTTGACAGAACGATTTATCATTTCTGGTCTAATGGTGAAAAAGTTATTAATTGAGAAATTCAATTTAGAGAAATTATTTCAATTTTTACAACATCTGTATTTACTAGGTGATGATTTGATATTTTCATTTTATCGTCGATTCTTTGAAACGGTAAGTTATTACGCAAAATTACTTTAAGATTATTTGATCTCTAAAGCCCATTGAACACATACAAGAAATACTGTAGGACTAGTTTTTTTCCGCGAATATTTGCACATATTAAGCGATAATTGCAATTTTCAGAAGGTACTGGATTCTGTTTGCTCGCACTGTGACTAGGACGTGTATGCAGAGTAAAAGGAAAGCTTCCCCAAAATATTTCCAAATTATTTCTTTCCATATATAGGCTTGAAGCTTAATTCGCAAGATAAGCTGTACAAAATTTTTGATAGGCAAAATACACGCCTTTCCCTTTTAGATTTGAGATTAATTGGCTTATAGGTGTGTTCATGCTTATTCTTTCGCATCATTTTCTTAAAGACGTATAACTGAATTACATACAGGCTGTCAAATCAAAAAGTAAGTGTTTTAGTATGGTATTTAGGCTTGCACCGCAAGAGACATGGCAGAAATTTGCTTCCGCCGTTGCAGATATAGTTACAGTTGTAAGCCGCTGAATTAGTCCCATAACCCACAGATACGACATGTCGATCTTTGTCGCAAGCGGTTTGGTTTTCTGTTTTATGAAGCAATTAGACGTAGAATGTAAACAAAATGTTTAATACTGTTTCGAATGAACTGCTAAATTGTCAAAAGTTACTTCTAGTCGACGCGTGCTGACAGCAAAATTGTCAAAACTTATTTCCAAAAGCTCCTAAATTTCAACGTGTTTAAATTTTAATGCCCTTTTTAACCCCGTTAAATGGCGAATTTTCAAAAATTCTTTCTTAGTTAGTGAACGTATACATCACAAACTGAATATAACGTCTATCGGACGGATAGTTTCGGAGATATCGTGATGAGTGAGTGAATGTGTGGTAAATCTCTTTTATATATGTAGATATAGCAGGACCTCTGTTTCGTAATTTTTTTTTTACACTGAATTTTAAACATGTCGGTTGCCGCGTCTTACTTGCAGCGGGTGGAATTTACTCGAAAGATTTTTTTTAATTGTAAATTAGGTGACTAAAGCAGCCCATTAAAATTAATCCCCCTCTATAAGCAAACTCATCCTAAGCCTATTCCTAAATCTGTAGCAATTAATGATTATAGATGGGGAGATCGCAAAAAAATTGGGGTGATGAGATATGGCTTGTATCACATCTTCAAGATATAATAATGGATATTTATCCAAGTTTTTATACGGATATTCGAGTGAAATTCGATACAACATGGAGACAATATCCCGATACGTATGAAGTCTGTAATTTGATTGATATTGAATATAATATAGATTGGCCATTAAATATAATAATAACAGTTGATCATATGATTCTATATAAAGAAATTTTTAGTTTTCTGTTAACATTAAAATGGGCATTATTCACATTAAATCATTTATCCTATTCAGGTATGAAACCTAAACAACTATACATCTATTTAGAACAATACATTTTGTTTTGTTTGTTTGTTATTTAGATCTGGCTCCACGTAAAATTAAGAATACAAATGTAACAATTAAACGTTTAATGTGTTTACGCTTTTGTCTAGTCAATGTATTATCAAGTATTCAACATTATATTTTTGGTTTCGTTTTCAAAGAATGGCGCAACTATTTCGAATTGGATTTTGAAAAGGCAGATAATTTACAAACAATAGTGACATCGCATTCCGATTACATCAATTCAATTTATAGTGATATTATTAAGATACGTGATTGTAAAAATGGTGATTACGGTTATCAAACTGTAAGACTAATTTCTTGTATTTCAACCTAAATGTTTAATATGGGGCTTGTTTTTTTTTAGCTTCTTGTAGCTGTGAATTTATTGAAAGTTATATGGACAAAAACAACAGGTTCAGAAAAGATCGATAATTGTTGTAAATTGTATCAGAAGTCTTTTGATGTAATTTATTCACGTATCAATCCAACTTTTATCATTTAGTTATTGTAATAAATTATTCTCAAAACAAATTAACTATGTTTTTATTTCAATTCTCCATCATTAATAACGAAAAATATATCTAGAGGCGCTGAAAAGCTAGGCTATAAAAGGAGCAGCCATTTAGAATTAACCTCACTTTGATAGAGGTAGAATTTTAGCTCTATCTTAAAAATATGTATTTTATGTCGTACGTATATATTATTGGGCTCTTAATAGATATCCAAGTGTGTGCGTTAATAAGCAAATAATAATTGCGTACTTGACGGGGCATTATCATGTTGCGATGTCGTTATGAAAAAATAATCGCCCGCTCTTAAGGCCCGTTTTTTTTTGCAGTTATTAAAAATGCGATCATAACCACAATTTTTCAGATATCAAAGAATAAATTGTAAAAAAAAGACCAAAAATAAAGTTAAATTGCTTCTTTTACTGATGACATAAACTCATGAATGCATCACGGGCGTTATGGGCATAACGCCCTCGGTCGACATACGACGTACACTGTCGACACTGAGGCGTTATTTGCCTCATAACGCCCTTGCTACATTATTTTCTATCTCGATATTGATTACTGTCAACCCATATTACAAAAAAATATTTTTAAAGTTATCCTAAATGACAATCAGAAATTTTAAAGAAAACCATTACCTCAGCTTAAGTTCATTCGGTGGGCAATTTTATAATTTCACTCACAATGAACAAAGCTTTAATTTAAAACTCCAAAGCTAAAAGCGTACCTTTCTCTAGGGTTTTTGTTGTTTATATTTCATACATAATAAAACTCTACGCTAATGGATGCAATTTGCATCAACTTAAAACAGTGGTTGACGTAATTTCATTCAACGTCTATATATATTTACATTTACATTCCTTTTATGGATAAACTATCTAAACAACGGAAATATTTATTACAAATTCTCAACACTGACTGCATTATATGCCTCAATTTGCCTCTTAATAGTACTAGCTGTATAAATTACACTTCAGTACATCTGGAAAGCTCTCTCCCCCTTTATAAGGAAAAATAAGAAAATCGTAACTCCTCATCTTCCCGATATTTCCGATTTTATTTTGATGTTGATTCATTTGGATTATAAATGTGCTTTCGTTGTAAGACTTTTATCTACCCCGACGCCCCAGTGACAGCAAAGATAAGGAAAAATTGAACCTTCCTCAACTGCCAATCGTGCTAACGCGATACTTGAACAACTCATCGGGTTTTGAAACATGTGGATGTACGTATAACTTTATCAAATTAGCTTGACCTATGACCATAAGGTGCACACTAGCAAAATCGCCCGTTTGGAGGGGATATGCATTTGCAACAGAATTTCATCCGGGTAACATCTGTGCACCCTGGAAAAAACGTTCAGTTCCTTATTTGTGAAAGATTCTCATTAGAATTAGATGAATTCTAGGATATTTTAAATACAATAAAAGCGTTTTGGAAATTTCTAGCTTCTGAAGCATATTTATTGCAACGACAGTTGTAATCCTTAAAGAAAAGTTTACAAAATATAGCTATATAAGTAGAGAATTCACCATTGTAGCCTGAAATGTATTAATTAAAATTGGTTAATTGGTTTTTGAATTATAATAATAAATGTTTTGAAAATGTTAAATGAAGTCAGTACATCGAAAACTAACGGAAAACAGTTCATAGTTTTCAGGATTTTCAGTAATAGAGGCCTTAATATTTCATTTGGAATAAAAAATAATTCATTTAAATTTACAACGTAATATTCTAAAACTTTCTCTCTCGATTGTACTTCTGCAAGTTGGTATAGTTGTTTATTCTGTTACACTTCAACATCTGCGCATCTCACCGGCCACCCTATTCTGGTATAACTATAACAGTTTTATTTATGATGCGCTACTAGTAATTGAGGATCCGTTGAGAGGGTAATTTGGTTTTATGTCTTAGACTTTACAACGTCACGCTGATTCCTCTGTTCTCAGCGACATACTATTAGGTTTTGTTCTACCCCACGCCCCTGTGACAGAAAATATGAGGAAAAATTAAACCTCCGATAACCGCCAACCGTGCTAAAGTAATGAAGAACTACCCCTCGAGATTTGAAACATGTGAGAGTTTATAATTTGCTAGCATTTTCTCGGTAATTTTTTGCAACTACTGACGAAAAAAGGAACATGCAACTTGCAATTTGAAGGGTTGAAAGATACTTCTCTTAAGTCAAGTCGTAAAGGGACTTTCTTGTAATCTTATGAATATCTCTACAAAAATTGCACTACCTTCTAATAGCTAACTTCAATTCGTTCGTAGCTACAGGCGATGTGTACCACCGTTGCAGTTAAATTACAACATGGGCACCGTGCACCTAGCAGTAATAAATACAAATTCCGGAGGGGAAGTTAAATTTTTCAAATATACAATTAAATGCACTTCTAAACAGTTTTTTTTTAATTTCTATTATCTAACTTCAGTCTTCAGTGGAAAGCAGATTATAACTAATTCAAACATAATCATAAAAATAGTTAAAATACCAAATTAAAAAAATGTATGTCGCAGAGCGGATTCCTCAAATAGCCCAAACATTAATAGTTGGGTGCAAAAAAAAACTACATGGAAAATATATTTACTACGTATGTTCTACATAAACTACGAGGGTGGGGTGAGAAGCTCCGGGCCTGATATAGAGATGACGTTGTTATAACGGTTCTTTCAATGATTTTGTACTGGTTCATCCTTTATTAGATTATTGTCAAAATTTGAGGTCGCTACGTTAGGCATTATAGTTTTATCAGTCTGTTAAATTGAAGTATTCAGACGCTTTTCGGAAAGATAGAAGAACTAGAAAGTCGTGCTGTGATTAAATACTTTTTTCTGAAACGCTTGACTGCAAAGAAAGAGCTCGAGTCGGGACAGAGTCCATTACATCAGATTCGACCGTTAAACGTTGGGTAGTAAAACTCAAGATGGGTCGAACAAGCACCAAAGATGAGCCTCGAAATGGACGTCCATCTGAGGTGACTAGTGTGACTACGCTAGAAATCATTGATAATGTGCATAAACTCGTTTTAGTTGAGCAGCGAATAAAAGTCAGTGAGTTAGCAGAGACTGTGAAGATCTCATCAGAATGCGTCCGCAATATTTTACATGAACATTTGGACATGGACAAGCTGTTCGCAACTAAGGTACCCCGTCTGCTCACTCCTGAACAAAAACTGCACTGAAAAAGGATTTTATCGAGTTGCCTTCCACTCTTCCAGTGCAATCCGGAGGAATATCCGGCGATTTGTGACTGTGGATAAAACGTTGGTTGTTCACCACTATGTACTTCAAACAAAGAGCGGTCAAAACAATGGATCGAGAAGAAACAACCTGCTCCAAAGAAAGCAAAGACCACGTTGTTTTTCCACATAGTGATGTCGACAGTTTTTTGGGGTGCACGAGAGATAATTTATATCGATTATTTATAAAAAGTAGAACAATTAATGGGGAATATTATGCAACTCTATTTTAGCGTCTGAACGATGAACTTAAAACAAAATGCGTCATTTGGTTTTTCCATCAGGCCCACACTTCAGTCATTGCAACGGCAAAAATTGTGGTTCGAATTGCTCGAGCAATATTCAGTTGATCAGGCTTCGAGTGATTATCGTCTGTTTCCCCATCTGAAAAAAATGGCTTAGAGGAAAGAGATTTTCAGATAAGAAAGAACTTATTGATTCAGTAAATCTATATTTTGACGATCTGGACAAATTGTCGTATAGAGTAAAATAAAAAAAATCCAGAAAAAACATTGGCTTCTTGTCTAGATCAAGAACTTTTCATGTACAAAATCTGAACGAGTACAGTCAACACATTTGTATTTGACGCATAGTCTTTTTCGAACCTCATCGACTAAGTTAAATAAAAAAGTTAAGTTAAGTGAAGCTGTCTGAAGCCTTTATTTAAAAACACCAGCCCTCATTTCTAAGTTCGGTGTCACCATTGAATTTATGATTAATTCAATGACATCGTCAACATAAACATAGTTTATGTAGTAAATACTGTCTACTGTCAAATTTCTAACGTATATGGCCGAGTGTAACAGCTTTAATATTTATCTAGAGACTTCAGTCATAATCATAATCGACTGGGGAATGAAACGGAAGACAGACATATAAAATTTTCAGCATCTTAATCCTATTTTTTCATTTTCATAGTAAATATATACACAGTTTTTTATTGATGTGCTACGCTTAGAAAATGTAAAAACTGTACGTATTTTATACCGTAAATTCCGTCTTCATTTATTACTTCCGAACACTGCAAAGATCACCGATACAACGAGTATGATTGAAGGCAGTACAGTTCCGCTTTTAAATATACAGAAATTGATGGCTGACTAGCCACATCAGAAGTAAACTTGCGCACTGCAAGATATTTGGGTATGACATAGTATACTAAATTCATCGACCCACGGGTTACTGGATTTCGATTGGTACCCTTGGTCCTTGGTTATAGTGATATTTAACGAGCCACCTGTTAAATCTACTAAACCTTTGATCGGTTTTCTTTCTTCAACTCATACACAAAAATACAATACGCCTTGTCCCACGCGAGCTATTGTTTTCTGATGTGGCTAGTTGGTCAGCCTCAGTTGTATATTTGATATGGTAAATTGTAAAAAAAATCATAATTGAAAACGATTTTTTTGAACATTATGCTACTTCTTCTTGTTTTAATTCAGGCCTGTATGTGGTAGATCGATCGATTTGAAAACGTCGCCTATAGAACACGCACGGTGCTTATAATGCTCAGCAACGAACTCATTGTAGCATTTTCACTCCTTAAAACTGGAACAATATTTGAAATTCTTGTGGCGGATAAGAACATGAAGATAAATATAATGGACCTCCTTGCTTTTCTTACAAAATCCCCATCGACTAGTATACCTGTCGTCTTGAATTGTGGCAGGATTAATAAAGTTGCTTTACGTACTTTATAACCTTTCATTTTTACTTTATTTTCCATGTTTCACATCCTGTCTAAACACATCGGTTTACAGTTGATTTACCGCTAAAATGCTGAGATACCAATTTCGTTTGTACACCCCCACATTTTAACTTCAATTGAGTATATTTCGTTTTGATCTTGTTCAAAGGGCAGCTTGTTGATTTATCGGTTGAATACCCAATTTATCTACTAAAAACGAATTCTGACAATTTAAAAGATATCTCTGAAAGATTCACTGCACTGTAACGTAATTCTAATTTGTAATACAACAAACACTTCAAGGTTTATTGTTTGTGAAAGATGTCAATTCTAATAAAAACAGATCAGTACACGTGCCGACCATAATTAAAGCCATTTATTCTTAATAAATTAACGGCAGGTGTTACCGAAAATTTGTCAATTCATTTCCATTTTTAATTAGAAATTAGCCCAATGTTTTGACGATTTACAACATTAATTAGGAAGGAGGTGTGTGTGGAAGGAGGGTAGTAAAGAAGGTAGTAAATATTATTCAGAAGGCGATATCAATTAAAGTTCCATCCATAACCGTAATGTAGAAGACGAGACAATCTAATCAAATTAAAGTAAACAAATGAGCTTACCTTAGAGCGCTACACAGTCACGAAAAATTACTAACATTGACACTTACCTAAAACAAAAAGAATAGAATAAACAATAAATAAATTAAGCTGTCAATCAAAGATAATTAAAATAGAAACTGTGCGCAGTTTAAACACAATTTCTCAAGTGATTAATCCAATATTAAATCAATAGTAGCAATAGTAATAGAGAAATTTCAAATATTTGCCATGTCAAATATATTCAATCGGAGATTAACGTTTATTGATGGCGGTTTGACAATAAATTGCCCCACATTGTGCTAATCTGTCTCGATCTAAAGGTAGACCGAAAATAGATAGATTTACACATGAATGAATATTAAAGGAGGAGATTAATTCGGATTATGTTGACCCTATAATTATTTATAATGCTGATGGATGGTCAAGGTTACGTTGAACATATTTGTGATGATACTGAAAATGTCTTTTATTATACAGCTGTGACAGATCTGAGCATACCTGTTAATATGGAATTATAGATCCTACCTATTCTTGATTAGCCTATTATCAGAATGCTTATACTATATTTTGTATGCTTCTACAAGAAATAAAATGACAACTATTTGAAAACGATTCCGGGATATATGTGAAAACATATTCCTAACACAGAAGGTCCATTGCTGTCCTCCAGCAAAATTATATGATTAGAAAAACTTACAGGATGTACTTCAATGTAAGTTTGTGGCAATACGGCAACAGTGCTCCAATATTTTTTGTTCGTTATTGAGTATATAAATGATGCAGATCTGTTTTGCAGACAGTTTAGAAAAAAATCTAACTTTAAGGTTGTGTCGTAAGTATCAAAAGGACTTGCATCGACGTGTAAAATAACACATGTTTGTCGTTTTAGTGGCAAACAATTGGCCTACGTCTGTTTTCTACTCTAAAATATTCTAGCAATTAAATTGCAACTTACTCATAATTAGTTATTGTAAACAATTGATTAGGATTAATTAATTAAATAGTAGATAGTGTGGAAAGTTGTCAATTGCGCACGAGAGCGGAGTTAAGAGCACGAACCAAATCAGTGCGCTCACCGCTCAAGTGGACAATTCGCTAAGTAATTTTGTCAAAACCATAAATGTCATTCCTAGGACGGTTTCCATCGTCACCATAAAAAAATGCGTGTTGAAAAAATTTTTCAGCACGCAAATCATATATTATTACATATCGTGTGCAAGCAGCTATTTTCCATACGACTTTTACACTTTTGCCTCATGTGTAATAAAAAATATATTTCTGTACCGAACAATTTTCAATCGTTTGTCGGCAATTATCTTTGTCTTTGTAACTCCAAAACATTTTACTATCTTAACTTCGGAGTTCCCAAAATTTCGAATATGTGCTGCTTGCATACGCGCGATATATTCTTTCTACTTTTTTGGTAAATGCCTCTCCTCATAAGACAGACAGATTAAAAAGCAGTAGTCCTCAATCTAAGATCATATATGCAAAAGACAACACTTCAATAGACGATTGTTCAGATTTCCGTTACTAGGGCAGGAAGGTAGTATACTGAATTTGCAGGTATTTCTCTGATGTTATGGTCATTTCTGTCTCTCACTCTATCAACTTCAACACAACCTTCTACAATCTACGTCTTCAGATGGTCGTAATTACGTGAAACGCTCTACAATTGTATAAATGACAAATTGAGCATAACAGGTTTTTACTTGTAACCAACAAGGTTGGACTCTACAATTAGTAGAATATGCCATATTTCAGTTAGGTGATTCTATCAAATATTTATGCTTTGTGTAATTCTAGATCTATCTCACAATCTTTGTTAACACAGCGAAAGCAGCTGGCAGAGGTCAAATAAAGTCTTCCGAAAATTAGCCATTATTGCTAACAGCACTTTATTCTTTGTAGAATTACCCGAATTGTAGAAGGTAATACTCAATTATCAGAAATTGGCATTTTTTTGTATTAATATACAAACATTAAACATGGATTAAATGTTCCACTAATTCCTTCAATGTTCTAATCAGTTTTTATGATTATTAATCTAAACCTTTTGTTTTGCAAACATTATTAGTAAAATTATCACCAGAAATCGCCGGATCGATCGGATCGTTGTAAAATATTAAGTCATAAAATCACGTATCATCACAATGGACTCTCAATTACTGGTAGATGAAATTATTGCAGTTGAATCAGAAATTTTAAACTGAACCGATAAATACAATATTTGTTTAGAATGTTTAGATCTTTGCCCAAGTGGATAGATTTTTGAAGCATTGAAATGAATTTGAAAATAATGTGTCCTCCCAAATTTCAAATTGTGGAGTAATGGAGTAACAAATGAGAAATTTGTAAAAGAAAAAGCAATCTCATATCAAATTCATTTACAGTATTGATTGCAGGTGATTAATTTTCCATTATTGAGTAAGCTTCTAGATCGTACATTATGTTTTTGTATTTCCAAAACAGCTAGAAAAAAATCGTGTCGATCAATTAAAGTATGGACATTGTAGTCTACTTTTTTCAGATACTTTTCCACTTTAATTCACAAACAAGCGAGAATTTTGAGATAAGTCAGGTATTTCAGCAGCAAGCAAATTAATTAACATTCCAGTTGTTTAGCACAGAAAAAAATTAATCTACCTATTAGAATTAAATAATTATGATCCGTTTTAATAACTGATGGTCTATTGTGCGGACATCTCATTGAGCTCATGGCTTTACATTTATACTTTATTATTTATACAATATTAAGATAGGTATCTATTTAAAATTTAAAAAAATCTGTAATAATTTAATAAATATTAGTAAAATTAATCTGTCTGCTAGTTTTTTCTCTGCACTTATGAGACCGTCATTGTTTGGCTTGTATTTCTTTGGGAGGTATTACTCTGAGGGCTCGGAAGCAGTAAATGATGATTTTTATGTTTTCTACACGTTGTAAATGAATAAAAGCTACTAACTTAGTAAACTTTTTGAGAATTTAAAAAATGGATTACTATGCCAAAAATTTGATATCTTGATGTTTCATTTCATTCTAGAGTCGATAATGGTAATCATTAAGGTTTTATATAAAAAAATAAAATTGTTAAGTTTGGCTTTCTACTTTAGAACTTTGACAATTTGTATTTTCTACTTAAACTATATGAACTACATTTTTTACATAATCTACGAGTAGATGTAGTTTATGTGCACTATTAATGTTCTTTGACTAGCAAGTAAACTAACCGAGGTGAAAACTCATAATTTTTGTGATTTTTGGTAGGTCTTTAGATGGAGAAGGTTATTCTAAAGGACATGCAGCTTTTCCGTCGTACTCAGTCTCAAGTTTAAGGGAGAAAATAGGGGTTGCAATTCACCCTATAAAATTAGTTTTTCAAAATATCTCAAAACGGCTTATTATTCTTCATTAATTTAAAACCCGAATGAACACTGTGGGGGCATTTTATAAAAAAGTCTCATTTAACTTATTACCTTTATACTATTTTATATAGAAATTTTTATAATTGGTCATTGGTAGAGTAATGATAATCTTGGAAACAGTGTCCGAGTCAAGGTTTATTATTATTATTATTATTATTATTATTATTATTATTATTATTATTATTATATTAAGTTTTGTATGATGCACATTGAATGAAAAATCCATTCATGGAATAAATGAATCCGGCCTTCCATTCAAGTTTTGTCAATGGAAACGGCAGTGTTTTAGTAAAAAAATCAGATTTGAACGATTGAGAAAAATTTCTAGTTACGCCTGTCGTGTATTTCGAGAAATTCGACAAAATAAACTGATTATATCAATATAACAAAAGAATAGTCTCTAGAAGCACAAACACTTTATCGACCAACACTGTTGCTGCTACAGATTTAGGTCCTCCTTATTAAAATAAACCTTAAGTAAACTAACAATAAGGTTCTTAATACTTTAGACCAATCTTAAGCTGGCATTAACAAATTTAAGGTAAATCAGATTACAATTATTGTATCAATTACCAAACATAAAACGATCTTAGATGTATATTAAAGTGTGTCCAATAATTATAATTAGCTAAAATTATTAATGAAAAATTTTTCAAAAGACCCCCTATTTTTTCACCAGGGTTAGTCAAAGGGAAGCAAATGATTAATGATCATCTGAAAGTCTATTTTGTGACAATATGTTTTAGTCCCAAACTTACAAAGCTTCACAAGCATTATTGAGAATATTCAAAAAATCAAAAACAAGTAACTTTTATTTTTTAATTTCCTGCTTGTCCGCAAAACATCATGTTGAATGAGTTAATGATGGGGCAAAAAAATTGCATACTATTGATTATAGCTTTAACCCCAAGTCAGATATAGCAAATTGATTCCACTCTTAAAATGGTGGAATATGGTAGTGCGTAAAAGCAGCTATTATTCAGATTTTAAATCGCTGAAAAATAATAAGCTGTCTTGGAGGTATTTTGAAAGAACAGATTTCTATCCCCATTTTTCCGTTGAACTTACAAACAGGTACGAATGAAAAAATACGCATCCCTTAGAATAGTCTCTACCACTTATGAACCAAAAATCATGAAAATGAGGGATTTCAATTTCATTCAGTTTACCTGTAAGTTGCGCTCATAAAAAAATGTGACAAAGGGTCTTATGATGTTAGTTTTTATCAAAGTTGACTTATTATACTGAAATGTTCTTCGAACAATTCCCTTTATTAATATATTAGTCAAAGAGCTTAGATAGTGTAATACCTGCCTTATTGAAACTGGCTTTCTAAGTTTTGGTCGCTAGGAAATGACAAGCTTGCCATTGGCTTTGAAAATTATTCTCTTTATGCTCCACTCGGTTGTTTGATAGCTCCAACATGTGATGTCCTAGATACAATAGAAACATCCATCTTTGTTTTAATATTTACATTATAACATTTTCATTGTTTTTATTTTAAATAAATTAGATCCGAATTTGAGGGATTTTTCTTAAAAATTCGATTAGGTTGCTACTTCTCTAGCTAGTCGTTCTGTTAGTGTGCCATGCGCAATTTTAGGCACTATTATCAGGAATAATTTTGAGATTGAATTTTTATTGTTAATTGACACCTTGGTCAAGTGCGGTCGGATCTGATTGACCTGCGTGCCTGCCGTGTTAATTGTTTTTGAAAAAGTTCTTTTCTTGATTTTTCTTATTGGTTTTTACTCATCTTCGCTTTTCATCGCTTTATTTTGTGAGTATTTTCGTCAAATTTAATATCCCTCAGGATATTTTTCTAAATTTCCCCTTTCTTCTTTAGATTGAAAATTATCACGTGTTTCCACGCCTTGAGCGGATTTATTGGTTTTGTTCTCGTGATAAGTTGTTTTGGAAAAACCCTATAATACATATATTTAAAGGTGAGACATTTAGCTCTTTTCTGCATACAAATGAAAATGTAATTAAATTTTCGTTACATAGGGTTTTTGTTTTTGATTCAGAGTATCGTTATTCACCCGTATAGTTCAGCTTTTCTTGCTGGAATTAGTTTCGTAATCATACTTGAAGAATTAGCGAGCGCCGGTTCGTCCTTTGATTCAATTGTATTTTCTAAAATCCTGATTTTGTTGGTATCGGCCACGTGGAAAATTTCCTGACCGTCACCATTTTGAGTACGCACGTACGTCACAAAGATAAGATAAGCCTTTTTCTTTAATCTTGTCTTTGCTAAAGATCGTTGATGTTACTAATGTGAATAATTTAAGATTGTATTGTTGTTTTTATTGTAATATTTACAATAGTACCACGTGCAACTGTATGGTTTACCTATAATTTACGTGGTTTCTTTGAATTAAAAAGTCAACTTTATATCGAAATATTAAATAATTCTGATATCTTACGTTATTAATCAATTTGCTACCTGCGGGTAGTGCGTTACATCTTGTGGTGTAACTATCCATTTTTTTACATTTAGATACAAGTATAGTATTTTATTTTAATCATCTTCGTTCGAAATATTTTCATTTGTTAAACAAATTGGTTTCATTGCTTTATTTTTATTAAAATTTCTGTCGAATTACCGGCAGATTTAACTAATTTTTGTTGAGAAGATCCATAATGTATATATTTTATTTGATTTATATTTACTTTATAAAATGAAGTTAGTTTTAATTTCAATTTGTCACGTGCTTTACACACATACACAAACATAGAAGCTACACAGTTCCACATCTCTGTTGAACAGTTATGTGGCGTCCCATCTTTTCGTTCCTTTTATTTTTTAAACCAGATTCCACTTGTCCAAATACAACCTACGACCGCTCCGCGAAAATCTTAGCTACGCCCGGCCATTTTGTAACCTTTCCCTATTTTCCACGATTTTCCGGTTACAACATATGCATCTTCAGTTCAAAAACATATCAACGTGTAAAATAATATTTTGTTTCACATTTTATAGTAAGTAAGCTAAACTTTCGAAATCTACTTATTATAAGTATCTTGACAGATAAATCGGACGAGGATCAAAACACATGAATGAAACAATTTCTAACAGTAAATATTCGATTTGTTTTGCAACTGCAAAGCCTTTGCAGAAAGTTGAATTTAATCAGAAAAGACCTAAAACCAGTTGGTGAAGGGATCAATTCTTTACAAAATAAAGGCAAACAAGCCATCATTTTCCTTAATATTAATGGTACAAGGGTTCGTAGGCTAATTAAGTGATTATTTCAAACCGGTGCACAGTGGGGCAGATCGTGAATCTAGCGGGAAGTTATGTCATCAATAGCGTTATGACTTGAAATAATAACCAATTATTCCTTAGACTTCAAGAGTGTGCTCTACAATTTTTGGGACCCTAAAATAAATTCAGTGAAGAAGTAGGTACCTACCACGAGGACGACTGCTACTAAATCACCCTATAAAGATTTTCAGTATCGTCGAACGTATTTTTTTATGGTGCTGAATGGATCGCAACTAGTCTCAGTCCATTTGCACTGTGCTTCGTGTTACAAATTAACAGTTTTGTGCTCCAAAATGACTTCATTGAACCTGGTGCCCTAAAATTTCTCAATAGAGAAAAAGGAGCAAAAGTATGCTGGCTGTTCTAGTGGGCAGACTATCAGGTGATGTCTTGGAACCCAGAGATTTTAAATTTAAGTAGTACCTACAATACAAAGTACAGAACAAAGACAATGCCAGAGAAGAAGAGTACCTACAGTACAGAAGTCCTGGAAATTAATTGTCGTGAAATTTTGAATAAAAAGAATTGACAACGTTTACCGTTTGGACTGGACTCCGTGGTCAGGCCACAAGTTCAAAACACAACGCAATAAAATTCGGACAGGCTAATCGTCCGATAGCTGAACAAATACAACCGTTTTCTCGAGACTATCTGTCCTGGTGAAGAGATGTTTCTTTAGAACCGTCAACTGTTTTTATATCATGATCTCCAGATTATTCATTTGTTCCTCAGACGCCTACACCTTACCTGTCAAAGCCTTGCCATTTTCAATAGCATATCATCAACTCGATTGTTAGGCTTTGTGCCGCAAGATTCACGATCTTCGGTGGTAACGCAACGAATCATAAAGATATCACTACAAGAAGAGATCTAAGAAACTGATAGTCTTACAGCTATGTTCAGCTTCAATTTTTTTTAGGCTTTCGATTAAGAAAATTGTAAAATTTTGTCCACATCCACATTTGAATGTATTCTCTTTGGATCTAAAATTGTTTGTGGTGGTAGTTGTATACGAGTATATTTTAATTAAAATAGATTACAATTGTTTGTTGAATATAAACAATCTTTTTGTTTCAACCGGGAAACATTATTGTTTTACATTTGTAGTTACTGCGGTACATTAAAATGGTAATTTATTGTTCAACATAATGTTGTCAAGCGTCAAATAATTACTTAATAATAAAACGTACACTGAAGATTTCAAACTCAGAATATTCTTACCGAAAAGTATGCGGCAATTTTAAATTTTAACACTTTATTATCGTAATGGCTTGAATTTATTATTAATTTCTGTTCTTGATCAAATATGCAGATCATTACTGGAATAGTCAATAAATCTCAATATTGATATATTAAGATGGCGAAAGAGCAATTTTCGGATATAGATGTAGATACACCTTAATTTTTAAATGGTATGCAATTGTGACGATTCAAAATTAAAGAATTGGGAAATAGAAAAATCAACGAATTGAGAATTCTTGTGCACTCGTACTTGCTCTAAACGAACGGATCATTTAAAGCCACATTTCTCTGTTACCTACAAAAGCGGTATTGCATTGGGAAATAAGTACAGTGCGACAGTATATACCATACATAAAGCTTCTCATACGGTTAGAATAATGTAACATCATTAGTAGTTGAGAACACTGAATCATCTCTAAAGTTCTGTTGATACTTACGATTTTTTTGGTTTCAACAACCACATCCTGAGCACTAGATGGGAAAGCTCTCCCACCTTCCGCCACATATTGCACACCAGGTCCTAGATGAACCATTTTTATTGTCTGTCTTTCACAAATTCACCGAGAAAATCTAATAAATTCTCGCACAATTCCTGTATTTCGAATGGTTGACGACAAATCGAGAAAAGAGAAACGAATTACAATTTTAAATGACTGTCGCATTCGTTTCTCTATCTCCCTCTCTTTATGTATCTCAACAAAATTCAAATTTCGGCCAGAAGGTTAAAGCGTGCTTCAATTTATATACCACTAGTTTTAGTTTGGACATTTACAAACGTCTAGAATTTTACCCTAATAATTCTCTCATACCTTTTTATATTATAGTGTAGATTACAATAATGCAATAATTGTAGTATAAAAGAATCTAGATCTGCATGAGTTGTATGATTTTTCAAAGCTCCAATACTACAACGATGTTCAAATAGCGTTCGGAAATGTGATAAGATTAACTAGAAATCCTATCCTGTAAAGTTGAATTCTTTACGTTTTATTTCCGTTCATCGTTTCCCTTCGTTCTGTTGATTTTCATGTTTAGTTAGTGATGTCGAATAGAAAATCTACGAAACTGTAGAAACTTGGAGAGTTATATTACTCGTTTGTATTTATTTTGTTGATTTTCTTCTTTTTAATAAAGTTAATTAAGTGGCAACTGAATGAACGGTTCACAGTAAAATGGAACGCAAATTCAATTAACATAACTGGGGAATATGAATCGTTATGTTATAAATTCTGGACAGGATGATTTAAACTAATATTACCGAATATTAGAAACACTCCAGGGAATTGCCGTCATATACACATATAAAGGATAATAATAATCCAAAAATTTCGTTCAAATAATTTGCTTTTCGAATTGATTAAAATCAATAGAAAATAAATTTGAAGAAAAAGCTAACATGTGAATTATTTCAAAAATTTATGGTTCACATAAAACATGCATCTATATGCATTAAAACTACTGCTGATTCAACTTTGATAAAGATTCACCACAAGTTGATTATAATAATATTTGTTAGAAATAGAGTTGTACAAGGATATAAAAATCGAGGTTGCTTCTAAATTGCTTGTTTCCAAAGCCTCAATCCATCTTGATAAAGGTCAACAATAGAACTTTGGATAGAAATGTATGTACGTTGAATCAACTCGAATTGTTATAGATTAAATTCAGAAAAATTGTGGATAAGACATGATCTCTACATGTGAGACGTTTTCTTATCAATGAGTACTCTGTTAAAATAAAACAGGCAAATTTTTTGGGCAACTTTTAGGAAATTGTCCAGGATTATTAGCCAACTTTCATAATGTTAACTTTATTAACATTAGCGGAATCGAAAAAAAAAACTGTCCATAAGATGCAGAAGCAACAGAGAATTGATGAGAAATTGTGGGCTAAACACTACAAAATCTTAATAATAGGATTGCGTCTTTATCCAACTACATGAGAAAAAGACAAATTGAGCTTCTTTTAAATACAAACTGACGTCAGCATGTTGAGAAACAGAATCTGCTATCTATTAGAGATCGTTATTTATAGCTCAAATGTTTATTTGAGCAAACAAACTACTACTACTCTATATACTATAATGATAAATTATATAAATACAAATTATTTGCAATGTGGGAGGATTTCGTGAAAATATAGAAGCAATTACACCATTTTTGTGTATATTCCAAATGAAACTAGTGATTTTCCAAATTTGAAAAAAATATCGATATCGACATCGACGATATTTTTATTAAGTCACCATGGATATCCGATATATCGATAAAAAACATCGATATATCGATATATCGATTATAGGCAAGCGCAGTTATTATTAATGTTTTAAATGTCAAAATTACTGACTATTTAAGTATCAAATATTAAAGGCTGTCCTACACCAATATTAAAATGATCTTGATGAACGACTTGATAAATTAATTTCTAATATTGTGAGGCTGCTCTACTCGGTTCTGGCTGGGGAGCAACACCAAGAATAAGACACTTACTTATGTGGCATATAAGTGATATGCTATGCATTAAGCTTTATTTCGGTTCCCCAATCAATAAGTTACACATACAAGACAAATAATTATATAATTATAATTTAAAAAAATCGAAAATCGTTGAAAATATCGTTTCGAAAAACATCGATATTTCAAAAAAATCGAACAAAAAATATATCACTAAATGAAACCATTAGTGATATCGATTTTTAAAAAACTTCACTTAGATGAAATCGAGCAGGCCCCTTCCACTCCATAACCAGACTACTTCCCTCTATGCATCGTTCGATATTCAGAGGGCGCTTGCATTCATTTCGTTTAATTACAGAATGACTGGTTTATATTTTTCAAAAAAATAATTGTCAAAACTGTTTATGCACTTTTATTAAATTTTCTTTATATTTAATGAAAAAATATTACTCAAAATTTACCTGAATTCACAATAAAAAAAAATAGTTAGTTTGGTTTTATACCATCATGTATTGGAATTACAGATTCCTGTATATATCGTTAGCGCCCTCTGAATACCTGTTCAAGCGCTGGAGTCCCAAGCAGCGCGATAGCGCTCTTCCGAGTTTGTTTCGAAAAATCCAAGTCCATTTCGAGCAGGGTTCGGAAGTAGTAAATATCGACGTAATTTACGGTATAAAATACGCGTAGTTTTTTCATTTACTACGTGTAGAAAATTCCTAAAAAACTACGTATTTACTACATGTTTACTACGCGGATTGCTTTTTTTTGTAATTCAGGGCAAGAATTAATATATTGAAGCTTGATATCTTCATTCTCTGTTTCATTTGAGTTGACTGCCATTTTTCAAAATAGATTTTTATTTATGAATAGTAAGTGAAAGACAGGAAATAGTTTGCAGTTAAACTTTTCTTCAATGTTCTCAATAACGGGTAAAAATTTTCAAAAACGGATACATCCAGATTTTCAAAATATTGTGCTGCATGATTCATATAAATTTCATCTAATTCCATTGCGTAACATTAAAGATATTGCCAACAACTAGCAATTGTTTTTGTTTATTTGCTGTTAGTTGCTATGGTGTTGCTATCAAGTTGCTCGATGGTAAAGTGTTTACTCAACGGTAAAGTAAACACTTTGCCGTTGACGTGGGTAAAGTAAACACTTTACCATACATACATACATAAATATTTAACAGATAAGGCAGTTAATACTTGTTTGCATTCTACTTAGAGCCCAAGCCCCGGGCTTCAGAGCTGCTAAATCAGGCTCTGTGTTCAATCACATATTAGAAATTTGATATTAGACTGTATTTACTACATAAACTACGTAAACTACATTTACTACATCAAAAACTACGCGTAGACGTAGTTTATGTAGTAAATATTTTTTACATGTACTTTTCCGAACGTTGATTTCGAGTACCACGTGTAACTAATTATGTAGCCACGCATTGACTGTCGAAGTAACACGCTCAACTGTACTAAGGCACCTAAATTGCGTAATGAATGATATATGCGGAAAATAAGTTTTCATAAGTGCTAGCGCGCCGATTAGAATTTTTCGACATAAAATAAAAACAGGACTATCGTGTCGCTTGGATTTATTCGCATTCGGTTAAAACAAGCGTTATCGGACTCTTCGGCGTTTTTCGACCATGTTTTTCAGTACTCGCTGGGACTCAAACAGTTAAACAAAAAGGGAGGGGTAATAGATTTAAGAGAGTCTAGAGTTGCTTACAAAAGGGTCGTGGTGGGAAAACGCTAGCATTCTGTATCTATGATGTAGAAGAAGCGAACACATAGAATTAATGTTTTAATTACGTTAGCCAATCCGTTCCGGTTGCTTCAACCTTATTGTGGAGCCAGGGATTATAGCTCAAATGTAAGCTAAGCACTAAAGCGGATCTATTACCAATTTTCGGAAATATTATGGTAGAGGTGTTAATGCTAGTCGACAAAAAAAGTTTTTTCTGATGCGACTTTTCATATTTTGATGGTTCTAATCGACGAAAATATGTAAAACTCGATTATGATCCAGAATTTTTCAATATTGTGCATTGCGAATGTACCCACAAATGGATAGTATTGCATATGTACAACTTCCATAGAATTGTATAAAATCGTGACGATTTAATAAAATTTATACGATTTGCCTTGATTGTATTTATTTTCCGTTTTCAATTCTTTTGTTCTCACAAACAAACAGTTTTATGATGATTTTTATTTTTCAACATACTTTCTTCAAATACAAAATATGGAAATCTATATGAATTATAAAATTTCAATTTAGTAACTATAAAGACCAGTAAATAACGAAATCCATCAATTTCAATATTAAATATGGTCTATAGAGATTGAATACAAGAGGGTAATATTGTATACATCGGCCATTAATTCTCATCGTGTCACAACCGTTGTAGTTAACAACAATGTTCAGTAAAATTGGGTGTGGAATATTGCACCTGTAATATCGATCTTTTGATATTTACTTTATCGAATATCAAGGCAGTTCAATGTTCATTTTTAAAGAGCAATATTTATTAATTTCAGTTCCCCAACGTTTTTGTCGCTAGCATTATTATATGAAAATATGTTCTCTTTTCACATAACGAACCTATGACTCGCTATGACCGAAATTCTGAGCAATTTTGACAAGCTTCTCCAAAAGGCACATAACAAGCAAAATTTTGATGGTGTATTGCGATTTAACACGTCAACCCGACATGTACCACCTGTGGTTCACAGACATTGCTTTCATCAGACAGCGTGAACCACCGGTTTTCTCTGTGCGCCACCGGTGGTTCACTCCGCGTGAATTTGAATTCAGTTGAATTTAATAGCTTGGAAGATGTTAGATGATGACATACACATGCAATTGTTTCCGACTTAACCACTTCCTTGGGAAAAGAGCATATCACCACGATCAGCCTTAAAACATACAAGAAGCCAAAAAAAGTCGAAGGAAAACAAGTTTTTGGACCTCAGGTCATACAACTCTCACTCAACTTATCTAAGGTCAGTTAGTCCAGTAACTGCTTCGGTAGAAAAGGTTTTTTAAAGATTACCGTTCTTTAATTGTGATCAAAAAAGGCGTCTTTATCAAACCACGGTTTTCATCAGCAAAAATGCAGTCTTGATTTGAGTATCTCAAAGGTATCATTTGATTCGCGTGCACCAAAGATCAAGAGTCTTGTATTCACCGTATTAATAACTTATTGATTGTTGTCTGAATCGTGAGTTATAGTATTACGCACATGTTCTCTACAGAAGAGGTTACTAACTACATCAATGTGAATTTCATGTTAATGTGTGTTAGTTTCGAACAAGATTCTGCAAACAAGGTCGTCTGAAAGTAGCCAAAATTGAGTTTTACCAGACAATCAGGAGACAGTATCGAATAGATTGTTCTATTGTCAGAGCAGGAAGAGAAAGATGAGAATATTGTATAGAAATGTAATTTGTTAAGCGAATCTCTCCACGATTAATTAGAGAAAGACTGCATCATTCGATCGAGTAACTTTATGAATGTAATCATCTTCGACAAGGTTATGTTTTTTTTTTTCATAACTTTTATTTTACAACTTTTCATAATTAATAGAAACCTTAATAATAATTGAAAATTAAATTTATGCTATTGAGTAAAAAAAGTAATCATTTTATTAGAAAAAGCATTATGCGTATTTGAAAAAAATTAAATTATAAAGAGTGGAAAATAAATTGAATGTTTGAACTTGAAAGGTTGACCCAATTTGCACATATTCCCTAAAGAAAGGCTTCTTGTAAAGGCAGCCCTAATAATGTGACCTGGTGTGCCACAAACATAGAGCCAGTTCTACACTCCCGTCGGGAATTCTGTGCAAATATCCACGAAAACTAGACGTACGCTCTACACTCCCGAACTTGTTGGAAAATTGATCTATTAGTACATCGATTCAGGTGGGAAATAGACACGAATTGCTCCCCCACAAGTTTTTATTTTTCTTTAACCCTCTAAAATTGAGCAAGCATTTTTATAATAAATTTGAACACCCTTCAACAGTTAGCTTGTGATCACTATTACAACATTAAGGTTATATCACGACCGGCGACAATCCACTGTTGTTGACACTGTGCTCCGTTGACTTTTGATTTTTTACAAAGAATTGAACATTTTAAAAGAAAGTTTGTTTACATTCGTTACCAAATGGAATGAATGAGCTATAATCTCCAGTGAAATTTGTTTGGGAAACTTATTTAACAGAAGACGCTAAAATTCAATGACAATCCCAACTTGAACCAATCTTTTCGTCTTTCTCTATTATCAGAATCAAATGAAATTTATGTCAATTATAGTTGTTAATGTGCTTAATGTTGGTATGAATTTGCTTTTCCAGAATTCGCATTTATTTTCAAAAAAACGTGATAAAAAAGAATTCTTTGAAAGAAGTCATTCCTTTTGCAAGAAAATGGATCTAAATCTTTGAAAAATAAATTCATAACGACATTAAGCACATTAACGGCTATTACTGACTTAAATTACATTCAATTCAGTTAATAAACCAAGAAAAAAGACCGAACGATTGTTCTATACTGCGTTGTTGAATAATATTCACCTCTTACAAGAAAACTAAATAAGCGTTCCAAAAAATTTTCATTTGAGGCTACGGCTCATTACCATTGAAAATGTAAAAGGATTTTCTTTTTAAAATGTAAAAAAGAAAACTGAGTCAACGGTCCACAACTGATCAACAGTGGATCGACGCCCGTCGGATGAAGCCTTAAATACTTTGATATTCGTTAACAATCAAAAAAGCATCAAAGCTCAAAATTTGGTTCGATTGTAACCGGTTTAACACTACTATTTGATCAGGATTATAAACTTGAGCGAAGACTACCTGATAGTCGATCAATCTAGAAGTGAGTCTATTCTATAGATACTCTTAATAATCCTATTCAGAGCCAAAAAATAACGTAGAAATCTGGCCAGAAATGAGGTGCGAGCATTAGGCTAGATATTTTCCGGTATCGGCTACAGGTTAAGCTTTATGTAGTCAGGATGTTTGTATCGTCGAACAACCCCCACAAATGAAACTTTTATAATTTTGCGCATGTAATTTAAAACTATTTAACACCAACCACTTAATATACAAATGAATTATTCTTTTTATCTTTAGTAACAGAATGGAACAATTATTTTGTATTTTCCAAGCATTCTATTTCATTATATTTCGGTTAGATCATCTGAAAAATTTATGTACTGAAATTCTTGGAATTTTTAGAATTTCCTAAATAATTCATTATTTATTTCGTAAGACATATCCTAGGTGGCATGTAGAAAATTTCAGGCCTTGGGCAAATTTTATTTTCGACGGAAGTTTGTCAGTTTAAAAATCGATGCACAAATTGAAATGTTTAGTCCACCACAAAAAGAACAATTCTATCGTTTGCTTAAAATTTTTTGACATTATTGTTTGATTTAAACAATGTTTAAAAAAAAAGAGCAATTCTATAGAGTCTGTAGAGATAATAGAGTCGTTAATACACAAAATCGTTGTAGGATTTGCTCAACTATATACCTCTACACTCTCTTTCCAACTAGTAATATGACGAAATCTTAGAACAGATAAATATTTCATGTGCAATTACCAAACAATTTACACCTAATTCGAACATAATTACAGTTCAAATGCTGTAATTTGTAGCAGATATTCTACGATTAAAGTAAAGATTCAACAAAGAGATTAGATGAACGTAATACTCTCTTTTATGAACATGATAAAAACCGTTAGCAAGGAAAGAATAGTAAAGAAATAAAGAATGAAAGCAAGAAAATGTCATTAAATGATAGAATCAAAACCACTTAATGTTTTGTCGTTCCACTCATATCCGTTCAAGGAAGAGAAAATCAGTATATACCTGAAACGTTCGTATAGAGATTACGTTCTAATATTTGAACAACTGATTCTCCTTTAAAAGAATTGTACGCTTTTTTCGAAGCGATTTTAAATCAAGAGCTCGCATTAGAATACAAGAAATATAAGGAGTTCGCCCATACTGCCTTCAGAAAAATGTGTTATTTTTTACGAGACAAGATAAGTATCTTTTAAAAATTATATAAGATGTTAAAAAAATAAAGTTAATATTTACTCTCGCTTCTGAAATATACGTTATAATCATAAAGAAGATTTTTAAATGTTTTATGCTTGAATAAAATGTTTACATTAAAATGAATTTTAGGTCTTTATACAAAGTAATAATGAACGAAATATAATCCCAGAAGTAAAATGTTATTCGTCCGGCGTATTCATCATTTTTAAATTGATACATTTCCCTTAGACTGGTATTTTATACGATTGAAGTTCCTTGGAAAATATCTTTTATAAAAACCTAAATATTTTTGTGACAAAAACTCAACATACCTTGAATTGCAAATTTTATGATGAAACAACTCAAAATTTGTCTTTTTCTGTTTTGCCTATTTTGTGCCCTTTTTTTACAAACAAATTTGCGAGTTTTGAAATTTCGGGAAATTGGTGGGAGTTGGTGTTACTGATATAACAATTGAACATGCAGCCGAGAAACTTTTCAATTGTTTTTTTTTTCACTCTTAGTCAATTGTTTTTTCCGCCATATTGCTTATTTAACAATGAGTGAAGAATTTTCATGTACTGCATCTGAAATAAGGGAAATTGCTGAAAATGCAGGAAGCAATTTACTACCCGATAAATCTAAAGATCAGTACGACAAATGATTTTTATTTTTATGATTTTTGACAGTTGTCAAAATCAATAAAAACGTTATCAACCTAAAGGAAAAAAAAACTATATTTTCCATTTTTATACAGTGTATCGAAATGAACTCATTTCGATACACTGTTTACGTAAATTTGAAAGCAAACTAAGATAATGCAAAATTATTTTTCATTAGGCAGTATGTTATCGATTTTGAATGCGTTATTCATCTACAAAGATCAAAATTGGTGGCCATATACGAATAGATTTTTTCAACGACCTAGTTCCGCGACGATCAGATAAGGCATGATCACATTTTGAGTCACATGAAAACCCTTGTGAATTAAAACAATGTAAAACTAACTCAAA
Source organism: Epicauta chinensis (assembly GCA_021725515.1). Lineage (NCBI taxonomy): Eukaryota > Metazoa > Arthropoda > Insecta > Coleoptera > Meloidae > Epicauta > Epicauta chinensis. The sequence goes on along the minus strand of JAEDXX010000094.1, from coordinate 132,162 downwards.
TGTGTAGATTAAACTATAAATCTTGCAAATGTAGATCAATATTGTATAAAAATTGTGCAAATCACCATATAAAATATAAATCTCCCAAATGTGCGCTCTCTGAACGTTTCTTCCTGTTTCTCCAATACTTTGTACAAAATAAGTGACGTTGGTGGCTTAGTGACGTCAGAATGTGATAAATAAAATGAAACCTGTTTTGAAATAGCTTACAATTAACAAATTAAGGAATACCATCACAGAGAGGCTTTATCGTATCAGAGAAATGTTGATTACGCCTAATTGAGTTATTGGTAGGCGGTCATTGAGATGTTATGTTTTTCTCTTGTTGTTTAGAAAAGTACTCCGTTGTAGGCCAATTAAGTTTTAATACTATTTTAGAGTTGAGTTAAAATTTAGTTAACGAAATAAAATAATTGGGATTTATAAAAATACACTGATCATCCTCTAATGCGATTATATCGGAACTAATCTGTTAAATCAATAATGAATAACATACAATAGATTTTATAATAATGGGCAAAATATAATAACTTGGAGTGCTAGAATTAGCACACATCTTTCCATTAAAATAAGCGATAAACTAATGAAGAAACTGTGTCGAAACTGTTTATAAAACAATTTGGTAGCTAGTTTGTCATTTCAAGCTTGCAAAGTTGAGAAAATACATAGAGAATTGTAGAGAAACATCTTCGAAGTTTCTTACTTCGGCAATACATCATTTGACCTATCAGAATCAGAATCAAACTGATCAGAAATCGAAGTTTTTCTGTTCATCTTCAACACTATTCATTCAAGTAGAAGTCCGATGTATTTTTATTATCATTTAAAATGTAAAGAAAAATACTGCAGTTGAAGATTGTTGCATCCAAACAAAAATATACCAGGTTTAAAGAATTTACTGTGCTTGGACGATATAATAGCTACTGGATCAATTAATATCCACGTATTTAAAGGTCAGTAGATTATTTTCTAAGTCTAGAAAACTTGTCATGAACTGAACTGAAAATTGATTTTTCTTAATAAAATTATAATCTTTTCCTTGCGAACGAAACGAGTGAATCCAAAATTCTGGCACGATCTCTCGATTTATTTAAATAACTAGAGTTCAGGGTCACACCTGACATACATTTTATTGAATTTATTTAAACTATTTGTTTTATATTCCGTGGTTCATTCGATTTTGTTAATATGATTAAATCCTAATGGCAACATGAGCGTAAATAAGCTTTTAGTTAATTTACAAATTCCACTGTCACCCTGAACATTAAGATTATTGCATGTGTCACATTAATCAACAACGATTATTACCTGAAAGGTGGAACAAGCAAGTCGACTGATTACAAACAGACTCGACATACAACTTTAGTGATAAGAATCGTTTGAAACATGTTAACACATATCTTGCCTACATCACGAATGGTTAATTGGATTGTGACTGACTTCTTGGAACAAAACAAATATCGAAATCAAAGAGAGTGAACTAAAATTAATTTGAAGATTGTAGCTTATATTTCTATAAAACTCAATCAAGTTTGTACAATCCTCTGTAGGATTTCTAATAAATGTTTTATTGTCGTTATTATAAGGGAGAAAGACGGTTTTTGCTGGAAATGATTAATCAGAGAAATAAGTTTTGATTCTATAAATGTAAGAAATTGAGTGAAATTACAAAGAGAAAGGTAGTTGAAAGAGAGTTAGATTATCGTTTTAATTAAGGCGCATCCATCATTCATCACATCTATTTTTCAAAGCAACTCCCATTTCATCATCATAGAAAACACCCAATGTTTTTAAAACTTTGTTATTACTTTACTGTGAAACTAATGAATTTATAATAAAGCTCCGCAATTGGCTTAGAATTTTCATTTTTGTCGCTTTTATGCAGATCGTAAAACTTGTTAACTACTGTTCAAACTAGTTATGCCGCATATTAGAATTTTAAATTTTATTAATCCAATTGAAATGTTGAATTTTTAATAAGTCACTTTATACAAAACGATTCGCCAACAGTAATTACAAATTGGTGGTAAACATCCAAACTTTTACCCGTGATTTTTTCTACTATAAGAGCCTAATCATGCACAAATTTGGCCGAAATCTGATCACTTACGACACTAGAATTCAACCGTAGATCGCAACACGACTGCAACGATAGTATGTTGAACCGCCACCACTACTACGAATAACAACCACCACACCAAACCCTAAATAGGGCTAGGATCGGGACAATTCGGCTTGTAGCGAGAGAATTGGTGGTGATTGTTACAGTTTTTCATAGAGGGTGAGACGTTTTTCTCTTTTTAAAATTTTCTAATTAAGTCGATAACAATGAACCTCTAACGAATCTGCAAGTTTCTTTTTTCTTATAAACTTCTTCTAGAAACTTGTAACAGCTTCTTGATGAAGTTATTAATTATGGAATCGACTTGAAATTCTTTACATGCATCCCAATGTTTCAACGAAAATTGAATAAAACTCTACTGAAACACTTCCGTTGTAAGATGAGAAAGATGTATGGAATGTTATAAAAAAAAATAAAACAGATCACAATCCGCCCCATGAGAAGAATTCTGGTGTGCTTGAACCGATGACCTACAACGATTTATGTGGATGCCAATTAGGTTACGGGAAGTGGAAAGATGTTTTGTTGAGAAGCCTCAAAAAAATAAAACCAAACGTTTTGTTGCCAGTACTCAATAAAACGATAATAATGCGAGATACAAGGGTTGTATACATGGTGATGATAAGGTCAAGAGCTTCATTAAAATCCCATTAGTGTTGTTCAAATATTCGATTATAGTAAAGTGGATGAAAATTGGTGTTGTAACGTAAAAAAAAATGTCATGACAACAACAGTTTTATCTGAAAAATGATCATAAATTTGTTGTTTTCATTGAAATCGGGTAAATGAAAATCTAGAGCGAATTATTGAAACGTGACCAGATTATTAAAGTTCTACAATTATTTAAAATTGGGGATTTGCAATTGTAAAATGTAAGAAACGGGGCAGCATTTATCAAATATTTTATAATGGTCAGAAAATAGTCCATTGTGCAACGAGTGCGGGAAGTTGTCAATTGCACAATTGCTCATGACAGTACGGACGAAGTGAGTGCGCTCACCGCTTCAGTGAGCAATTGACAACCTGTACGAGTTGCACATACTATTTTCTATTACCAATGCGGCGATATACTAGGGGAAAAACCACAGAAAGAAAATCAAAATTCAAATTTAAAAAAATGGCACTCTTAGAACCGTTTTCATCGTCACTATAGACAAAATTCGTGCAGCCAAGATTTTTCCGCATACAAATCATATAGGTATTATTATTTAGCGTGTGCAAACATCTACTTTCCATACGAAATTGCAGGCGGAAAGTTAGCACTTTCACCGCATGTGTAATAAAACGTTCTTTTTGATTAATAAGACAATCTGAGTGGCAAAACCACTTTGAAAACTGGCAACTATAAATTCCCCTCAACAACCCAAATGTCAAATCACCAAGTAACTTCCTAAATTTTGTACTTTCTATATGTAAAAGCTACTTAAGACGCTAAAACACATGCTTTAGTTTTCAAGTAATCATTGAAATAATGATTGACTGTTAGATTTCTAAAAGTAGTCAAAATTAAGCAAATTAAGTAGTTACAAGGTGACATTTTACTTTTCTCTAACGATTATCTCATACACTACTAATTGTAAGTCAAATTAGGCACTCAAAAATTATTCATTTGCCACCCTAAGTCCTACTATTCAATTAATCAATAAGCCAGTTGTAATGGTTATGTATGTTTACTGAGAACAGTATTCCCGCTCCGAACAACTTTAAGTTGAGGATATATTATTTCTATTTTTGTTGTTATTATCTACTAGGTCCTTTCAGGGACTTAAACACTATTTTTGTCACCAACAAAGTCGCAACACAAAAGAGAGAGTCATTTTGGAAACATCAAAAGTGATGTTTTACTTTTAAATCGCTTTTAACTTTCAACGAGTGTTTAAGTTAAACGAAATCGCAAAAATTTGATAGATATTTTGATATCGATTAGAAAATACAGCAACTTGTTGTGTAACGGTTGCTTTATTGATTAAAAACAAAGGGATAAATTAATATTTGAGCACTGTGAGGATCTGTATAGCTTCGAAATATGTAAGCACTGGCTATAGAAAATGTTCAGGCACCCAACAGGGCGCAAACTAACGTCTAAAATATGTTTGCCATATGTGGTAAGAATTTTTAAGCGTTTGCAGGGAAGCCGAATCAGAATAAATGCATGTTTCGATTGAAACGAACAGAAAGAATTAATAAATCGTAAGTTATTGATTAGGGACTCGAATAGAAAGCTCTTGGTATTACACTTAAAACAACAGGGGAGTTTAATGTTAAGTCAACACTTCAAGTAATTAGCACGTAAATTTAAAAAAATGATTCACAATTATAAAACTGAAGACAGAATGAAGTAATAATTCATTATTGTAAAAAATTATCAATATTTAAACACAAAGAAAATATTGTGGCATATAATGAATATTTGAGCACTTAGAGGATCTTTGTAGCTTATTTAGTATTTACAAACTGACAATTTTGGGTCTCTGTATATTCCAGTTCATATAAAACTGGAAAACCATCTACACTTCAAACGTTACCCTTTATGTAATTACATGTCTATTGAAATTGCACAGAATGGGAAAAGTTCACAAATTGGTGGTTATTGATTAGGAAGTATGGCAACAAAGTCCCGGTATCACGCTTGAAGTAATATGAATATTAAGGCGGATGCCCCAACTAATTATAAAACCAATTTGAAGTAATTATTGAATATTACAATAAAGATGATAGAGTGACTATGCAGAAAGTTGTCTGTTTTTACTGAAGGGATTTTAGAAGCTAATTTCGCAACTACCAAATATAATTTTGTATCAGCATTAGTCGCAAGATTGTCGCACACATGTTCAATTTTGTAGTTATAAATGTTTATTTTTTATTTAAGCTTATTACGAAGTCACTCAAATAATGTACAGACTTTTTCAGCACAACTTTTTCAATGATTAAAATATTAGTAAGGACCTTTGGTGACTTCATCTAAATTCTTGAAAGTTGCATACGAATATTTTAATTATTAAATAAGCTTTGATAGGTGGGCGCTTGGACTGAAACAGTCTGTATATGGACTAATTGTGAAAAATGTCTTGCAAATAATTTGGAAACATCCGTTCACATCATAATTAGCTACAAAGCTATTCAAATAATTCAAAACAATATTTTACATGAGTTGGAAGTATTTAATGTGGAAAATATTTAATATTCGCTATACCTACATGCTCACAAATGTTCTTTTTAGTTTGAGAGGTTGATTTCAAAGAACCGACTGCTAACAAAACGTAATTTGTAACAGAGAAATTGCACTTTTCCACAAAGCTCAACTAGACTTTGTGAAATGTCACAAAGGAAACGTCATAATTGATGTAAAAGTTGTGTTTACTTGACGATGCATCACTGAAGCCTACAATCTAAAAGGCCTTAAAATTCTATTTATAACCTAGAATTTTAGAAGAAAAACATACAAAAAAGATGTATCATAAATTCCGTCTCTTTGTAGGCCGAATTGAATCGATATAAATACCTTCCATAAATGTGGTACTTTATACTGATAACCGAACAAGTTGAAAGGATATGGATTTCTTCCTCAATTTCCTTTAGTCGCAACATCTATACTCGTTATAATAAGAATAAATAAACTTCTTGTGCTTGAATATTTCAATTTATCATCGCTTTGGACACACACGTAAAGATCGTTTAGAATAAAATTCACCTCTCAATATTCATTTTAATTAAAACATACTTATGTAAGATTTAAGACTCAATTAAAATGTCGTAGCATAAACGACTTACGTAAAAGTAGTTGTTGTTTCTTTTTCATTGAAACAAGTTTTTATTTTATGCAAAACAAGTTGAAAAAGTTGATAAATTATAAAAATCTTTGTTAACTTGTGAAAAGGTTTCGCATCTACAATTTCAATTGAAACAAATGAAATTGAAATATTTGATATTTGTAGAATAGTTATTGCATGATGAAGGCACTCTTTTTGTTTCTAGTGAAATCGTGCATAAAACTGTGTTACAATTTTCATTGTTGTACACGTAAATATTGATTGATGCACTGTTTTAATTATCATCAATCATCTTTTGATGAGGTTCATGATATACTAGAAAATACTTGGGGATTATAAAGTTTTTATCGATGTTATAATTTAATTAAAAATTGACAACGTGCTACTCATTTTTTTGATAACTTTCTGTTTGACTAAATTTAATCAATCACAATGTAATATATAACATAATTTTCAGAAAGTATTCCAGGCCTTTGTAGATAAATAGAATATATAAGCACACTGGATATATGAATTACAGTGATATTTCTCACATTTATTTTTCTAAGCTTATATTTTAGAAGCATGCTGTAACTTTTCAAGAGGCCTACTCTGTCTCTACTTTTGTATTTGTTCAATCTCTAAGGCGTTCAGTCACTTGACCTACATTTTGCATGAGGTGATCTGAGGCTGAAGTAATACTGTTGACCAACTCAGGCCTGTGCATGTACATAGTCACAGTTTGTAACGAAAAAAAATGTACACACTCGAGATTATTTGTTCTTTGTCACCTTTTTGACAACGGCTCAAAAGATATTGGCGACTGAGCTTTTACATTGGTAAAGAATTTGTAAAGATTTTTGACTAAACTGTTTCCAATAATTGTTGTTGGAATTTAGCGAATCCATCTTTGGTTGTTTATATTGAAAAATAATGAAATACGAATGTTCTAATCCAAAGAATGCGTTTTATTAATTACATGTGAACCGGTTTCAACCCTGCAGGGCCATCTTCAGCACATTTTAGCTGTATATAAACGAAATTACAAATAAATAACAAGAACAATAAATTAATTACAGAAAATATCACAACTTACTCAATATAGTTAAAAAATGTATCACAGAAGTTAAACTTTTGTTATAATTAATAAACACTATATTTAATTTACACTAAAGTTATAATTAAGTAAAAATTTTTAAATTGTTTAAATAAATGAATTGTAAAATTTTATAAAAATGATCAACAAAAATATCTTTAATTACTATCTATCGATAACATTTGTTAGCGATAGATAGTAATTAAATAAAGTTAAAAATAATCAACAAAAATATCTTTAATTACTATATATCGCTAACATTTGTTAGCGATAGACATTTTTATAAAATTTCACAATTCATTTATTTAAACAATTTAAAAATTTTTACTTAATTATAACTTTAGTGTAATTTAAAAATAGTGTTTATTAATTATAACAAAAATTTTAACTTCTATGATACATTTTTTAACTATATTGAGTAAGTTGGGATATTTTCTGTAATTAATTTTATGTTATTATGTTATTTATGTTATTTATTTGTAATTTCGTTTATATACAGCTAAAATGTGCTGAAGATGGCCCTGCAGGGTTGAAACCGGTTCACATGTAATTAATAAAACGCATTCTTTGGATTAGAACATTTGTATTTCATTATTTTTCAATGTTTCCAATAAGCCTGCTTCCACCCTCCTTTTATTTTCCATTTTGAAGATTTTTGTCCTATTTTAAAGCGTAACCTTTTACAACTTTCTCATATTCTTCCTAAAAAACTAGAGGATTCAACTTGAACTGTAATAAAATTCTTAATGCTGATTCTCAATCAATTTGCCAGTTTGACGCAGTATTAATATATGGAAATTATCTGTGTTCACAATATCAGTTTTGAGGTCCTAACAATCATGTTCCGTACTTCGAAATTTCCATCCTTCAGAGCTAGATCCGGACAATTAACATCTATAAATCTTTTAAGGTTCCCGAAACAACTTGAGAAAACTTGATTTTTCTATTTTGCGTCAATAATAGCGCTATTATTAAACTCGCTAGTGTATCAAAATGCGCTCATTTCGATACTAGTACTGAAAAGTAAAATGTAGGCATTTTTTTCCCACTAGGTTGGTAACATTTTCATTGATTTCGACAACTGTCAAAAATCATAAAAACAAGATACTTAATATACCGTTTTTCGTACTGATCTTTGGATTTATCGGGTAGTAAATTGCTTCCTGCATTTTCAGCAATTTCCCTTATTTCAGGTAAAGTACATGAAAATTCTTCACATTGTTAAATAAGCAATATGGCGAAAAAAACAATTGACTAAGAGTGAAAAATAAAACAATTGAAGTTTCCTACCTGAATGTTCAATTGTTTTTTTTAGTAACACCAACTCCCACTAAATTCCCTAAATATCAAATCTCGCAATTTTTTTGTAAAAAGGGCAAAATAGAAAAAATAGTATAAAAAACTCGTGTCAGAAGTCGTATATTGCACTCGGACTTGGACTCGTGCAATAATAGGTGACTTCTGACACTTGTTCTTTAATATACTATTTAACGCGTAAATTAGAAAAACGATCAAAGTCGTAGCTATTTCGATATTAATACTGTTCTCTAGTTTTTTAGGAGACTGATACAAATCGATACTAGGGTGAAGTTTTACTACGGCGCCAAAACGAAAAAACTGACGTTTTTTATGATTATGACGTTTAATGGTTTCCTTACAAAACAAATTGATTGTTTCACGACAGTTGCGTTATACGAAAATTGTTTACAAGGCCAATTTCATGGCCTATTTTGATCCATATCGAATCGTAATAAAAATACACCAGAACGGTAGACCTTCGTGGCCTTTTTTTTGTTTCGTTAAAGGGACAGTCACGAGATATCCCCATGGAATACAACGTTATAGCTACGAGTGCGTTAAATTAGTATGAGTCATAAAACGTCTAGTTACTGGTAGAACAGCGCTCTCTGTGAGTGAAGTCATGGATTCACAACAATCAATAAATACAGGAAAGTTCATTCGGAGTTAAAGATAGTGAGATATAGTGATGTTCCAAATTTGAAAAAAAATACCGATATCGACATCGACGCTATTTTTATCAAGTCAACATCGATATTCGATATAATGTCAAAGAACATCGATATATCGGCATATCGATTATAGGCATGCACAGACAACCTAATTTTAATTTGGGAACTCAAGGTCTAGGCCCCTTTATTATGGCGATATTAATTAATACACTAGCGTTCTAACAGTTAATATTGGAAAAATAAATTTTCGTCATATACATTGTATAAGGGATTCAAAAAATTAGGTGCCTCTACAATGTTCACGTATACAGTAAATCATATCACAAATGTATCCAACATCTAATGTTCATCAGGGTTCGGAAAAGTATATGTAAAAAATATTTACTACATAAACTACGTCTACGCGTGGTTTTTGATGTAGTAAATGTAGTTTACGTAGTTTATGTAGTAAATACGGTCTAATATCAAATTTCTAATATATAATTGAACACAGAGCCTGCTATAGCAGCTCTGAAGCCCGGGGCAACATTTCGCTTGGGTTCTAAATAAAATGCAAATTTCCATTAACTGCCTTATCTGTTAAATATTTATGTATAAAATGTATTTTTTCAATACTTGCTGTTAAAGTCCAACTTTATCGTCTAAAAACTTGATGGTAAAGTAGCACTTTACCCACCTCAATGGTAAAGTGTTTACTTCAACCACCTCAACGGTAAAGTGTGCACTTTACCGTTGAGTAAACACTTTACCATCGAGCAACTTGATAGCAACACCATAGCAACCAACAGCAAATAAACAAAAACAATTGCTAGTTGTTGGCAATATCTTTAATGTTACGCAATAGAATTAGATGACATTTATATGAATCATGCAGCACAATATTTTGAAAATCTGGATGTATCCGTTTTTGAAAATTTTTACCCGTTATCGAGAACATTGAAGAAAAGTTTCACTGCAAACTATTCCCTGTTTTTCACTTACTATTCATGAATAAAAGTCTATTTTGAAAAATGGCAGTCAACTCAAATGAAACAGGGAATGAAGATATCAAGCTTTAATATATTAATTCTTGCTCTGAATTACAAAAAAAAACGATCCGCGTAGTAAATATGTAGTAAATACGTAGTTTTTTATGAATTTTCTACACGTAGTAAATGAAAAAACTACGCGTATTTTATACCGTAAATTACGTCGACATTTACTACTTCTGACCCCTGCTCGTCATATACCACTTCATTGCTGTCTTTGGATTTAGGATTTTTTCTATTTAGAATTTTTACATTATCGAGCAATCGAAAAAGATTAAGCTTGAACTTAAACTTGTTTTCTGCACCAATTTTTATTTAGTGTGTCATCAAAAATCAAAATAGCCTTTCCTCATAAGATTTTAATCGTCAAACTGACAAAAATCGATTATAAAAAGCCCTGGACACACAGCGCTTCATTGTCCGATGGATCGATGGAAAACATGAGCAGATTTGTATTACACATACGCTGCTTAAAATATTGGCCGATCTTTCAGATTCTCATAATGCTATAAAATGCAAAATAACAAATTATGAAGAATTAAATTAATAAATCTTTATCCAAAAGATAGCAACACACTTTTTGGTCCTCTAGCTTCCACATACCCAAGAATACCTTTTATTATATTAGCCTCCATGTTATCCCACTGAATAATCTACCCCTGTACGCGATAAACATCCTTACAGTAGATTCGGCGTAATTCCCGGCCAACAAACCACAATTTACAGATATATTATACAGGTTGACCCAGCTAAAGGTTCCACCTCAAATATCTCGTTTGCTTGTTTGTGAAACGGAAAAGTATCTAAAGAAATTACATTTCAATGTCTATACTTCAATTGATCAGTACTATTTTCTTTCTAGCTGTTTTGGAACACGTCCTATAAGCAGGGTTCGGAAGTAGTAAATGTCGACGTAATTTACGGTATAAAATATGCGTAGTTTTTTCATTTACTACGTGCAGAAAATTCATAAAAAACTACGTATTTACTACATATTTACTACGCGGATCGTTTTTTTTTGTTGGCAGTGAAACTATTCTTCAATGTTCTCGATAACGGGGAAAAATTCTCAAAAACGGATATATCCAGATTTTTAAAATATTGTGCTGCATGGTTCATATAAATTTCATCTAATTCCATTGCGTAACATTAGAGATATTGCCAACAACTAGTAATTGTTTTTGTTTATTTGCTGTTGGTTGCTATGGTGTTGCTATCAAGTTGCGCGATGGTAAAGTGTTTACTCAACAGTAAAGTAAACACTTTACCGTTGAGGTGGGTAAAGTAAACACTTTGCCATTGAGGTGGGTAAAGTGCTACTTTACCATCGAGTTTTTAGTCGATAAAGTAGGACTTTAACAGCAAGTATTGAAAAAATACATTTTAATTTTCATAAATATTTAACAGATAAGGCAGTTAATGGAAATTTGCATTTTATTTATAGCCCAAGCGAAATGTTGCCCCGGGCTTCAGAGCTGTTAAATTATGCTCTGTGTTCAATTATATATTAGTAATTTGATATTAAGACTGTATTTACTATATAATCTACGTAAACTACATTTACTACATCAAAAACTACGCGTGGACGTACTTTATGTAGTAAATATTTTTTACATGTACTTTTCCGAACCCTGCCTACAAAGTCTCAAAAATTAGTCAATATTAGGAAACCAATTACCTACAATGAATATTGCGAATGAATTTGATATGAAAATAATATTAAAAAAAAAAACTTCTCATTTGCTGCTCAAAAAAAATTTGAACTTCTCTGAAATCAATAACCTATTCATTTTTTGAGCAGTAAATGAGAAGTTTTTAGAAGAAAAACATTATTTTCTTATCAAGTTTGAGTAATTTTTGAGACCTTATAGGACGTTTTCCAAAAACTAAAAGCTAAAAAGAAAATAGTCCCGGTCACTTGAAGTATTGACATTGAAGTGTAATTTCTTCATATACTTGCATTTAAATTAACAAACAAACGAGATATTTGAGGTGGAACACTTAGCTGGGACAGCCCTGCATATGAGTTAAAAGTAATTTTATTTTGCTTGTGGGGTTACTCTATCCGCCTCCGACTCTTTCACTAACTTCCCACTCAAAAAATAAAATACCAGCATGTATGTCTCTGCCGCTCTAATGGTACTAAATACTTCGCTTACAATCAGTGGATAATTATAATGTTTAATGATAAAGTCATATCAAGTAATCCTTAAACGATTGAGTTCTGGATTACTTGTCTACAGAATCGCAGTAGAATAACTTGTCTTTAATGCGTTGTAAAATATTAACTCTTGTTGGCCTTACTAAAATAATTTTCAAATTTTCACATAAATAAGTTCAAAAATATATAGCTAAAAATATACATATGTATATAAAACCAATTAAAAAAATATTCGATATTTTGATATTAATATTAATCGTGGAGGGAGTATTAACTTAATACTCCCTCTACGATATTAATGTCTTAACATCGATATTTCAGAATCATCGATATTGTTGGCACACCTTTAGTCGAAGCGCCACCTTTGGTGAATTCTTCTAGTATTCTCCAGAAAGTTGTTGCGCTTCGCTAATAGGTGGCAATGTAATCAAATCCTGTACTACCATTTTAAAGTAGTGCGGATGAGTTAGATTTTTTTACATAAAATTATTTGAAAATAAATTAGCGGTCAACAATATCTCAGAGACTGTTAATTCAAATCTAGACAATAAATGCTAGTTTTAACGTTGATCTAATTAAATTATTTTTTGTAAAGTCATTTTTATATCAACAATGAAACATATTAGGGTTCGGAAGCAGTAAATGGAGACGTAAAAGATAAGGTTAATATACCAAAGATTTGATATCTCTGATCTATTTCATTCTCGAGTCGATTGTGATAATGACCCAAGTCTTTAGATAAAGATAATAGCTGTTAAAGTCAGACCTACGCGTTAAAAATTTGACACAGTATTTAGGTACTCCATAAACTATATCAAGTACATTTTTTACATAATCTACGCGTAGACATAGTTTATGTAGGAAATACGTAGAAAATATTTTTTACGCGTAGTATTCCAAACCCTGATATATATCATCATTTTCCAAACGTTGTCACTAATCTCCAACGATATTCCTGATTACATTGGTTTCAATGATCAAATGACTCATATTTCACATGACAATCAATCATTCCATTTATGGATATTATTATGAAATTTTCCATCTATAACACACTAAATGACTTGCTCCATATTTTATTGTCTTTCCGAATACTTTATTGTTCCAATCCCGACATGTCGGGTTACAATATCCTAGTAAAGCTTCAAACGGTAGATGAAACAAATAAATAAATAAAGAAATAAATAGATTTTACTTCTAGAACGACAAATGTTCGATGTGCCAGGTCAAATCAAATGTATTTTCTGGAGTCAGAATAAATAACTGTAGTTTTAGGGAATGTGACTACAATACCGATCAATATTTGAAGTTTCCTATTTATATTTGTAAGAATAATCTCACGAAGATATTACCCTATCAAACTTCTTCGACACAGTAATCTGAAAAAAAATCATTTATGTAAAGAAATTTGATAGTGTAATAAGCGCCTAATTGCAAATTGGTTCCTTATGTCATTCTATAATTTGGAAACATTATAGAAAGCATGTGCAACGTCTAAAAATTAAGTATAAAATTTGAAATTACAAATAATAGGTTATAGACAACTCAATGTTTGAAAAGTTTCTAACTTTCACATGTTTAATTCAAAAACAAGTAATAGTTATTTACTTTACAAGGTGGGAAAGTGACACTTTTCACAAGAGCGGATCACGAGACGAAGGCCGAGTGATCCAAATCCGCGAGTGTGAAAAGACACTTCCCACCGTGTAAAGTACAATATTTTTTTCAATACTAACGACGATTTAGTCTATTTTTTTTATTATAGGTATTAATTTTTTTTGGGGGGCCCACTTTGCCCCAAATTTTATATTTTTTAATTTTAATGGACGCAGCATAATAATGTTAAATAAGAATCAAGGGCCAAAAAAAAAGTAAATGGGTAAAAAAATTATTGATATTATGATTTTTTTCCTTACGGGGCCCACTTTGCCCCCCCTGCCCCTATATACCTATATATATATATATATATATATATGTATAGTATTATTGTTTAACAAAATAACATTGTTTACTAAACGTTTGACCTTACATCTATTTCTGGACCTATACATATTTTTTATATCTATATATACAGAAATTCTGGTTCTTCATGGAAACATCTTCGAGGCCGATTTGCGTCGCAAAAGTTGAGACCAGAGTCATTTGCGATTTGGTGTTCGACGAGTTCAGTTGGGTTTCATTAAAGTAGACGATCTGTGGTAGACGCAATTATTTTTAATCGAAATTTAAATTCAAATTAACCGAAATTAATTTAAATTGAATCACTGGGAATAATTAATATATAATTTAATTGAAGATAGAGGTATTTTAACTCTCAGTTTTTTGTTTGTTTTTTTTCTTATATTCCAAAATTTAATCTGTGTATTTTTGAATTGTTAAAAATGTGTGATATCGAGAAAAAAAATTGCGTCGATTTGTCCCACAAAAAAACTTGTTGAACATCATTTTTAATAGAAACTAAAAGAAAAGACACTTTTCCCCACTAGTGAAGAAAAAACATTTTTCTTCACTAGTGAATAAAAGTGATACTTTTCTCCACTAGTGAAGAAAAGTGTCACTTTACCATTACGTATTAGTAAAGTAAAGTCTACTTTCAACTGTTAGTATTGAGAAAAAATACTATGTTACTTCTGTTTGAATAAAAGCTTACACGCTTGTTTACATATTTTGGTGGTAGTTTTTTAACGCCAACCCTGAAGTTCAATATTTTATATTTCTTTGGAGATTATAAAATCTTTTTTGAATCAATTTTCAAACAATAAGAAAGAATTTAAATTTTGGAACATTAATACAAGCACTTCTTTTTCATTGCGTAGGTTACTTACATTTGTCAACTGAGATTTCGCACTTAATTTTTTGACAGAGTATATCATAGGTACTCTATTGTTTGATTTGTAAACAAGTAGAGTATATGATTTTGTCATTAATTTTCTTACAGTATTTGTATACAAATTGCTGGTTCCCATTGAAGTCTATTTGTACAAGTCATGTTGTTTGAAGTAATTAAAATTATAACTCTTCTGTTAATCGTTAAAGTAAACTTTATACTAAAAGTCCAGATTACACAATGTATTTCAAGGGAAACGTTTATGTTGTCTTTTCCAACGGTATTTAAATCCGTATTTACAGTGCCAACAAAATTGTTAATATCTTTAGAATTCATCGATTATATATCTGCGAAAATTTAGTATGTGAGTAAACATTCGATAGCGTTTCCCTGATTTCTTTATTTTATTTGTGAACATCAAGCTCTCATTGACACCCATATTAAATATATGCATTTTTTTCAAATTAAACAAAAGCAGGCTCACTGAAGGAAAGCTTACTAGTCAGAGCAGTAGACTTTCAGTACAGATGCTACCTTGTAGTTTAAAATAATGTCATATTTTTGAAATATTAGAAGCCACACTTTCACTGCTACTGATTTTTAAACAAATAACTCAGTTTATAGTGTAAGTTCATCAAAATTCTTAATGCAGTTGACAGGACTGGTCCAAGGCCACAGCAAAACAGGAAGTTGGCTGGAGCAGCATAATTATAAAAATAAAACTATAGAACAGTTTTAACTCTGATCAATTTGCTCAATATGGAATTGGAGTACTTTTAGGAACTGCTACTAAATACGGAAGGTTTGATTCATTTTGGAAAATTTTATTTCCGGACGAGTTTATATTTATAAGTTGAAGGTGGAAAAGTTTCAAATTTAGGGATAAACAATTGATCAATTCTATGTCAGATATTTATATCTCGAAGAAGAGCTTCAGTTTTTGGAAAATTCTATTATCGTCAAAATTTTATAATAAGGACCATTGTCTTTATTTTGAAAGTACAAAAATTGGCAACCCTACGATGGAATGTACCTAGGTCCTGGAATTTTCCCAATCTACTTTTGGAAGTTGTATTTAAGTTTAAAATTGCATCCTTAACCTCAACCGCTTCATCTGTATATTGCACTTTATTTGAACAGTCGTATTTTCATCTACAAAAAGTATTTTTAGTTTTTTTTTAACCTTTTCTTTATTACTATGATGATTAGATTAATCGCGTATATAGATCCTTGAGAAGAATCGAATAAAGGTCACTTATTTAACAAATCTTTAAAATTGATTCGTTCTTGTTGAGTTGTGTTCCAGTCTTTCAAGTGTTAATGCTATTTCGAAAAATTGTGATTTTTTTGTTAGTTAATAATTAATTGTGTCGAGTGCTAATGTTATTGTAAGTGTCAGTACCTTTGTTGTTGTAAAATCCCCATGAAGATGGTACATTTTCAAATAATTATGTCTTTTGACACAATGCAAATTTATTAATTTTTCTTTATCAAAATAAAAAATCTCTAATTAATTTAAAAGCCATTTTCATAAATAAAAATAAATGTAAAATATTAATTAATCTAATAAATTCTATTCTATTGTTGTTTTGTTGTTCATAAAAGCAATATCAGTGTTATTTTTTTAATCTGTCGGTGAAAAAGAAATTGTTAAACAGCTTAACAAAATTAGTCGTTTAGCCGATTACCCATTAGCTAAGCTAATTCAGTTAACCGGTTAATTTGGCTAAGCTGATCGACTAGCTATATAATTAACTTAGCTAACTTTTTTAGCCGGCCTAAGCGGATAAATTGTACAACCCTAATAACGAACAGTGTCATTTCTGTAGTAAATGAATTAAAGCACGCATTCCGATTTTTCATTGTATTTTACCCTAAACAAATGCTATTGTGCATGTAAGTGTCTTTTATTAAAGTGATACCTATTGAGTGAGATTCGAATTGATAATATCAGTCCTAAAACGCAAATTAATTTATCATATTAAATTGAGATCTTAACAAGCGTCAAAATTCGTATTGAAGCTTCATGTTTCCGTATCGATAGCTTTATAAATGCCTACTTGACTTGATTCTTAAGCAGTAATTTTCTCATTTACCCTTGTTTGAGTTATCCACTACACAACGATCGTTATCTACAAATTCCCTATGATCTAAAAAACACTACATTTTTTTCCTCCTTGTATTTTCTGATGATAAATGATTATTGACTATTTTTCATACGCAGAAACTAATACTTGGTGATTATACTATTATTTTAGTAACAATATGCAATCTTGTAGTTAATTCGCGTTGAGTTTAACTTAACTGTAGACATGACAAGCCCTTTGTCGGAGGTTTTGAATGAAATGTAACCTAACAGAGCTTAAAACGTAATATCATTCAAGATATTTTTAAGTTAATTTGCTCCACAAAGAAGCTTTTGGTTAATTTCGGCGTTCATACAAAGCAATCCTATGATAATCATTTCTGTTCCCATTCTTATTAAAATAACTGTTATTATCCAAGGGTTCCGACAATGTAAGCGAATACAAATGACTACAAAACACATGCTTAAAGACAAAGAAATATAATAAACGAGGCTTACAATCGAGAAATGTGATTAAAACCAAACAGAAGATGCTTTAATATAACTTCTATTTCGCTTCCATTATTTTCTTGGTTTTCATCCGTATTGCAATTGATGAAATTTTATCTCATTTATACCGAACATTTAATAGAATTTACAATACAGCCGACTGCCACTCTATAATAGAGAAATTCAATAATCTATAGAGAGACTTAAAGTAACTAGACGACACTTCAACGACCCATTCAAATTTACTCATCTTGAATTCATCTTCGACGTATAGAAACTGGAATTCAATAAAACTCAATTTCATAGTAAATATTGATTCTAATTCCCTCAACAACCACTGTTTATTTTATAAACGTCAACAAGAGAAAACATATTCAAGTGTTCTTCGTCGAATCATTCTCGTACAGAATTACGAAAAGTGGTAGTTGAACATTTCATAAATTTTTTCCAAAGTCAACAAGCTATATACAATTTATGATGTACGCTTAAAGCGTTATTTCACATCTCAATAAACGTGAACAAAGTCTTAACAGTGATGGTAACACGTCGTGACATTTTTGTAGAAAAATTCATATCTCTATTGGAATTGACAACTATCCGCTTTTCTAAACTAATACCAGAAAAAATTTAATCACAAAAATGTTCAACAAAAAATACTCTAAGTAGAAAAATTCAAGCATTTGTTGTCGTGGATTTATTAAGGTCTACACTGAAATATGACAATTTTTGTGTATATTCATTTTAACTGGCAACATTTTTCATGCTGGAGGAACCCAACGATATGTTTGGTATAATGTACAGTATTTTTTTCCTGGGAAAATAATATAAAAATTCCAAACGCGCTTTGTGTTCTTTTATCAGATGATTCTCAACACAGAGCACAACACTTAAATTTTTGAAGAATATGGAATTTTGCATTCAACGTATAGAGTCTTGTTAACATTAATATATTTGTGACTTTGTAGTCGGTAACAGCGAAGTTATGAAACTTAAAGCATTTTACCAATACATGGATTTAGTCGACAACTTCTCGACATTTATAAGTTTATACTATATTATCAGTGACTTATTTCTCAATACAGTCTGCCGTAATTTCAGTTGCTCTCAATTCATTATTATCCATAAATGTTCGATTTTATTTTCCAGAAGCCGTAATAATCAGTGTTTATGTACAATGGGTAAACAAGCTCAGTGTGCGGCCCTCATGTAGGGCCCTTCCCAAAATAAAAAAAATAGAAAGTGCGTGGAACGCCGCGCGTTAGAAGTGAAACTTCTTAGGTTAGAGATCAAGTTAATTTTTTCGTGGTTTATTGCCTTTCTGCCGTTGCCTGAAGGCTCGTTTTTGTTCTGAAGTTGCATTTTCGGCATTTCGCTTATCTCAATTTAACGCCATTAATTAATTTATAAATTTAAAAATTATAAATCGCTGAAAGTTTTGAATTTTAGTTTCATTCGAGAGGGCGCTGTACTTCGATCCATAACACCAACTTTAGACCCTAGTGTTTATTTTACACAGTCAGCAGAATTGACAGAGTATAAGCGACGCTATTGGTAACGTCCCCACTCTTCCCTCTCAGTTGTCTGTTAGAGGGGAAGTGTTTCCCCTCTCGGGGTCCCGCATTTTCGTTATAGGGGGGGAAATACATTGAAAAATATTTACTACCTAAGCGCGGCTAAAGAAGCTTCACTTCAAAAAAGTTCTTTAAAGGAACAGTCTCCAAGCACCTTTGTTATCCTGAGCGTGAACAGTTGGATCGTGTATTAGTAGGTTACAATTACATTTCTTGGTATTAAACATGCTATATAATAGATTAAATTTTAATTCGATTTCATGGACTTAGAACTACCACTATCTTTATAAAGAAGGATCTTGAACTAATTGTAAATTATATTTGACAAGTGATGGGGCATCTGTTCAAATCTGCAATTGGAAAAGTATTTTCTATAGCATCCTGGCCAATATGATTTATGCCTAGTTGAATATTCCCTACTAATTTTCACATTCTTTATTGAAACTATAGCAGTAATCTAGAAGTACAATAAAGGCAACAAACCATAGCATCGATAAAAAATTTGGTGTACTATATCACTATAGTCATCTTTTTCTCCAGATAATAACGTTCTCTGCCACTCCCAATATAAAAATGTTTATATTCCATCTTGTTTTCTTATTTTATGTGTTCGTCCTAGGAATTCACATTTAAATGCTAACAAACACATCAGACCGTGAATGTACCGAAGTCTTCCTGAAGTATAATATAATAGACTCCTTTAGAAAATTAAATATAGCCTTCTTAATCACTTCCAAATAAATTACAGTAAAACTTTTGGCTAAGAACACCTCTCTTTATGGAGATAATCGTAGAAAGTTCCGTAAAAGTACTTTTGTATCACATATTCACCGAATGCCTACGCGTATTAGCGTATGAAAGGTCGAATGTGTGGAGGCAAGGGTCGGATTAGTAGACATCCGCTGAATATTCACGTGTCTTAACGAGCACACCCGTCACAGTCTCGTGCTCGGTGGAATTTGTGAAAAGAACGGCTGAAAATTATGAGGACGTGTACAAATTTGATAAGAGACAGAGAAAAACTACTTGTCATAGGCAAAGCGGTAAAACCAATGTGCTTTTGGAATGACAATTGAAATTATCTTCCGATTATGTCGAAATTTAATGCGAAAGCTTGGATGGCGAATGAAATGACATATTGGCGAGGTAAACGCCGATTAAATTTTCTATCAATCACAAATTTCTTTGCTTTTTGATTAATAGCAAAATGAAGAGGAAACAGATAAAGCAATGCATAGGGCGCATTCGATTTTGTGCCAGGAAAATATCGAATTTATCACGTCATCACGTGATTAGTGATCTATCAAAATTTCTAAAACAAACTATATCCGAAGTAGAATTGTTTCCGAAGTAGAATTGTTTTCGAATATCAGCGCAGGAAATGAAACGGACGCGGAAGAAAGCGAAGTACATATGTCCAATAAGTCTAGGAGAAGTATAGCTTAGAAATTCCAAGTACTTTGGATATGTGTTTAGAAAAAAAATAGTTCTTTTTTTAAAAGGAAACGATGGTTATTTATAACACAAGCGTTAAAAGTGACATTTTATTTTGCGAGGGGAGTGGAGCAACCCCTAGAGCAAAATAAAATTATTTACTTTTAACCCCGCTCTCGTGTGCAATTGACAACTTCCCGCAGTAGTTGCACAATGTATTATATCAAGTGTCAAGTCAAGTCCATTTTACGAATACGGGCATGAAAAAACATTTTTAATGCATGTATCGAAAAGTCCTATTTTCAATTCAAGTATGCCGGATTAAAAATATCACTATTTATAGTAAGTAGTAAAGTCTTTTTTATATATAATATTAGGTAAATATGTATTATTGTAGTTGATAAACCTTCGTTACACATATCTTAGACCACTCAGACTATTAACACAAAGAAAAAGCTTCCAATCTGCTGCCGAAGTAGAAGCAGTAGTAGCAACAATAACAATTATTGTTACAATTGTTAATAAGAAGGTATCGTAACGAAATTTTCTCTGCCCGAAGAGAGGGGGAGTTTCTAAAATCTTTTGGTGCAAGGACATTTTCAAGATGAATGGAAATCTCAAAGTTTTTGGCTTAATATTAATCAATTTAATTTTATATTATCTCTAAATGAAAATAATCATAAGAAGCCATCGTGTGCCAGTTATAACTCCAATATTTCCAATAATACAATGAATTATGAAAAGGACAAAAGGAAAGCTCGAAATAATATTAAAAGGCGTTTATTTATTTATATATTTTGTGAAAAATCATCCATTTTACTTTGTATACTTTTAAAGTAGTGACTTGTCTGCTTCCCGAACAGTAGCGTCGTTAGAGTCGTCACAGCTGCTTCTTTCGCCACACTCTAGTCGCGTCGTTTACAAGGGATTCATACAGGGTGCCAAATTCATCTAGGTACATTAGAAGAAGAATGGGAGGAAGTCTCCTCCTATTCACTGCATACAATTGTGTGGTCACAGTAGGAGGAGTTTTTTATGTTTATTACGTAAACACTTCTAGGGATGTGACATGGAGTGAAAAAATCGATTACTAAAAAATCGATTTTTCTCTCTTTAAAATAAAGCGATTTGTAAAAAATCGATTTCTGCCAGAAATTCTTTTTTTTAATTATTCGAAAAATTGCATTTTTTTGTATATAATAATAAAATTATCAGATTAATATTATCAATTATCAATAGTTTGGCTATATTGGTTTAAACCAACGTCGTGTATATTTCGACACAAACTAGTCTGAATCGAGTCCAGCCGCGTTGCTCTAGCCACTTCACCTTTAGTCTGCTCCGTCTGTGCCCCTAATTCTGAGCTCTAATTCAGCTGTCATTTCTTTCTCATTCGTCGTCAAGTAAAATAAGGTGGTCCACAGGGAAATGTATTGAAACCGCAATTATATACTAGAATTTTTATTAAAATAGTACAAAGCCATAAAAATATTGGCGACTCATTTCTACAAATTGAAGGAACCTATATAGGGATTTCGCCCAACCCCTCTGGTTTATTTCTCTTTTTTTCACATTACAATGTTGAGATGGTGAGATGGTCAACTTTACCAGTTGTCACACCCTTTGCAAAATAGTTACAACCCATGCCAGAGGTCCCAAACAATGGAAGTAAACATTTTTCAAAAAATAATTTTATTGTGAAGTATTTAGAAAAATTTAATTGTTTGAAAACTTCTGTAATACGAGATTTCTACTAAGTTACAAGAAGGTAGTCAAAATTAATGCATTTGAGAACCATTGGTTTGCGTTTAAAAGTATCCCACTAGCGACCCAACCATGTGGATTGTGTTCTCTATTGAACAGAATAGGAAACATAACATAAAACGTGTATTTGGAATCAATTTTATGAGGGAGTAGTTAAGTCTCTCTTGCACTTTACAACATTGTACTATTTTTAAAAAAAATCTAGTATACACAATATTTACCATAGGGCTACAAACGACTGATAATACTGCCAAAACAATTTATGGAGGTAGTATAGCATTCTGACAGTGTATCTATAGCTGCAAGTGTACCACAACAACAATAATTCATTAAATGAGATCTCAAAGAAACCAAATAAAATCACATGATAAACAACGTACTGGGGCAAGTCAAAGAAAAAATATCAAGATGCAAAGACAATAACTAAACATAAAATCAAGAGACATCAAGCCTCTGATTTATAAATGTTCTTATTCTAAAACCTGCACAGAGCTAATGTGGACAATTACAAAGTTGTGCAAAAGTCTCAAACACCTAAATTCTCCAAAAACTCATCGAGTGTGTATTGCAAACGTTCAAATGGGCATGACAAAGATTTACAAACAAGATATCCAAAACGAAACAATATTCACTTAAGGTCAATTTACACAGGGACAGTAACTTAAGCAAGTAACTAAATTTAGCCACTTGAATTGTGTAAACGTTTGATTTAGTACTAAAGACAGTAAAAACTTTAGTGCTTTAGTACTAAATCAAACGTTTACACATTGCAAGTGGCTAAATTTAGTTACTTGCTTAAGTTACTTGCTTTAGTTACTGTCCCCGTGTAAATTGAACTTTACATTCGGCGATTAGCAATTACATTGCACCTTTTAAGGTGGGGACTGGCTGGAGCATTTATTTGTAATGTAATATTCGTCGCGAGCGTGGAACGACCGCCAAAATTACAGAGTAGTTGGACAAAATCGCGAATGAACGTGCTCTATACTCAGTTGATTTGTGTTCCGAGTATAATGCGTATAAATTACAGTCAATTACAAAAAAAAAGCGAAAACGATGATGTATGATATTTGAATAGTTTGTCGTCCTATTTGTTTGCATCAGCTTTTTCCAGGAATAAATACTTACAATTAGTAAACAATATTATATCTCGATTGTTCGCCGGCGCGTATAACCTGGTACATGCCTGGTACTGATTTGTAATGTAACCATCAAAGGGATTCGCTAAAAAAACAACACTCGGTTGGAGCACGCCAGGCTCTAGTCACTGTACCGACTCTTGAAATGCTCGTACTGAACTTGTTGCATTACACGTAAATGTTACTCGTCATTCCGCGCCTTTTCTCGATAAAGAGAACGCAGCAAAAAGCACCATGGAATACTTTGTAACCCATCCCGTATGTATATGTGTGATAAATTATTTAAGCCTCAACCTGAATTGTCTATTACGTTGGTGAGTTGGACGCCGCGACTTTTTTTTTTTAATTTCTTTGTTTGCGATGGTATTGACCTAAACCATCGGTGAAAATTTATTGGAAAAACTTGTATAGTTTTGCCACAAAAAAAGCAATATCTTTTTACGAACAGTTTTTGTTTATCAGGTTTTCTGGAAGTTGGAGGCAAATCTTAAAAAAAAATCCATACAATCATCAAACGCACTATCGACTGTTAACGACACATTTTCTTCAATTCGATTTATAAACAAAAGAAAATGACAAAAGAAGGATTTACATTGAGATGGTCATTGACTAAATAAATTTATGACTTGAAATTTCATTGGAATTCTCCAAAAAAAAATTAATTCTTTAAAAAAATTAATGACAGCACATAGTAGACAATTCAGGTTGCGCCTTAATGTATCGACTTATATCGGAAATACGTGGAAATGCTAGCAGATGCTTGCAAACGTTTATGGCTATAATACGCATTGAAAATGTACAGAGCTTTGCAGATGTCTGTGACTTTAATTGAAACCCTCCAGCCATTATACTAATCAAAATAGCTCATTGACAATAAAAATAAAACTTTCCTGGAGCAAGGGGTGTACTTTTGAAACCATTGCCTCTGTCAGCGATTGAAAATGTTCCACATTAAACAAATAAAATGGCACCATGAAGTTAAACGTTTAATTAAAATTGGAAAATTCACAAAACAATTACCAATTGGATACATTACACACAGCCCTCAAGCATGAAAAGTTTATTTATTATTTGTTTTCCATAGAGAAATTAATTAGTGCTTTATTGCTAACCGAATATCAAACGTTGCATATGATTTAAAAGTTTACTATGATACTAATAAAATATAAATCACACAAATTTAATGAATATTTATTATTGTTTCAGTGACCGTCATTTATTCTATATGTCAATAACAATGGAGCAGAGTTTTACAAATAAACAAACAAACCGAACTTCAGGTACGTAATTTTACGACACGACTAGACTATTAGACAAGACAAGACTATTAGACAAGACAAGACTATTAGGGTGATCAGCAAAAAGTGAACAAAATCTCTGCAGTAACTTCACAAATCGATCAGTAACAGTGGTGGTTAAATTTAACAGAAAATTTCGTGTCTGCAGTTTCTTGAAAGTTTTATACAACAAATGTACAACCTAAGATTATCGTAGTAACAAGCAAAGTATTTAATAGTATTTCATTAATATTGTCTCTCTGAGTTGTGTTTTCGGGAAATAGAACTATATAAACATATATAAAGGAGGAGGATAGAATATTGAAGGAATCAGCTTATAAATGGGCTCTTTCATTAGTAATGAACCCCACTTGCAATATGAATATAGAAGAGGGTACTGACACGAATTTCTAGTGATGAAAATATTGATCGCTTAAAGCAGATATAAAGAAACAAATCTACTTGAAACTTCCATACGTACGCTTACAGTCTTTTGCTTATATTTTCGTATATAGTTCAAGAACCAATAATAAAACTCCGACCAATTTCAATAACGTGTGTCAAGTGCTCTGGTCGCCGAGGAAGGGTTGACAATCAACCTCTTGGCAAAAAATTCGACTTGAATTTTTTTGTTAATTCATGCTTTATCATTTATTGAAATAACAATTATAAAAAACAACAATAAAAATAAAATAAGACGTCAGTGACGGAGCTTGAGCCCACTTCCCTCTTTCTCAACCTACTGCACCGCTTAATCTGTTAAATGCTCATATTTGTATTATAACTAAAGGGCGGATATCTGCTCCAAGTTGGAGCCCGGCAAATTCTAGTCTCCTGACAAATTCGTATAGAGCGTATTGGCAAAAGCTGTTGTACTTGCATAGTCTATCTTTTCTTGTGATACGTTTTTCTCTACAAATAAAGTCCGAACTACTCCGCACTTAGAGAAGCAGTGGACCAGTTGAACTGCTACCGTGACGTCGCGACGTTACGGCGAAAAAACAGGTGCCTAGTTGTACCGTATTTCTATGAATTTCTGGTCGCTCTCTCTCATTCTTTAAAAGACTGTTCGTCAGCGCCAAGAAGCTGATGTTTCTGCCATAGAAAATTTAAAAAAAAACAACAATTTTTGACAAAAATAAATAAAAAAAAACTTTAAAATTATGAACACATTTTTTTTAATTTGTTCTACGTGGCTTTTCTTATAAATTTATGTAAATACATGCATTAAAATTAAACTATGCCAATGGTGCATTTCGAGCGTTGTAATTCTAATCAAATGACCTTCAAACCGCACTTTAATTATAACTATAATCGAAGTTTTAGAATTAAATGCATCGTATTAACACGTTCACGGACAGTAAAAATTTCAGCGAGCTGCAAAAATAGTCAGGCAAGTTTTTTTTTAACCAGTTGTACTACGAGAGTAGTCAGAATATCATATTTTAACAGTTATATACAATGAATGCTATGGCATCTACGACGATATGAAATGTTTATTAATTACAAAATTACAAATGGTTGTATAAAATTAAATGAATAAAAACTGGCTTTAAAATTTGAATGCTATAGCATTCATGTCATTTTGCATCACTATGAAAATGAATGCTGTAGCATTCACGTCCGCGAACGTGTTAAGGTTGTACCTGAGTTGACTACAACGTACTAAAAAGGCAATCATGCGCAACGCAACAACAGTGCGTTCACCTTCAATCCTACCGACCAATGAATATATAAAATGTGTATTCTATTCATAATTTGGCGCAATAATATTCATGCAAAGTTAACGAATTCACCATTGCTCGACTATACATTTCAAATTCATTGGCGTTTTCGTAGGAGGTCTAATATCTTTTAAAGAAACAATTGGAATCTAATAAATTTAATAGAAAAGAAACAAAAAACGATTACAAATTATTGGAGAATAAAACGTTTTATCTTTATTTCCTTTTCCCTATCTCCTTATCCGTTAAAGGTTGGAGTGGCCACCTTTAGCGAGATGTGGAATTTGTTATCAGTGAAATATTCCTCTTGGGAGATGCTTTATTGTTCAAGCATTGTACCCTTTCCAGTTATACATATAAGCTACTTGACTACCAAATTAAATTTGTTTCGCTTGATTAAAGAGAAAGGCTCACCAACATTTTGTTAACATTTCTTATAATAGCAAGTCCTTTTATCCATTACCGCTAACTCAAAAATCATCCGCACAATCGTATTTTACAAATAATATTGCATGTCATCAGCAGCATTGCTAAACGTTATTATTCTTCATGAAGCGTACACTAATGAAAGAGCGTTTTAATTTAATGCGCTTGTTGTTGAATATTAATTCCACATGAACTGCTGCTCTACTAAAAAAATATAATACGTTTCCCAGAGATAGATTCAAATAACGATTGAAATTTGCTGGAAAATTTTGTTGATTTTGGGGACTATTTGATGACCAGGGCACGATGAACCTCCTTGCCCTCCATTCACTACTCTACTACTTCTACTTAATCTTTTGTATATAACTGTACGTATGCCGAAACAATACTTTGTTTTAATTCAGGGCACACACAGTGGCAGTCCTATTGCCGGTGCATTTACGACCTTAAAGGCATAGCTTGTCTCATAAATAACCACTCACGGATTTGAACTAAGAACGTGAATTATTAATGAAAATCCCGTTTAATCCTTTAAAATATCATATACTACGTTTTGAATGCCTGAATATATAGAAAACTGAGACAGGGTTCCAGTATGAATTACAAAAAACAAAAAAAATCTAGCAATGTAGAATACGTAATGTACATGAATGAATAGGTAGAGACATTGTCTTAAGACCATATATCTTTTTAACCAGAAAGTACTGGACAGGAGAATCAAAGAACTGTTTGTTGACGAAGCAAAAAAGAAACGCTACACAACCCCTTATCTTTAGGATTTAAGTGAAAAATGTCTGATATTGTCCATTCACTTAATGTTGCACGGTCAACGTAATTTCAACTTTTAAAACTACACATTTTTCATCAAATAAATCCCAGAACATTTATTGCTCATATAAACAAAAACCAAAATACAGAAACGGATTTCCTAGAGGAGAGTTTTCAAGGATTGTTTAATAGTAAAACAAATATTTAAAGTTTTATCGTAGTTTAAAAAAGAACCTTCAGAACTTATCTTATAAATCTGAGAACTTTCAAGTTCATTTTTTTCCGATATAATTCATTATGAAATCGTTGAAGATTGCCTGTCTAGACGGAATTACATTGTAATTATCTATAATTTATTTAAGCTATGATGAAACAGCTAGCTGAACTGAAATTATCAGCTTCTAAAGGCATTAATTGGTAGTAGAAGAGTTAATAATAAATGAATCGAAAATTTTAGTAAAGCCTACAAATTACATAATATTTTCCAGTCTCATCACCACTCGACTAATTCTAACGGTTCTAGCCCCTATTACAATAATTGATTATTTCGTTAGTTAATCGACAAATTATTATACTCTAATTTCTACTTAATCGTATTGTCATCGATTAACTGATAGATAAATGAAAATATCATGCGAGACCAATTACAGTACATTGACGTATAAGTCACTAAATTACTTGTTTGCTATCACTTGTAAAACATTAATCTACAATTCCTATCATATGTCCGGGAGATCTTTGCACTTTTTCTTCAAAGCAGATAGTTGCTGAACAATGTTCTGACGGCAGCGCTGACCATCTCTACAACGGACAAGTGATATTTTGGGGGCCCAAAGTAGCTTGACGGAAAAGAATTCAAGACACTTTTTATAACAAAAATAAAATACAATAAGGAGTCCAGATACATTGTATCTTCGACACGCACGCTTATGGCCCGCCCTGTATGAATTAATACTTTCCTTAAAAATCTATCATCAGGTTCAGTTACTTATGTGTATAACAAGCCACTAAAAGTAGTCAGTACCTCCTTCCAGATGAATCTTATCTCTCTCATTTCAAAGGTTATCATCGTGAAAATAGATGCGAAAATAAGAATAAGCACATCAACAATAGTTATATCAATTTCAGGAAAATTTTTATTAAACTTTTACTTGATTTACCACTTTTTAAATAAGTAATACTGATCGATTATCTCTACCACTCGCTGGTTGCGATGGACATCCTTGATGTTATGTTGGAAGACATAATCCAATTCACTAAATACATTTGGCCGGGGAAGACAATATCAACTGACATTTACCAGTAGTGTAAAACTTACAAAAGTAGTGGAAGTAGCCAGTGAAACAATTGTTGGATCTTACTTGAACTAATTGACCACTATTTTATCTAAATTACAAATTGGTCTTCATTTAACATATACATACAACTGAAACGTCCCACAAGTGTTCCTAGTGTACTGAATTGACCATAATATATGCGGGAGTGAGATTACGAGAGTGATATGTCCTGCAATAACGTATTTCTGCTTCCAGTAGAAGTTC
Source organism: Epicauta chinensis (assembly GCA_021725515.1). Lineage (NCBI taxonomy): Eukaryota > Metazoa > Arthropoda > Insecta > Coleoptera > Meloidae > Epicauta > Epicauta chinensis. Next base: position 102,990 of record JAEDXX010000094.1, on the reverse strand, counting down.
TTCAAAACTTAACACTTAGTTCTCAATTTTTTTACATCTCACGGAGAATATTCAGTAGTATATGCACCCAGGAATATTTTTCAAGCTGACACTGTAGTACGACAGAAAGCATAATCAGCTAATAACATAATCATTCTATTACTCTAATTGTAAGGTAAAGAATATAAACTCATAATTAGCACGGCAGCAACAAATAAGCTGGCTTTGTCAGTTAAAGTCACCTTTTTAATAGATCAAGTCCTGAATGCATACACAAAATTCCATGATGAAATATGAAAGGTGGGGAGAGGGAGTGCTTAGTTGTTAGGGATCTGACAGATCGATGTCTAAGCATTACATATGGAAAGAAATAAGAAACGGATAGACGTGAAATCGTAATTGAGAATTAATAAACGATCTTAGAGAAGAAAATATTACAAAATAATAGAACAGAACAGAATTCTTTCATGTGAGCAATAAGGCCTGCATCCTAGAGGAAACGGGAAAAGATATAACCAACTACTTAAATTAGCGTTGTAAATTCAATTGTTGCGATGATACACTTAAATTTGAATGGGCAATTGTAAGTTTGGATTAAATTCGAATTACTCGAAAAACCTATAAAACTGGGCGAAACAACCTGTAGAACTTTCAAATAAATAAGTTATATCTATGAATTTCGAAACAATTCTAAAGTAACTCATACATTTATGTATAGATAGATACAGAATAAAATTTGGAAAGATTTATGGGTATTTCAAGATTCAAGTCGTAATTGACCTTAGCGGTTAGGAACAATCTCTTAGCTAACAAGGAACCAAAAACTTTGACAACTAACTTTTAGAAATATCTGACATTCATAGGAAGTTTATAAGACGTTTATACGAAGTTTAGCTTTCTTGTTTCATTCAAACTGACAGAATTCTAATCTAGAAAGAGATTTAATGTATGATAATAACTACACGGTGGACATTAATTTAGAAACTTTCATATGAGGGTGCTCTCGTTAAATTTCATAGATTATGGCATTTTACCCTATTTATAATATAACATATTATAAATAAAAATCAGAAATATTATTTCTGATTTTTACATACACAATGTTTCAGTACATGTGTATGTCACTGAACGAACTCCTCCTAAACGACTCGACCGATTTTGATAACAAAATTTGTGCACATATGAGTGAGTATCTGGGTGGTTTAAATTTAAAATTGGGCCCAGTGCTACGATGCAGTTCCAGGTATTTCCTCGAATTTATTGACGAATTTCTTTTAAGCTTTTTCTCACATCAGAACATATAACCGCAAAATTTCACCGCCCCATCATCCAAATATTTTATAGTAGTTTTAGTGTTCGGGTAGTAGAGATGAGCAAAATTGGTCTTGGTCTTGCAAAAATGCAAGACCAAGACTTATCTTTTTTTTAACTTATCTTTATACAACAAGACCAAGACCCAGACCGAGCACACAAGACCAAAATTATTACTTACGATGAATTTATTAGTTAAACTATTCGAAACACTTTTAATATATTCTTTTCTTGGCATGAAACATTTTTTGTACTTGAAATTTTTAGTTTGCTTTTCTAGATTTTAACACTAAATATAAAAATAAAGAAACTTTACCACTGTTTGAAAAAAGGCATCTACAAGAATGTCCTCGGAGTAAGTGTTCTTTGTTCCTATGTCTATATGAGCCGCCCGTGTGCAAACTCTCTTGAAACCTCCCCCTGTCAAACAATTTACAATAATAACAAAAAAAACTGAAGTTTTTGATACCGAGTATAATAAATATTTTCTTCGAACTGTTTCTCCATTTGGGAGCGTCCGGATGTAATAAGTCTTGGAGAACTTCCACCCAGAATCGTCCTTAGGAAAAATTTTATTTACCTGTGAAGGGCAATTTTGTACCAAGAAATCTCGAATTTTTATAGATAAATGCTTTGGGCATGTACTTATTATATGTAATAGGCGATATGGTTAAGACCAAGACTGAATACGCAACACCAAGACCAAGACCAAGACTAGAAAGATTTGTGCAAGATCAAGACCAAGACTGACTAGGCAAGACCAAGACCAATACCAAGACTATTGTAATCTTGGTCTTGGTCTTGCTTTGGTCATCACTATCGGGTAGGAGGACGTCGGCCAGATCCGTTTGTAATAGTATAAAATAAGATTGTAAATCAGTGGAAGATATCTGCCGCACCCTTTTATACTCATTGTGCGTACTTACACTTGTAATGAATCCTTCAACATAAGTCCATTGAAGTCTCAAATCAATTCAAATGATACTTTGAATTTACTTTCATAGCGTATCAATAAAAGTAAAATAACGCTATCCTGAGCCCTTTTTAATTAAATGTAAAAATACATCTTATTAGTATTAGGTGCTTATCGAATAAACCAACTTCAAGTTCTACTTTTAGGGATTTGAAGTAGTTGTTCAAGTGAAATTATCAGATTTACTTTTCAAATAGTGTTGAATAAGTACTCTCTTTCAACATGCAATAAGTAGATCCTTAGTTAGTCATTGTAACGTACGAGAATAACAAGGAAACATTTTCAATTAGGAGGAAACAAGAGATACAGTTATAATGAAGTCGAAGTTTTTGATTTGAAAGAATGATAACGAATTTTCGAGAGGAATTAACAAACAACAAATACTTAGATCAATAGTCGCATTCAATCATTTTATGTTCCCATTGTTTAACGATTCAGATTATAGTGGCCAATAATGCTTCAAACGGACTGGTTGTGATTCAACAGACAATATGCGAAATACAAATTACCAACAATACACAATGTTCTAAATCCATTATTCTATAAATGAGCAAGTATATGGACGTTAACGTAATTCCACTAGTATTTTTCTTGTTTGTTTGATGCGTATATATTTGTCGTCTTATACGGCGATATCTCAACCGTGACTGACAGTATGTGTTGTATGTTAGGCGTGTATTTTCAGACACGCAATGGAAAAAGAGCAATCCGGCATTAGAAAAAAATGGTTGCGTGCAAATCTGTTGTTATGGTTTTATTTACAATTAATTATATCACAATATTCGTTTAGGATTACTTATACACAAATATCTAAACTGATAGTCAATCATCACCTGGAAGCATTACAGAAACTGGTACTAATGCATTTTATATAACAGGGGTGGGCACATACTAGGACAATGAGAGCTGCAGTCCGGTTTTTCGTATATCATAAAGAGCCACTCAATAGTAACATAGTAATACTTAAATGCAGAATTCGAATTTAATTTCAAATTAATATGGTTATATATCTTATAACGAATTTAAATTTTCAATGAGAGCCGCACTTAGCCCAACAAAGAGCCGCATGCGGCTCCGAGAGCCGCATTTGCCCACCGTTGTTACATAAACTCAAGTAAATATCTTAGGATGGCCAGGATAGGATTTACGCACTTGTGAATCGATTCGCTTAGATCCGATTCTGCAGTGCATTTGCCTCCAGATATTCCAACAAAAATTGTTTTTTAGCATACCGTGATAACATAGAGTAAAAGAATTTGTGCCGACGCATAAGCCGGAGTAAAACGATTATAGAATCGACCCTTAACTTATGGGTGGTCTTAAGTTTTAAGAACGTTATTATGCCTTTATGTAAGGTTTACTTTAAAAAAAGAAGGCTCCAAATCGAAATCAACTTTGTATCGGAGTAATAAAAAGCTGATTTAATGCAAATCGAATTCTGAGTCGAAGCTTTGCAATTCTTAAACAATCGCTCATGTGGAACATCAAAATGTCGTTTCCCTAATGGAAAACGTCAAAGCACAGACCTCACCTAATATTATTATTGATATTATACGGTGCATGATTAGACAAAATTAGGCCCGAATTAGAAATGGAGCAGAATGGGACAATGCTATTATTTTATTGTCTTTAACTAGCGATACTTTTATAATTATGTCATTACTCACAATTTGGGCTTGGTATAATAATTTAAATATTAGATTAGCACTACAACAAGGAAGAAAATCTCTTTTTAAACTAGTTCATCTTATTCAAGTTAAGAAAATAACCAACCACAATAGAAGCAAAAAAAAACAAAAAACTAGAGTCATTAAGTTAATAGCAGTGTTGTCTCTATAAATGTACAGCACGTGCAATAAAAGGAAACGACTAGTGTAACCTGCTCTGCTTCTGTTTCTCATCACCGTTCCAACAATCATTAGAATCCTATTATAGTTTTTTGTCGATATTTCTCTCTTGCAGAATAACTCAAACTGTCGCAAAGCAAAAAAAAAACAAATAAAAATAAATGAACCTCCAGGATTTTCCGGTCATGTCGGGTTTATTTGTAAGATTTTTAGCAAAGAATTTTAACGAAACCATCTTTGAATACAAATAAGTATTCAAATTTGGATACATCCGAAAAGTAGCTGAAATACTAACGAATACATCAATAAAATACAAAAGAAAAAGATGGTGAAAAATACGAAAACTTTTAATTTAAATGAAGCGTTTCAATTTAATATTTATGTTGTACAGCGGAACAATGATGAATCAAGTAAAGATTTTAAAGAGTTCGAAATTAAATACGGTAAAAATCTTAGAATTGATATCATGAAGAAATTACTGACTAAAACAATATAATTTCTAAAGACGAGAAATTAAAAGAGGTAACTTTTTCGTTCAGAGTTCATAAAGCATTCAAAGACATTTACAAATTACTCCTTGTAATTTCTCCACAAGGATGTTATTCAGATAATGAATTGGTGCGAAACTAATTCAAAAGCTAAAACGATTCGGTCATCAATTATGAGAATCTTTTATAATCAAGATGATTTATTTTTTCCGGAAATCACGTTTAGAATTTTTCTATAATAGCATAAGTTTTTGTAATCAACAGTGTTCTCCGTTTGATTTCAGCAAGGTTGCGGATTATCCAAATGGACCACATATCAAATTGAAAATCAAGTCGGCTAAATTAAACGACACATTTTACAGAACAGGTTATATATAAATGGATTCAAGAGGTAATCAACTCAAAATCAAGCATGTTGAATATTTCATTTTTCACTTATCTATTTCCACAAAGGAAAATGAAATCTTGATTGAAAATAAAAAAAACAATGAATATTTTCTCATACCATACTAAATGTATCACAACAAAAAAATAACAGGAAACCCTTAGGGGATAAAAGAAGGCACAACTAAAGACCGAAATATGTAGCAGTGAAGCGGCAAAAGAAAATGAAAGTGTAATAGAGGAGATAAACCGACACAAATAAATCACGAAATGAAAGAAATATTATCAAAACTCCGTTACTAACGGAAAGTTTAAGTTGGCCAGCAGTACACTAGGGTAAAGCACGAGGGACGAAGCTAACGAGATAACGACCTATATGTATAAGGCCTACACTGCGGAAATAGCATTTGAAATCCTTGATAGTAACCCATTACCCGCCAATTTTTCTTGTATTTTTGAATTGCAGCAGATCATGGGTTAAAGCCAGTACGCATCAAAGTAGTAGAGCTAAATGGATATAAATTTTGCGAAATGTCAAGCTTGCGTGAATTTCAACACTCACGAAAAACATTTAGGAAGTTTCTGTAGTACAAATGGCTAAATTCGTCCAGTTAAGTCGTGAAATTATCGAACCTATCTATCGAAAAAGAACTAAAATCCGAAGAAACTGATATCTAGACTTTTAGCAAAAATTAACTATCAAAACTATTAAAGCCTTCCTTTTCATCTTAAATACGCATCTTCCCTAAGTCCACAACGTTATCAAAGTCCAGAAATGCAAAAACTTGATCCTCAAGTGACAACGCCCTAAAAGCGGTTAAAATGGATCAAGTCAACAGCTCCCTGTTTCAGGCAATGATTGATTCTTTCTTAGGATACGTTTACGTTGAAGATACCTCTCTGTTATTTTGAGCTATTTCGCACTCTAGCGTCGCTATCTAGCAGTTTCAAGTCAGCATTAGAGTACGTTGATGTCGGAAATATCATACTGTGACATTGCAGTACCTAGCTTCCTTGCTGTTTATTTAGCCGTTTCAAATGGATGTTGGGTGTTCATATCAATTCACTCTCGCGGCTAAAATATCGATATATTCCATTATTCACTTCTCAATATTGCTAAGACATCAATACATAGACGTTGACCGCGATGAACAACAAACTTTTTTGTTTTTCGATAGAGATCGTGCTAAAGGGAGATTTCTGAGCAAGGTGACAAGCACCCGTTCTCTAAAACATAGTTTTTTTTTATATCTAGGTTAAGATATAAACAGTCAAGTAGCGAGGTAGCAAAGTATCGCAGTGAGATATCTTCGACATGAACGTACCCTAACTGCGCTGCCTACGGTTCTCAAATGGATGTTGAGTCTTCATACCGATTCACTCTCGTGGTTGACATAATGAAGTATTCTACCAATAATTTTTCGATATTCCTAGAATAACGTTGATTCGACCAATCACAGATAAGCTCACATCGATATATGGTTGTTGAACGTTATGAGAGACAAACTTTTTGAAGTTAAACTTCTTTAGGCGAGACCCCAAGTGGGGAAACCCTTCCCCTCTCACAAACAGGAGAGAGGGTAGAGTGGGAGCGTTGCCATAGCCTCGACATAGAATTGAACGGGTATGAACATTCATGTTCTAAAAGGTAGCTTTATTTTGGTAAAATATAAACAGCGCGACAGCGAGAGAGCAAGGTATTGCAGTGAGATATCTTCGGCATGAACAATACCTGCGATACCTCGCTACCTCGCCAATAGATGTTGGGTATTCATACCGACTCACTCTCGTGGTTGACATCATGAAGTATTCTACCAATAATACCTGAATATTCCTAGAATGACGTTGATTCTACCAATCACAGATAAGCAAACATTGATATACGGATGTCGACCGTTATGAGAGTTGCTTCTCTCTCTGTCAAATCTGCCAACTGTGCAAAATAAACAGTGGGGTCTAAAGTTGGTATCATTGATCGATATAAAGCGTCCTCTGGAAGGAAATTAAAATTTCCTGGTCTACCGCGATTTATGATATTAAATTATATATGAATATTGGTTTGAGTTAAGTGAAATGCAGAAAAAGACAACTGCAGAAAAAAATTGAGCCTTCAGGCAACGACAGAAAGAAAATAAATCAATAAAAAAATGAACTTCATCTCTAACCCAAGAAGTTTCACTTAAAACGCGCAGCGTTCCACACACTTTTAATTTTTTGCTCTTCGCTATGCATAGCGCTAAATATCCATAAAGAGTAGAATAGATTTGAAAACACCCATTCTGAAACAAAGATTTGATTTGATATCTAAGGAAGCGAGGCAGTGATGTAGCAAAGTACGAAAATGAGATATCTCTGGCATGAACGTACCCTTAGGTGTTTATACCGAGATATGTTCCGCCTATCAAGTGTCAATGTTAATAGATGTTAATAATAGAATGACCCAGGTTGAATGAATATCAATAAATTTAGTGTATGTAACAAGTTCCATGGCGCTTTATGATTTAATAAGAATATAAATAATGCAATAAAAGAGAAAGAGTTTATGTTAAAATTGTTGGATTATTTTTTTTAAATTGTATCTCTTTAATTGCAGGCTCTTATATTCTTAAATTGGGCTCTTGGGACACTAGGTTTTTTAACTCTCTCTTCTGTACAAATTTCAAAAGTTCCCATTTTTGTTAATAAACATTAAAATATAAGACCTCGACTAGCACGACTACGTTAGCGATACTACAAACGCTGAAGCACAGCCACCCATAAACAGTGTCGCCACAGCGTCACTATCATCTGCTGGACTTATTTGCTATAAAATAAAGAACTCTAGCTCAAGCAGCGCATGTAAAGCTGTTTAAAAACCAACAGTTTATTTTCAACTGCTTTTATATAGGAACTTTAGCATTGATTTTCATGTTTCAAACATAGATGTGACTTGACATTAAGCTTCACGAGCGAACTGATGGATGGATCGAAAATCAATATACAGATAAATTTCCAACACCAATGTCAAGTGTGTCAAATTAGTTGAGATGGAATACAACTTAATATTGACCATATTTCATATAATGTAGATGAATTTATAATTGCATTATAAATAATGTAAAATTCATCTTAAATATTAATAATAAAATTGATTAAAGATCAGTCGATCACCCTATATTACCGACATCAATCTTCATTATATTTTATAGTTTCATAACAAATTACTACTCACAACAAACAAGTTCAGAATTCTATTTCTATCAACGATAATGACCACATAACAATAATTTGTTGATAGTTGGTATCAATTCACGATCGAAAAACACAAAAAAAAAACTGCACGACGATTATAATGGATATACAAATTGTAACACAACGTCTACTACAAATTGGAATTACATCAATTTAGAAAATATAATTAACTATTTAGTGATTCTCAACAAGTGTATTTAGGAATTGCGGCCGTTTAGTAATGATAAGAAGAAGGATAAGTACTAAAATGGATTGAATTAACATAGTGCACATCAATTACAGCTGAAATGAGAACTTGGTTTTATATCAACAAGACTGTAAGTACTCGAATTTACTCTAATGGGAACCCTTAAATGTATACCACTTTAGTCGGACATTACTTCTAATGCTATAAATTAACCAGCGTTTCCTGATGCAAATACATAAATACAAGAGAAAACCTACAGGAAATCTTTCATTAACTGACATTGTACACACCGTATAACTTTCTATACGTATAAAGAAATTTTCAAGAAAGTTAAGAAATTTCAGGAATTTACTTCCGGTGTACATGTCGCAACGCTGTCGAAATGCTTTCATGAACTACCGCTGAATGGAGTGCAACAAACGACACCATTGCAGTGTACGTGCACAATTTTTCCAAAACACTTCAGTAAAATGGTTTAGAAAAGGTTTGAAATATTTTATGGCAATTTGGATAAACAAATGAATTCTCATTTAACCTTTATGAATGGATGTCATTTTCACGTTATTTCGAGTATTGTTACTAAAAAAATCTAAACTTATAAATAAGAAAACAGTTGAAATTCTAATACATCGTTTTAAATCTGTAGAACTATTTTCTGCTATATTTTACGAGAAAATCTAAAACCTTCATAAATATATTTTATAGGATAAATGTGGACAGGCTCCAGACAATAAGTCGATAAGTATTACTCACATGTTATGCAGCGACCTATGCAATCTACTAAAACTAAAATTACTGAGTTGCTTAGTCGCGAGGTGTGGGAGAAGGGTACGTAATTAAAAGACCAACAATGTTGCGAAGTCTGTGAGGTTACATGTCCATACTTAAAGGTTGACTTAGTTAAAGTAAGTACGATGGACACATACAAATGTTAAGTCTATCTCATGTGAACTATTTTTGGATATGATACGATCATGGTAACGTCTACTTTAAATATTATGAATGTAACGGTGTAACGGTATTCAAAATATTTACAGTAATGTAGTGAAGTGTGAAGTGTAGTAGTGTAGTGAAGTATGCTAGTGATTATTGCATGGATTGGTTGTTTGGTATAAAATATGCAAAATCGTATATCAATGATATGTATCTATGATTTTGTATTCAAGATTCTATACAACATTGTTGGCACCCCCGTTGTCGCAAAGTCTTGTATACTCGGTACATTATTATAATATTAAATGTGACATTTCAAACATGTCAAATTTTATGCAACTCGATTTAATTCAAGATTCAATGTCATTTGATAATTTTCTCACGAACATGTTACCATCGAAATCAAACTACCATAAACTAAGAACGAAAATAAAACCTGGAGTTAATCTTTTGAAAATATATAAAACAAAGACTTAAGATTTTATATTTCAACCATGTCAAAATCTAGGAACTTTCAGAACCTAAGTTGCATAAGTTTTGACATTTGTCTGGCAAAATTGTATATTACAATAATGAACCGAGTCAAGAGTCTAAAGAAGAGCGAAAAACTGCTTATTGGGACTAACTTTATCTTTCTGTACTACAGATTATGAATTTTATTAAAGATTAGGATTAAACTTCATAGCTGTCGACGACTGTTTATCTTAAAATGAGAACTAGTAGTACAGTTTTGTCAATATTTGGAATATTTTTGTGCAAACTCATATAGAAACATAGAATCTATCAAATATAAGTTTTACAAGGAAAATAGATTATTCATCCAAGCACAGTAGTAATATTGTATGGAAGTGCATTATTTAATATTACATTTTGACTTTTATTGTTGAGTTGAGAGCAACTTGCAAGTTGTACTTTCGTTTTATATTTTATTGATTTTAATAGCAACTGAAAGCCGAGATTGTTTATTAATGAAAGTAAAATAATTCATAATTGATTAAGAGGGTAATGCTTTTCGAGAAGGTCAATGGATGTGTTGAACAACTAACCTAAATCAACATTGCGCCAACACAGGATTTGCACGTGTAGCTTGGGATATGTAATTGAACGATCAGCAAAAATAAAAGAACCGTGAATAATTGAAAGCTAAAATGGCGCTTTTTGTGTAAAAGGCAAGAACTATCTGACAATCCTGCATTTTAGTGCCAAATGAACACATTAATGGAAAACTAATCGATACGATTTTATTTTTGTACTGCTGAAAAATTCCAAAACGTTTTTTTACCGATTTGTACTTGAAAATTTCTAAGTAAAATTCTTCAAATTCAATAAACATACAAACTTTCTTGGCATATGCATCTTTAATGCACGAGAGCTGTATCTTAAATAAAGCTCTACGGTATTTACAATAGTTGAACATATTTATAATTTGCTAAACACCTGTTATCGGATTCGTTATTTGATATCTCGTGTAATAAATACTCAGTAATTAGATCGATCTTGTTTGTACTAACAATTCCCGATGTGGTGAATCTATTCGTCCAGAAGGAGATTGTTACAGACAATGGAAAATCGAGTAGGAGCGCTTATATCTGATTAAGCGTATTGTTTCTCGAAAAGGTTATAAAGAAACATGTTGTTAGATTCATGTAATTGTTACAACTAAATTTTCACGTTACAAGCTTAAAATACCCACCCGCCCATGATACTTTATAATTATTATTTTTTTGTCACTGTCCAATTGTGCCATACGCGGGCACACGTCAGGAATAGTGGAAATGAAACTGGAAAGAAAACATGTACGTGTTCGTGCTGATTTATGCCTCCATATATTTTATACATCCGCAATGCCAAACATTTTTAACAAATTTAAAGATATTTTAATTGGATCATAGATGAAACTAATAAACCATAGATAACATAAATAACATATGTTCTAATGTTAAACAATATCTTATCAGTATGACCTAATCACTTGTTGTCACCCCTCTGTATTTATTATCATCTGTTTAGCATAATAATAGATGCTTATCGTTCTACAAATCATAATTCACACGGAAATTATTTCGTTTATAAAGCACGAACAAGCAAAAAAAAAGGTGAAAATAGTGAAGACAATTTACTGTAATTATGTAGAATTCGTTTAAAAAGTAATTATTTTCTGTTCCTTGTAGATACATACATATACAAAGGCTTTAAATTATTCAACTTTGCGCAATGCAGTTGGAGCGCTTTTATTTCAAACAAGTTGTGGCCACTTTAGTATAGTTCTAGTGGAGTTACTACGCACAAAGGGACACGATTTTGAGTTAATTTAATAAAATTTTGTATTTTCCAACATAAACCTCTCCTCTTCAATTAAACGAACGGTTGTATAATTTTATTTATGATGAAACAATCATTAAAACTGCCAACTGATGCGTATGGGTATTAAGTGGATCAGTATTGAGCGCAATATTGTGAAATAGTAAACACAAGCACTATTATCCCTTAAAATCAATTTTTTTTTGTATCTGAGTTCCTTAACTCTTCGGCGACTGAAGATCAACAAAGTTTTTTTCTGCTATTTTGTCCCTCCTTATTTCCTCTATCATTAATTAATTACACGGATTTGGTGTAAGGCGTTTCGACGCGTTAAGGTGGAGTGCCAAACATGCAGCTGAAACGACTATAGCAGTGCGACTGGAGTCGTGCGACTCTGACGTCAGACTGCTTTACGTCGTCAACAATGCGACTGGAGTTTAACGACAGAAGTAATTGTAAGCTTATCACCGGCGCGCCCCTTTTCAGAAACTCACAGTTTAAGTCCAGTTACACAATTAACTGTTAATTAATTAAAAAAACCCAATGTTTTGAAACAACAGTGACAAATCAAAGATTGGAACATAACCGAACAAGAATGAACAAATCTAAGAAAAATAAATGTCCTTTGTTCGATTCATATTAATAATGTATACGAGCGATTAATCTAATCTTCACAAGAACAAAAAAAGGTAGAAAAATGTTAAAAATATATTTTGTAAATAAAGGGCTATACATATAGATTAAGGAATTGGGGCTAAGGAGCAATTAGAAATTTCAAAAAAAAAATTCAAGAGAGGATTTAGAAAATTCCAGGCCCAACACAGCATGCAATTGTAGGAATGTCAATTTCTGCACTTCCAAATAAAGGCGATGTTCCTTATATTAAAATTTTGACTGCTGTCATGGGAGAGCTTTCCAAAAGCTGAATCTCTTTTACGATCCAAGACGTCTGAAGACCTAACATAGGATGAATCAACTGCTCAACCAATAAATAACTCATCTACAAATAACATCTTCCGTATTCAGCGACAGCTCGAATGAGTTACGAGGTAGTATCCCAATCCCATATTGAACAAATCCATCAGAATTAAGACTATTTTAACATTGTTTTTTTATTTTAGCCCTGGTTGTAGGGGCTCGAGTGACACGACTGCTCGGATGGCCGCCGAATCGCCTCAGCTGCCGCGACAGATGTAATTTTACATACTTTAAAAAAAGTTTACAAATGAAATCGATGATTTTTTTTAATTTAAATAAAACAGATGTCATAAATTAATTAATACTATAATTAGAAAAAAAGCTTCGAAAAGATTTTTTAAACCCTCCGCTCTTCAACTAGAAAAATTTTCATTCGTAATAATTATAATAATAGCTGTCCTTCTTCATCTTCAATTTCTGCAGTCCACATTTAATTCAAATGTGATTCATTGTATTACAAATAAAAATTTTATAACGCGACACTTATGTGAAGCGTTCCAGCCGCTCGATTAGAATCGTTTGACTCAGGCCGCACTGCTACTGTCGCTTTAGCCGCGGGCTTGACACTCTAGCTTTACATGTAAACAAGGCGAGATTTGAACTTTGAAGAGAAGACTGTTGTAAAGAATACTTCTTTTTTTAAATAATGAACAGTCTACAGGGTTTGTTTAAGGATTCATGAAGGATAATACTGAAAGTGTTGTAAATGTAAAAATGTAGTAAATGATAAGTTTCGAGTTATATAATGAATGAGAATTTGTTTGATATGCGACACCTCTCATTATTATCGATGTATCATTTAAGTGCGAAAATAAGAGATGTAATGTCAGTTTCCTCAAAATATTTCTACAATGGTTCATTAAGCAATTATCCGCGTTTCATTTTTTTAATTTTTCTTTTTTTCTGCTCTGCTCTCGAGGCTATAAAGCTGAAGTTTCCCGATTTTTCTCATTGATTCTTAAATTACATACAGAATGAGGTAACTAACCTGAGAAGTATTTGAGCAGCTGTGATATGCCAATATTTGTGAGCAAATTTCGAAAAAAAAAACAAAAATTTACACTTTCTTTATCTAGTAGAAGTGCGCTTGTGATATTTTAGTCTCATTGTCAGAAGCATTCAGTATTTCAGTTATCTATCTCTAGACAGATAATAAATCTGTAGATTGTGGGTCTTGTCAGTGTATCACATTGTAACAATAGGACGGATCTTTATGAAATACGATTGAAGTTGATTTAGGGGCACAACATATCTATAAATATAAAAGCGATTTACCGAACAAAGTCGCTAGTAGGATAATAATGTGCAAGTTATTCTTGCATATTTAGATGCTTGCGAAAAATGTATTACCCTTTTTCTTGTCACTCGTTCCTTTAAATAATTAAGTATTGCTGGGTAACATTGAATTGTTGACTGTTTTGCACACAACTCTATAAAGCACAAAAGCTTTTTATATACATCCCCGTCTGGCCAAGCAATCTAAAATATAAGAGTAGTTTATAAGGAAACTTCAGGACTCAAATTAAACAGTTATTACCTCTGGGATTCTTTTCTTCCATTGGTGTTGTAAATTATTATTTTTTAATTAAAATGAGTAAAACACTACTCATAAATATTACCCTTTTCATTGTTCACACTCAAAGTTTCTAAAAAATGGAAAACAATTGAAAAGATAAATGCATACTTTATCCACGAGTGGATAGTTTAAAAAGAAATTTCTATTACTTTTAGTTAATATCATTATCAATATTATTATTACTATCACTCCTGAATTCAAAATAAAGTTTTTAATTAGACGTAGTTAAAGATTTTACTCACAAGTAGATAAAGTACTTTATGCACTATATTGATTGAAAGACTAGCACTTGAACAGATAGTATTATAAAAAAACTGTTTTTAAATGGGAAAGGCTTCAAATAAATGGAACTTCTTCTCTACTAGTGTCTTCTTAACCCATGTATTGTACGTGTAAAAATAAATGGACTGCTCGAGGCGGCCCCCTACCATTGTCAACCGCAAAATGATAGATAGTAAGATTTACAACAGGGCAGGTAGTTGTAACAAGCTTAGGAGACCGTAATATAAAATTTCAGGCCCAAGTTATAATTAGAAATTTTTGCATGATAATGATTTATATTTTCAAGACAATTACACTAAAAAAGATTTGTTGGAAGTTTTACGTACAAAGACATTTCAAAAAAAAGTTATGCTATTGACAATTTAGCTAAATATTTAGTTAAATATTTTCAAATTTTCAAGTACGGATCTGTCCGAAAATTTCTCTAGGATAGGAACTTAACGGTTCCATTGGGGCTCCGACCGCAAATCTAATGCAGCGTGAAAAAAGTCATTTCTAACGAGGTTCATTTACTTTTACACGTACAATACCAAAAATCATGAAAATCGAAAGCTGCATCTCGTACAGTTTATTTGTTAGTTATTAAAACCGGAAATGTGACTTGTCGCTACCAGATTTTACGCCCATTTACTCCCGTTATAAACGATTTTACTGTTCTCGTTAAAATTTGGCATTATACAGTCGGTTATTATTTCAAATTGTGATAAATCATTCTATAAATTGTGTCATAGTCAGGATGAAAGTAGCGTGAAATTTCGAAAACATTATAAAAGCACACCAATAGATGTAATTTATTAGTCTTTTCATATTGTATTTCCGTAACATAAACAATATAAGAAATTGTTGTAGTATAAAACTTCAATCAATGTAATTTCTTTAGAGCATTGAGGAAACTGACACAAACAAGTTAAATGACTTTTCTATTTCTATCTTTAAGGATATTTTATACGAAATTGTTCGACGTCACTATATTGTCTGGAACACTACATAATAATACAAGACTGCCAGTTAATTGCTTATAGTAAATAGATAGAACATAGACGTTGTTCTATGTTTGCAGATTATACTGTTCCTAGCACTTAAAGTTTGTCATAAATCAAACAAAACTTCCTTAAAGTTGTGCACTAGTTAATATCATAGTTTATTAGCAGACAACTGAAATTCACCAGTTTGTTTATGCATGCATACTGCAAAAAGTGAGAAATTACCAAGAGAACAAGTTTATGATCGAGAACAATAATGCAAATTTCCATAAATTACAAAACAGTGCCATTTCGAGCACTAGAGATTGCTTAATGTAATTTCAACCGTCGGAAGGTGCGGCTTCAGAAGAATTGGAATGTTGGTGAAAGATCAAAACAGGAGATTATCACAAAGATGAGAAAGATATTGATAAACCCAGAGTGTTCCATTTTCCGTGAATACCGGAGATTTACCATGAAACGGCCTATAGAGTGATTTTTACAATATTTATTACATTACTGATTTGTGGATTTCCCGCTTAATCAAATTTATTACCATAACTAGTTTTCGCTAACAAACAAGAACGGCCTACAATTAGACGTCAAAAATAATAATACTCTCTTTCAGTACTGTTACAACCGTTGAGGTTGTTGATTTCAGCGATAACTTTTAACGGCACTCCAGGAACCATTTTCAAGGCTTTACCTTTCAATGCTACACAGTCCGATATTCTGACAAATCTTTGTCAAGAGCTCAACTGAATGAGACTATTTGTTTCTTACTTATAGCTTACTTTATGGGTGTTCCATGTCAGTATGATTATCGCTGTGGATAATTGACGAGCGCAGTAAACTGTTTTAATACAACATTGAATTCCGAACGGAAACTTTTTTGCCTGTCAAACGGTTCTTCGATGTCTATTTCAATTATTTCAAACCGACCATATGTACGAAACGAAGTTTCGTGGCTTATTTTATCTCCTAAATGAATAAATTTCCAGAAATATTAATACAACAGACTTTTATTTATAAAATGAAGCCTAAACACCACTTTAATATTTTTTGCTTGAAAATAACGAACTTTGGTACAAAATCTCATTCCCCGTTTAACTTTTGTAACGGCGGACTCTATAATTCCGACACAAGTGCTATTAAGAACTTTCGGGTCCGGCCGGAAATTCTGACTGATCTTTGTTCTATCACTATCTCTCTTTCTCTACTGAATGTCTCCGTTATATTGACCGAAAATGGTGAGATATAACTAGAAAATGGGATTGTAGAACTCATCGTGGAATCAACATAAATATTTGATAGAATCACCTAGTTGAAATATATACTGTCAATTATAGAATCCTCCATAAGAGATCAATCTTCCTTTATATAAGGAACTACAGCTACAGATTTAAACTAGGTATATATATTTATCTGTCAGTGTTAGAGCTGAGAATCGATATAGATGACACTAGCTATTGTTATATGTTTATCCGTTAGGTTTTTTTTACTTATATTGTAATTAATTTGTCCAACAATTGATTCTAAATGCTGATGATGGCAGTTAATAAACGTTAATAAAAGACATTTATTGTTAATTATATTATCCATGGGAATACACACCTTTAATCAATTTAGTCAAATAAGTTTTAATCCTTTCTACATTACGTTGAATTGTGTTTGTAATGCAGCACAGTACGTGAAACTAATTCATTTATTAATAATAACTAACACAACATAAACCGATTTCTGTTTCACGTTTGCTTAAAAGCTTTGTATAAATTATAAAAGAAATTGCACTGTTCGTTCAACAGTAAAACACTCATTAATTCCACTACCACATGAAATTTCATTTCGTAATTGCATCGCACTCTTTCCCGTACCAAGTGCAAATATCGATCTACATTTAACAGCACATGTTGTTCGATGAGAAATGAGCCGAGCATGATGAGGAAGTAAAAATTTAATATTTCTCATATGAAATATTCCTTCAATTCCTTTAGGAAATAAATTAGAATTATCTGCAATTCGACCATGTCTCAGCAAAAATGGGAAAAAACTGCAATCTATAGGACTACTGAGACCATAAGACTAAATGGGGATATTCTGAATTCTTATGAGAATAATTGTCATGACACTACAGAATCCATATATTTAAGATACAACATAAATAAAACAATAAGCTCACTATCAATTCCGCTTTCCTGTATAGAATTCTAAATGACATCCGCTGGGATAGAATACTCAGGAATAGAAATACAATTCACACACTGCAGAGGTTATTAATTCTCAATTCAAACTATTGTTTGAAGTTCCAATTCAGACTATAACGTGAGAGAAATAAAAAATACAGTATTGTGCTATCATGGATCTCTGTTCCGATATTTTCGGGATGTCATAAAATATTCATCGGTCCCCATAAGCAGAAAGGTCGAATCACTAATATAATTGTAATTGAGATGTGTAATTACTTCAACCCTTCTCTTTTAACCTTGTTATTGGCCCAATCAGCAACATGTCGGCACTATTAATTTGAACCGTAGAGTTACATTTTCACACTTTGATTTTGCAGATGGAAAATCAACCCTCTAGGGTAATGATACAGTTACGTGTCTACATGAAATAGAAAAATCGTACGTGCTTGTAGACCATAATTAGTATCAAATTTGTGTTATTGCAAGATTTCAGTGCAACTTTTCCAATAATAGTCGACAAAACAAAACTAAAAAACTGCAGAAATTTAAACATTGAGTGCTACTATTATTGGTATTGTATTGTTTATCATTAAACATAAAATCAACTTGTATTTGCACTTCGAAACAGTACAAATACTACGATAATAGTCATGATTAATTGCGATTGAAACCTGTTAAATTTGTATATTTTATTAAACGTATATTAGCCAAATATATTATATTTATTACACTCATTAAATGGTAATTTTGAAAATTCATTGTCAGATTTATGTAACGCATAATATGTACAATACATTCAAGTAATTCACGTAACCTTCCATCTCAACTTGAGGATACGTTAAATACGTAATACAAGTTTTTTTGTTCCCAGCTATATTTAGGGGTGACAAACGAATTTCCGCCGTTTTTTTGAAGTGAAACTTCTTTAGCCGCGCTTGGGTGTAAATATTTTTCAATGTATTTTCCCTATGTAACGAAAATTCGAGACGCCGTGAGGGGAAACACTTCCCCTCTAACAGTCTGAGAGGGAAGAGTGGGGGCGTTGCCAATAGCGTCGCTTATACTCTGTCAGTTCTGCCAACTGTATAAAATAAACACTAGGGTCTAAAGTTGGTGTCATTGATCGATGTACAGCGCCCTCTGGAACGAAACTAAAATTTCAAGGCTTACCGCGATTTATAATGTTTATATTTATAAATTAATTAATGGCGTTAAATTGAGATAAGCGAAATGCCGAAAAATACAACTGCAGAACAAAAACGAGCCTTCAGGCAACGACAGAAACAAAATAATCCAAGAAAAAAATGAACTTCATCTCTACCCAAGAAGTTTTTTTTATGTTTTAAAAGATTTCTTTACCATAGCAGACTATGCCAGTGCTCTTATCGTTTGACATGAATTCTTATGCAAAGTTGATTTAATCGTTCTTCAACGAATTCAACTGGACGGCCGGAACGAGGTGCGCCTTGAAGTTAAAAATTTCACCTTTTCACAACGCATACCAATCATGAGAGGTTCTTTCAGTTATGGCACCCTCTGCAAATACAGCACAGAAGGTTTTGCAACAGATACTAAGAATTGACTAGTTTTTTAATGATTTCTGCATATTATGCATTGTGAAAGTTTTATGTGGATAAAACGTTAGTTTTTCACTCATCTGTTTTCGTTGATGTACTTGTAACTATCAAAATATGCAAGTACATTGGGGTGAGCCAAAATGACTAACCTATCGAATTTTTGGCCTCAAAAGGGCCTATATGTTGGAAAAAAATTCTCCCATTGACATAAATTTTTAGGTCAATTTTAAAAGGTGTCGGTGGCCATTTGAAATTTCCCATTTAAATAACATGCAAAAAAAATTTTGTCCATTAAAAATGCTATAACTTTTGAACCGTTTGAGATAAAAATTTTATCCAGGTATATTCTTGTAGAGCATTAAATTCTCTAGAAAGATATTTTGAGCTGATTCTTTGAACTCAAAAATTCATATACTTACGGGCTATGAAAGTTGATGAAAAATAGATATGTTTTTTTCAACTTTCATAGCCCGGAAGTGTATGAAATTTTGAGTTAAAAGAATCAACTTTAAAGTTCTTTTTTATTGAACTTAATGTTCTATAAGAATATACCTGGATAAAATCTTTATCTCAAACGGTTTAAAAGTTATACTATTTCAATAACAATTTCCGTAATAGCTTTAAACTAAACATACCTGTTTGTCATCAACTTTCACAGCCCGTAAGTATATAAATTTTTGAGTTAAAAAAAGTAACTCTGAAGCATCTTTTAGTGAACTTAATGCCCTAAAAGAATGTACCTTGATAAAAATTTTATCTTAAACGGTTCAAAAGTTATAGCATTTTTAATGGACAAAAATTTTTTTGCGTGTTATTTAAATGGGAAATTTCAAATGGCCATCGACTCCTCTTAAAATTGAGCTAAAAATTTTTGTCAATGGAAGAATTTTTTTCCATATAGGCCCTTTTGAGGCTATAAATTCGATAGGTTAGTCATTTTGGCTCATCCTAAAGTACATTCAGTCAAGAGACTCAAAGTAATTTAATTTAATAAAATTAGGTCACTGTAAGTACCCTAAGGAAATGGAGACGGTGATTGATTATGTTATTTATGTTTAGTGTTGAGTTCTCTTAAATGGATTTGTGATTTCAGATGTAAAAATATCCACCACAGAAAAAAAAACGCATTCCTTCAAAAATTCTAACTTTTGGTAATTTCTAATCATAATATGTCGTTTGTTACGGTATTTATTGCTACCTGATTTAGACATGATTTGGACTTTAATCTCTGTAGTCATTGCAAACACTATACTATGCCTTCAAAGGTTATTGTTGTCGTTCAATCAAAATATAGAGTTGAACATGCATTTGAGAGAGATACAAACAGTACTAAAAATTTTTTTTCTAAATTTTGCAAATTTGTCGAAAACAAAAATGTTAGACCGCCATTCCAAAAATTTTGATTTATTTGATAAAATAATGAAGACTTTGATTAAGATTAGAGATTATAAGCACATGACTTTCCATCAATCCTTCAACAAAACGAATTTGTCAATTTATCTGGCCTTTCTGTCTTTTATCCTTACAGGAATAAATAGTGAATAATGAAAGCTGCTATAGAGTAATTTACGATAATTTGAAATAATGTTGGAAACTATATAATAGTGTATTGAATCCGTGACTAATGAGTAGCATACTGGTTGAAGGAAAATTTGTAAACAGAGTCAATAGAATTCCAATTTAGCAACAAATTCAACTGTTTTAACTCATTAAAAGCTAACTAAATTTTCACCAAATTTTGGAATTATGCCCTGTATAATTTATATTGATTTTTATGTACGTAACAAATCCTGTAATTTTCGATATTTTTTCTACCAATTGTGGTGTAAATACGTTGTTAATGTAATTGGCCGCACATTCATAGTCCCCAGATATTTTAGGATATCCCTTCAAATGTGAGTAGAACTTTGATTGCTCTTGACTAGATATCGATAGGGTATTGTTTATGCTCAATCAAGAATTGAACGTGCACTTGAAAACAATGCAATTGTTGTTATCATGTTTATATGATTAATTGGTGTAGGAAATTACTGTATTTGTAGAGTTATCGCGCCAGAGCGATGCGGGATAGACGGATGTCGTTAAAAAACCACCCTCGGTTCAGAGGCATTTTAGATGGTTTCATGTAAATGGCGTTCTATAAAACCAACACAGGCAGAAATCTCCCGATGTACAAACAAAAAATAAATTACCACAACACTTACACCTATATAAAAATTTCTCCCCATTGATCAATGGCGCCTGTATGTAGGGTCCGTATTATTAACGAATATGCTTTACGGACGCCTATGCATTCCCAATCAGTTATAATCAGAGAACGGATTTCTTATCACATTTGGTGCAGTGACATCACCGGTTCGAATTAACCAAGCGGAACACAGAAATACAGTATAAACAAATGTATTTCACTAATTGTAAGAATACGACAACCAATTGTCATAAATAGTGGCAAAACTGAGGGCCAAACATTCCGTCAAAATGACGTCGCTTTCTCGCAACGACAACGTAGGTGGCCCATTGGGGTGAGAGATGCGACCCAAACAAAGGCCATTTCATAGGCGGAACATGTAGGACAAGAAGTAAACTGATAAACTGAATAATTTTACTCATAATTGTCAAATTATTATCGAAACATCATATTAATATTTATATTTTATTAATAATAGTAATTTATTATTCTATGAATACGTTTGTTGTAAAAATTGTGTTTGCAGAACAAAGGTTTTAGATTAACAATGTTAGAAATTGATTTAAATATTGAAAAATTAGAGGAAAATTTATTAAATTCTTAAAGATCAGTCATTTCTTTCATACTAATTAATATTTGAAATTAATAGCTAAAAACATTGCATCTCATTTGTTGAATGTAATACACAGATAGGTCCATTGGTTCATTTACATGGACAATTTAGAAAATCTTAAAAACAGGAAATAAGCTTATAAGATTTTCCAACATAATTATTTTACCACTAAATATTCCCATAGACAATTGTCAAAGTGTTGCTTTAGATTATTTTATAGGTATAGTCCATCACTCAAAAATATGGAATTAGTGTAACGTTGTAAAATCTAAAGGCAAAGTATCCACGCAATGGACCCTCAATTACAAGTAGTGGATCATAAATCAAACTATTACAGAAATTTCAAACTGAAACGAGAAATGCAACATCTGTTTAGATCTGTCCCAAAATAGGTAGATTGTTAAAGGATGAATGAATTTTGAAATACAATTTCAATACAAACTTGAGACAGCTGAATAACGGGGAAATATTGTATCATTTATATTTTTAATAATTTTATTTATTCATCTTCACTTATATGACTATAATATTTACTTATATAGTGTGTTATGTATTTAACAAGAAAAATAGAAACTTGTTGATAGTCTGTTTTCTGATAATGCAAAATAACAATTGTTGTTAATTTCTGAACATTGGCTGACAAAAATCTGAGACTCTACATTAGTCAGTTCAATTTCCGTTTATTTTGAAAGTATACGGTCTCTAGTTATAGTGCTTCTTATTTGATAAATATGAGAAAAGGGATCCGCCCAACCACTTACTGCGCCCATCTGGGACACCAACTATCGCCTCGGCCTGGCGCGGGCATAATACTGTATTTACTTTAAGTTAACACACCTTTATCTATCTCTTCTGCTTACCCCCTAGCACACATTACCTACTCTATCTCTCTATTGCGCTCCCCCCAGCTATCTCTTGATGTCCTACATTACACATGTCAAACTCATTTATCGGCCCCCTAAGCATTTTCTTTATCTTGATCTGGTAGCGCCTTCTCCGTCTTTTTTTTTGTGGGATATTATACACGTTCTAAAGTGAGTATAATCTTAATTGCTCGAAAATCCGTATATAAATGAGACTCAATTTCTATCACAGTCTGATAATGCTTGTGATAATGTTCAAAATGATAGAACGCAATCTTTAAAGGTAATGAAATCCCTTCGATTATCCTTCAATTCTACTTAGATCCGTTAGTCTATCACTTTGATAGATTATTATCAGTATCTTTCCTTACGGCAACGATTTTTCACAATTTCAATAATTGGTATTGGTACCCCAAACGACACAAATAAAATTAAATTTCAATTTAATTTACAATTACAAATCAACCCTTATAAGTTGGTAATTTAATTGGGAAATTTTATTGATTAGTTAGAATAGTTAACATTAATCAATTTTGTCCCAAAGAGGGATGTTACTAATTTAATGAATGCTACAGTGACTTGACCTAATTAATTAGCTCACATATACAACGTAGACACAATGTCACTAACATGGTAATGTCTTCTTATACATGGACAATAAACAGAGAACAAACAGCTACACAATAAATTGTAAATAAATTAATTTACAACAATCCTGTAAATAAAACTAGAAATTATCTTGGAATTTATAACAAGAACGTTATCGTACTGTGAATACGATTCATATTACTATCTAACAATAATTCTTACAATACAATTTGCACATTTACGTCACAGAATTTAAGATTTTTCTCTTTACTCTCTCAAACATAAAATCGTTTACGTTAATATAAAAGTAATAACATAGTGCATTATGAATCATTCGCTAAGGATTTTTTTTTGATGATTATAACGCTATAAAATTGCAATGGAAATAAGAAACATGCTTTTCCACTCCCAACAATTTTTGATTTATATCCATAATCAATAATAAAGTTAATCAATCACAAATTGCTTGATAAACAAATTAATATTAATGGATTCATTATACTGTTACATTATTTATAATTATAAAGTGTCAATTTTAATTATCTCTTTAAATGATAATGATCAATTTAAGAAATACGAAAAGTTGTTAATCGGACGATATTTTGGGGACTAGATTCAATGCAAGAACGTGATCAAAATTAATTTCATTTATTTAGTACATAATAAAGAATATTTCATCTTTTCTGTCCAACTACTCTATTACTATATCACTCTTACAAAAATTGCAATTTGTCTACAAATGTGCCATTAGAGAATGACGTTGCACATAAAAGATAATAAATGAGGCAGTACTTAGATAATAAATTTTTTGCAAATCATCATTTTATTTTTTATTTACATCAATTTTACGGTTCTCGGTTTTCGAAAGGATACTTAAATGCATTAGATAAACACTATATTCGATCGAAAATCGTGGAGGATTATGGTGTAGACAGAGACAGGGATTGAGGGGGGAGGGGGAGAGAGGAGAGACACGGAGGAGATGATCATGGAGACAATAGAGACGTCTCCCGCGACTCTGGGAGTATTGACCATGAAACGATCTATATTGTATTCCTAAATATTCTCTAGTGCAGTGGTTCTCAACCCCCGGGCCGCGGACCGGTACTGGTCCGTCGATCAAATTGTAACGGGCCGCCCAAAGAACATTAAATTATATCCATTTTATCTAAGGTGGTTTATTTTTCTCGGAGTTGTACGACCTTCCATTGACAAAAAGTTAACCGGAAGCTGAGAAACGATACATAAAATCGCACCAATACCAGTCCTTTCTCATGTTTAGCAGTGCTTGGATAATCACAAATTAGCAAAATGAATACAAAACAGAAGTTGTTAGAAAGTTCCTGTGGGAAAAAAAGGCCCTGTGAAGAAATAGAAGAAGAGCCTTCAACATAAAAGAAACATGTAACATAACAGGCAATAACATGAATCCTACTTGAAAGATGGATTTATCGGGACAGGTGATTCCTACCAAAACCGCTCTGCATAGTTTGCAGCGACCAGCTCTCTAATGAGGCAACAAAACCTTCAAAACTGTTTCGCCACTTGAACGTCAAGCTTCCTGGATTAAAAGACAAGCCCCTCGAGTATTTTTAAAAGGAAAAACATGAACATGAAGGACAGAAGAAATTTATGAGGGCCACCATATCAATCAAGGAGATTAAGAGCATCACAACTGGTGACCAACCGTATTGGTAAGGCTAAAAAGCCATTAGCTATCGGTAAGGAATTCATCTTGCTCTCCACTAAAGACCTTTGTCGTGAACTTCTAATAGAGGCCGCTGTGGAAAAGATAGCACATGTGCCTTTATCGGCTAGCACTGTGACTAGGCGCATTGAGGAAATTGTCGAAGAGATTGAGACATAATTGTTAGAGAGGATTAATATGTCACCGTGGTACGCACTCCAGGTTGACGGATCTACAAATATCGATAATAAGGCAATACTTCTTGTTTAGGTGCGATGTTTATATTTGGAGGATGTGCTTGAGGATTTGTTATGTGCACTATTTTTGCGAGCCAACCCAACATGAGAAGAACTGTTCAAATCCCTGGGTGGTTATATATCAGAACAACTAAAATGGTGATTTTGACCGGACGACTGTCTGGTTTAACTGCTCGAATTAAGGACGTTGCACATGAGTATGAATCTACGCATTATCTCATTCATAGGAAAATGCTGGCAAGTCGAAATATGTTACCGGAATTGAACAGTGTATTGACTGATATTGTTAAAGTTATTAACCAGATCAAAGCAAAATCCCTTAACTAGCGCCTGTTTGAGCTGCTTTGTGAGGAGATGGACGCAGAGTACACTAAAATATAAACCATTAACGTCCCTCCCCCCTTAGGGCCACGGTAAAATTGTCAAACGTTGACTGGTCCGCGGCGAAAAAAGGTTGGAGGGCACTGCTCTAGTGCACTGATACAAAAGTTGTTTTTGTGAATTGATGGCCTCATAAGCTTTTCCTAAAAAAAATCTTGCTTCCTTCATATTAAATAAAGAATCCGTTAAGCTTTAATCAATTCCATTTTTGGCCCATATTATGGTTAAGATTAAAAATCTTTGAAAACAAAGTTGAAAAAACTATAAAAGAACTTTCAAAAATTCCACTACGAATAAACCTTTTTTCATTCATAATTCATCCGTTGACAGACCAATTTTACTTTTAGAAAAGTTTATTCGATTTAGACAAGCCTGAATTTGATTCAAGAAGGGTGGTGGCTGGTCTCAGAATGACCGTTGTTTTAGGCCCGAATATAGTGCGGAATAAAGGTATTTGGGCATAATTTTGTAAAACTGTTGTCATTTCTCAGCGGATCGACAGAAATCAGTAAACTTTTAGAGTTGGCCCCACAATTGAATCTATTTGATTGATTGATGTTGATGCAAAGGAGATACAAAAATTTACGAATTCTTCTTTTTAAGCAATTACGACTAATTATCTTTGTCCTTCGCTTATTTGTATTCAAATAGCAATATTCCAACATTCTTGGCTCAGTAGCTCATCTAATTTTGTCTTTTTGAAATACAATCAAAAGCCTAATCCAGTTGGTGTTACAAGAATTACAAAGTAGAAAATGTTGAGTGTTTTTCCTTATAGTCGAACAACTCAGTGACGTTAAATGTCCGAAGCATCAAAACAACTCACTTCTTATATTTTCACTAGAGAATTCTAAATCTTACACCACTAGGAGAAAGAAATGCAAGACCAAAAGGCAAGAGCAAACAAAATAATTTCTAAAACAATGGAACGTTAAGAATCTATTAAGAAAAGAAGTCTCAATCAACACAATTGTATTGATTGACTTGAGACAATTGATTACTCAATTGAGTAACAATTCTTCTCTTTCACATCAAAGATATTTAATGAACTTGTTCAATAGTATTGGAAATATTCCATCATTGTGTGTTTAAATAATACCAAATTGTAACAGAAATTATAATGAAACCCTTATAATTAATTTTCTTTCTCAAATTCTTTTTCGGTCACGAACACAAAATATCGAGAATTTGATAATTTCTGTTCACCCTAATGATAATTATTTATAACCTCTGACCTTTCGATTCAATTATTTTGTCATTATTCAAGCTATCACATTAAGCTTTTGTATTTTCTTCGAATAATATTTTCATTTCAGTCTGGAATAATTCGAACAAACCTAAATTAGAATTTAACGCTCAATAACTCATCTCGAAATATAATTAATGCTAAACACAGATCTACAGTATAAGATTTATTGTCCTATTATAAATATCAATGCAGCCAATTTTCCGGATAGCATTTATCATTTTTAATTGGTGATGATTCTTAATTTGACGAAATGAATGCAAATGAAAGAAACTGTTCTTTATACGTTTCTTTTACTACCTAGTTTGCTAAGTCTGCTAAGCTGCCGTATTAAATAGCGTATACTGTATGTTCCTTAGATTATTAATACAAGAGGTAGTAAAAAATTAATAGCAATACAAATGAAATTTTGCAACTTTCTAGATACACAGTTGACATTAATATTTATTTAAATATTCATCGAACTAATTCAACTTTGAGGAAAACAGATGAGAATCACGTCTACTATAGACTGTAGCAAAAATCATTAATATTCATTGAAGTTGAACTCTTGGCCCCTTATGAAGATAAATCAATTTCACCGTGAAATTCTCATGCGCATTCTTTATTTTTTCTGAATACAAAAAAGTTAAACCAGAAATAGAGTTATCGTTTTGTAGTTCGATAATCCGATGAAATTTTACAGTTAACTTTATGGAATCTAAAGTAAACTTTCAACGAATTAGAAGGAAAAAAAACAGAACGGAGTTGCTACTGGTACGGAATTATCAAAAAAACTGTTTTCGATGTTTTCCGTAAATGAAGCTATCACATAATCTGTTGTGAAAGCGTTTGGATTTAAAACGCATGCAATCGCTTTATGCGACGATAACCTTCAACGCTAGATGAACAGATTGATTTTATGGTAAATTAACAACAACGGCCACATAAATGGCGAAGAGAAACAAAAGGTTTTTTATCAATGGAAATTACGGTGTGATACTCAATCGACTGTAATCGGTCTGGGGGCAAGTTTTTTTTAACAATACAAAATAATATGTTGGCGACTTTGATAAGATTTTAGACAGAACAACAGAACAGGTAAATAGTTTTTCACCAAACGACTTCAATTGTTTTTTTCTTTGATATAGACTTACGCTTTTATATAGTTTTTATACAATAGGGCAGGAGTTCTTAACATGAGGTCCGTGAACCCCTTTATAGATATTGTCAATTAATTTACATTTTCACGCAAGCCTATTCATAAAGCCACCGATAGAGTTGCTCGCCGCCGGCGAAACCTCACACAATTGGAGAATCGTTAAGAAAACCGTGCACCTGGAAGTGATCGAATTAGTTTGTGGATGAGAGCAAAACATCTCTATCTCTATAGAATGATAGAGCTCCTGTGATGCTTGGTAGAAAATCTGGTTTTGCTGCTTTGGTCAAAACCAGAAGTTTTTCAAGTTGCGGTCACTCATTGCTTTTACATAGTCATGATCTAGCAACAAAATCTATTCCAACAATTTTAAAAGAAATTCTGTTAATTGCCATGAGCGTTATCTACTTTCTTAAAAGCAAACATCTGAATCATAGCATTTTCAAAAGATGTTATCAAGAACTAATTGTAAGTGCAAAATATGTAGTAGTTCTATATGCGGTAGCTTTCTAAAGGACAACTTATAAAACGTTTGTTTGAATTAGGACAGAAGCTTTAATTTTCTGACAGAGAAAAAGAAATCACTTCCTGATCTGAGTATTGAAAAAAGAGTTGGTTTTTTTGGCAAATATTTTCGTTCATTTGAATAATATAAGTCTCTCACATCAAAGGTGCGAAGTTTACATAATGGCTGCTACTGAGATATTGGAAAACTTTCTGGCTAAGTTACTCTTACGAAAGAACAGAGACACCGACAATTTTGTGAGCTTTTCAGTATTCGGTGAGTTACTCTGCAATGATGCAATTCAAGAAACTCTCTCAACTCAAAAAAGAAATACTTGTTAACCAGAGTAAAGATGAACTTGATAATTTTTGTGTAAAAAATAACAGCATTTAAATTTTAATTCAAGGAGCCTTAGTAAGTTCTTGAGTTCAATGCAAGAAGCCTAGTCACGTCTTGTAACGCGAGTATTGGAAGTTTTCATCCCTTTCGTAATTACATATCTTTGCGGATTTAGATTTTTGACGCAGTGAACCTTTAAAATCAAAAATAGAAATGTGCATGGAATGCACATTTGGCACGCACCGGACCACAATTAGGTTATTTTAGTTCACAGTAATCACATTAGTGATTAACAAGTATTTGCCGAGTAAATTGGAAGAAGTAATTTTCAATAATGTAATTCATCTATTTATTTTTTGTGTGTATTTGAATAAAAAATATTCGTTATAATTTTGTTTTTAGCATTCACAAACACTACTCTGAGAAGGGAGTCCCTAAACTTTATTTTACCTTCAAAGGGTGTCCGTAGAGCAAAAAAAGGTTAAGAATATCTGTAATAAAACCGTATCCAACAAAAACTTTCTTAAGGATCAAATGACCAATGAAGGTAATATTTTAAGCATAACCGCTTACACATTACCATTTTTGTAGCAAACAGACTACAAAATGCAATTCAAACATATATCTTTGCAAGTTAATTACACAAAGTATGTATCAAAAAAATTTGCAAGCTTTTTAGAGCATAATACACAAGAGCAGATCGTTAACGTTAACACTCCAAAAAACACCTATGAAAGTCAGGTTGTTTTTTTGTGCTCAACCGCTATGTTTTAGTAATTAAAATGATGGATCAGTTTCGCTCGAACCAAGTGAACAAACTTAGCTAATTCATTAAAGGTGATCATACACTTTTTTGCTGTAGTAATGTGAATTGTTCTCATTTTAATCTTTTTGACCATTGAAAATTTTCAAAATTCTTAAATTCATAGAAATTCTGTTTTGATTTGATTTCATTATGTTATTATGGCTATTCAATAGCTTTTTTGGAATCTATTTACAAAAAGGAGAAACAGAAGTTAGGCTGCACTTTGAGAAACTACAAAATATAAACACCAGTAGGGAACTGGACGAAGCTTTGACCCCAAAAATACCCTGAATTCTCTCCTGAAAGGTAACTTAAATAAATCTTGGCGTATTCGAACAACTGCGAGATGAAAAAAATGTCAAGAAGTTTTCTACAGTGGAGAATCTCCTCGTAGATATCCCAACAAAAAAAAATGAAATAAGATTGTCAAGCTTCAGAGATTACGGGAAATTAGAAATTTCTTTAACCGGAACGAAAAGTTGGTGTAAAGAAATCCTGCAAACTGTATTATCATGATTTGTGGAATGCAATCGAGCATTGAGAAATGAAGGACTTCTTAAAGGAATCTTCGGTTTATGTAACAACAAAAGCTAAAAGTATAAAACAAAATGATTGCACATTTAATGGTAGATATTTTCAAATTACTATTTCGTTCAAAGCTAGAAATGATTATTGAACATAGAACTTGAGGACATTCTTATCTCGTTCCGACCTTATGCTATTCCGTCAACGTAGACTCTTGCCAAATTCAGGTTAGCAACTTTAAATTGGCTATTACATACAAAAAAGATAAGTATCATCAAACTTTTGTTGATATATCATGGAATAAATTCGTAAACACTGACTATAAATTTAAACCAAAATCACAACTATGAATTTATGTAGAAATCAATACATTTATCTAGCCGATATCCTATAAATATTCAAATATTTGCATTTATTCTCTATGCTTGAACCACAAAAATAATAGAAAATAAACAAAAAGAACAACTACACTAAATGTACTCACCGAATTTTTACGACCTAGACTCCATTAAGCATCTTGATTGATGATCCTCTATTGTTGAATGCTCATACACAAACGCAAACACTAACACTAATTACTAAACTACACACACTTAAACTAAAATTACTAAAACCACAATAATTTTGTGCATTTGAACAAGACTTCAAAAAAAAAGATGTAGATTTTGGCACCAAACCGTCCTGAAACAAAAAAGAACATGTAGAAAAGAATTGGAATATATACAAATGTGGGAAATAAATAAGTTTGTTCTTCTTCTGTCAATTTATTTCACTAGTTTATTAATTCTGAAATTATTAAACAAGCGAAGTTTAGCAATAAATTTTCTAACGCATGTCACTACCCAAATTCAATTTTCTCGCCATGCGCAATACGAACAAGTGGCTTAGAAACGGTATCATTTAACTCCTTATTTCAATAAATTTGATTACGTTTAATCGGAGGAAGACTTAAATCTGTGGTAAAGCTTATTAAATAAGGAGAATTTTGAATTGCTTTGCAACTGAGGATGAATAAAACCATAGACGAAAAACTGACCACTGTAGTGAAAGAACTGCTATCTTTGACATGCAAAGCGCTGTTTCTTCTCTCAAAAGCTTTTTCGCATACTAAAAATGTTTGTAATTTTATTTTTATAACTTTACACATTGATATTCTCTGAAGGTACAAACTGACAACTTCTATATAAAGTTTAAATTGTATCGATTGAATAGCAAAGAGTCTGAATCAAATTCTATCAAAGAGTCAACAATAATCGATAAAGTCGAATGTAACTGACAAAATCAATGTAACAGTTCAAATAAAATACAGAAACTTGCTTTTGTAGTGAAATAAATTTATAAAGTTCAGTGGCGGTGAGTGTATTCGAAATATTCCACCAATAGTTCCGGAAAAGAAACAACAAATATTGCACCGCATAGTTTGGCTTTCAGGTAATTTTGTTGAAATTGTGAGAACGATCCGTGTTTGAAAAGAAGATATACTAAGTGCATTGTAACAAAGATATCCGCAATCTCTATTTACAATTTAAACAGGGTATAGAATTTCAAAGTGAAATAGAATATTGAGATTGATTGAAAATGTAATTTCAAACCCTTGCAATTAAGCCAGTAGTACATACATATACAACATTTATAGACTAAAAGAGACCTGAATTATTTTAAGATTCTTTTCTTCTCAGTAAGAAAAGCGGAAAAAAACAGGCTTAATTGGTATAAGTGAAGATTATTTGACTTAAGAAGATTAAGCTTCATTAATACCCTCGTAAATCGGCTCCTTATTTACATTCAAACAGAAAACAGAGATCCAAATTAGAAATGAAATTCCTGCACATGCGTCAATACAGAGAACTTTTGCCGATTTGTAATATACTTCAAGGTTGAACCTTCGAGTCTGCGCATTAATATTATATCAGCTTTAAATCTGTTTTGAGCTGGGAACAACAACATTAAACTTTAAAATGAAATTAATTATAGCCCACAGTAATAAATGACTACATCCTGATTAATTTACATACTTTATTGGATAGACCATGACAAACCGCAACAATTAGAGCCGTAATGAAATTCGAATACCTACGAAATTCTATTTGATCAGACTTTGAATTTTTAGTAATAAATTTACATTATCCTTTGTGCATTCAAAAGGTTCTGTATATTTAACGTTTTTAATTAATTAACACATGATTAATCAAAGGGAAGGTATTGCTAATTCTATGCCTAAGGGTTTATTATATGTATTTATTGATTACAAATAATTGATGACAACATCAAAAGCAGATTAAACAGAGCTCACCACATTTGATGGCACTAAGGATTTAAATATTAAATCGTCTAGAAAAGTAGATAATAGTTATTTTTTGTTTCGTTTATTGTAACTTACCTGCAAGGACATTACTTTATATATAAAGAAGGTGAATTTAAATTGGAGTTGCTGTAAAATAAAGAAGTCTGAAATTTTAGGTATTCAAGCCCGCATCTGGATATTTCAATTACGCTAAGAATTAAAACACATCATGAAAATCGAGCTGTTGTTTTTTTTTCAGTCTTTGATGGAGTTTCTAACTTTAACATCATGATTGAACAGAGTAATTTAGGTTGATGGATTTTAACTGGGGCTTATCCGTATCGTTGATAGTGTATATGCGCGTTTTAATCCAATAAGTCATGGTATGTAATGTCTCCCAATTTATAGTCAGAGTGAACTTTCATGAATTTCATTACAAACTTTTTTGTCACATTTATAAAATGAAGCTAAAAAATTGAAGATAATCTATAACAAGGGAAACTTGGTTAACAAGTTGTGAACTTTGCTCAAATTGAATATACATGCTCATGATAATTTTAGACATCTACGATGTGTATGAATATTGTATAAATTGAAAATTTTATACAAAGTTGACTGGATTGGTCAAGAAGATTAATATCGTTGTAACACATCTATTACCAATGGCATATAGCAGGGGTGGGCACATACTAGGACAATGAGAGCCGCAGTCCGGTTTTTCGTATATATAGTATACCACAGTAGGTATATATTATCTTTGCTTACTTCGGTTCATTAGATAAAAATCGATTTGAGTATGTTCTACGATGCCAGCAAATCTCATCTTTAAACATTATTTTAGGTACTTCTGGGAATTGCGACATAACTATGTGAAGACTTAAGATCTCTACTAGTCTTTTCAAAATACAAAAGACGGTAAAGATATCATTTTATAAAAAATCTATACCAAGGGTGAAAACTTTATGCAACGCGAGCTTCGATTGATATTTAGATAGGTTTCTATCGGCACAGGAAAGAAATAGTTCTGCGTTGATTGCAAATACTATACAGGCTATCTCAAAAATGTTGGAATATAACTCAACTACAGACTCCGGGGACAAAAATAGGACGATTTTCTCTTGGTTAGGCGTCTAACTTCAGAACTGTCGATTTTTGTTCAAAAAATGTATTATCTTCAAAAACATTTTTTGTCTTTGTAATTTTTGAAAACTCGGAGTTTAATCAATAAAAAATAACATGTGACTGATGAACTAGGTCTTTATGTAGAAAACCAATTTAGGTACATGAAGTGTGAAGAAAACCAACTTAAATTAACTTGCACTAAATGTTCTATATGCCCCAAAAACCTCCATTGACCATGAAACGTAAGTATTTCGGCTCCTTAGATTTTGCCTACATAATCCCTATAAAGAACAGATTAGATCATCAGATCAGATTTTAGTTTCTTTGCGGCTAAACTTGGAAGGTTATCAAAAATTACATAGTCACAAAAACATTTATCTTGTGATATTGTTGGTTAACCCAGATGGAAATCAAAACCATCTCTGAACGTGTCTTATAATCACAAAATATGCCATGATTAACGTTGAGTTGGGTTAAATCATCCAAGTTTCATCACAATAGTGAAGCCTGTCTCAACGTTTCGAAGACATAATTTATTATAAGAAATAATGAATGAAGAAAGACAAAACTACATCCCATAAAATCACAACCCTTCTATAATGATTCATATAACTTTTCAATGATTTCACTGTAGAAAACTATGTACTAAGAACAACAAAAAGAAATTTTGAGGGAATGGCATTTTAATTTGTAAATCCCCCTAGTACTATTGGCAGGGTCCTTCTTCAACGTTTTTACAGCAACGTCAAGGGAAGAGTACGTATTTTATAATTATACAGGCACGTCATCCAATTACAACCAAAAGAAGCAGATGTGAAGAAACAACTGGTTGGGAGTTTTAGAAATAATAAAGCATATTATTAAACGCTCGGTGCCTTTGTCCTGAATATAAAAGTTTTGACATGACATTTATGAAAAATTATGGCAGGTGCTATGATTGTTATTCTCTACTAAGTTAAATGAAATGCCGCCCCGTACACATTTAAGATCTGCACTATTAATTTTTTTTTATTTACTCTTTTATTTTTCAGGCGAAAATTATAATACTTGATTACATTCATGTGGAGCAATTTTCTACGTACCAAATAGGAGGTGGTGCTACAAAATCGACGACAGCGCACACTGGGGCCAAAAATAATATTATTAGCGTCTTGTACTGGACTTGTGTAGCATTTTGTTAAGAATGGTTAATTGGAAAAAAAAGAAAGAGAGCACTGTCATAACTCCGATAAATTTGGTCAAGATGGGATTGAGCCACTACTTTAGAATTCTTTGGAATTTCTGCTAAATTCGGGCGAATTGTTTCAGTTTGTAAAATGTTATTTACAGAGTAGTTATTTATTAGTAGAAAGTGAAAAAGTTTCAAATTCAGGGATAAGCAATTGATTAATTCTATGCCAGGCCTTCAGAGCTGATAGATCGTAAAAGAAATTCAGTTCCCAGAAAATTCTCAGTTTAAATTTTAGGAAAACAACAATTTAGTCTGGAAGTTCAAACAGTGGCATTCTGCCTTGAACGTTTTTTTTTAACTTTTCAATTGTTTCGTTAGCCTCCATCACTTCATCTGGATTGTGCTGTTTTTTGGGTAGCCGTATTTTCACTTACAGGAGACATTTTAAATATTTTTCCACCCTTTTTTGTTGTGAAGATGAGATTAATGTTTGATAAGAACCGAACAAAGGACACTTACTTAACACCCTTTGTAGATTTATTCGTCCTTGATCAGTTGCGTTCATGTCTCTTTAAAGTCGTAATGTGGTTTCTAAAATGTGCTTTTTTTTGTCAATTAATAATTAATTGTCTTTGTGGCTAGTGTTAACATAAGTGCCAATGTCGGACATCCCATGCTAAACGGCACCAGAATTACCATAAGAATGGTAAAATTACAAATAATTATGTTTTCTTTAAAATTCTAATTGTTTTTCTTTCAATTTTTGTTACAATTATGCACTTATCAACTTTAACCAAACCCTGAGTTGGTCGATCTTTTAATTGTTTCGAATTGTTCTAGTACGAAATCTTTTATGACACTTTTCGATGGGACACCAGGCAATTTTTTGGATTATTTTGGTTCTTCCTGAGGCCACAGCGAAGCAGGCATCTACCTGGAGCGGTGTCTTTTAGTACGTCTTATTCTTGATTTTACGTGTAGCACTTTGTTGGAATATTATAAATTCAAAAGAAAGATTTTAAAACAATCTTTGATGGATTATTTTGTTATCTTTCAGAAAAGGGATGCCGAAATTAAGTTTGCTTGGAGCGCCAATAGGCTTGGACCGGGCCTGTTTTTTATAAATATAAATATAAACTAAAATTGTGAGAATATTTATCGCAGCCGTAAATGTATATATTATTGATTGGCAAAAGTTGTATTCATAGCCATATTTCATCAAAAGTAAATCTTTCTTTCATTGCCAGCTTAATTATGTAGTTTTACTCAAATTAATGGAAAATGGACAGTAGCTGCGCAGATCATGAAAATATTTAGTAATTACTATATACTTAGATTAAATTAAACGACCGCAGACTTAGTAGGCGTTAGTGTGAGTGATTTGGTCTTGCACTGAGTAATTTCACTAGTGACGAGCATGGTCATGTATTTTTTTATCATATGCTTCATATCGATACCTAGACACGTGCTCAACATCATGCACAATACTATTCGTCAACTTTCCAGGAACTACGCTGAAAAGAACTAACAAAACGCAAAACTTTTAAAAGTAACTAAAAGAATTTTTGGATTTCTTTTCTTCTACTTCATTATATCAATTGAGCGAAATGAAAATTTGTAACTTCAACAAGTTTATAAAGTCGTTAATTCTATTAGCAGCTTCTTAATCAGTCCCTTGAGTTTTCTATAATTTTTCTTTCGCCTTAATAACATTTCCTTCTAATGATACACAAAAGGATCGTGCTATTACAACTTTAATTGGCAGTGTCGTAAATTTCTCCCATCGTCACTACATTGACAATTGCAAACCTATTATTAAGACCTGAATTAGATCTTAATATAGGAAGAGCATTATTTGGGCAATCATTTATAACATTAATAAACATCACTAATTTGATTACAAATTGGTAATCTGTGTTTAATGTGAATAATTTGGTTTCTACTTTACTCTACCTTTAGGCATACGATGATTATATTTGCCTGAATAGGCTTAAATGAATTCTATTTACAAAATTAATTCCGTTTTTTCTCAGTTGGATTAATGTTCAAATACGTTAAACTGAAACAAGTAGGGGTTCTGCTTTGAACTTATTCATGATATCAAATTGTTTCTGGTAGTAGGTAGATATTGAATTACTACAACTATTGTACTGAAACCTCCCCTACTATGTTCTATGATTCAAGATTCTTGAGGGCAGAACTCTGTCTCGTCTGTTGGCACGTAAAACGATATGGTTTGAAGTAAAACATAAAGCCACCAAGAAAGTGATCTGTTAGTGTATTTTAGCTAAAATTACAATAGAAATCAATTGTAAATCAAGATCAAATATTGATAACCAACAATAAAAAAAAACTGGGTGTGAACTTTGTTCCATTATAAAAACAACTCACAAGAAAATGTTACAAATCTAAGCGACTACAATGAAATTAGAATTGTGATAACTGTATTTGGTGAGGCAAGTGAACGCATAGCAATCCGCGCAAATTCCAGTAATCCCACAGGGCCCATAAAATAGATTAAAATGTTAACTTATGGAGTTTAAATCATATTAGAATAGGGCCCTCTTGAAAAGAGCTTAGCACTGCAACATTTCATTTTTACTACTTAAGAAAACGAACGCACAGAGTATATCGATTTTGTTGGCAGTGGGTAAAGTTCTGTAAGTATTATATTTCCGATACAATTGGGTCACAAAGTGGGAACGTTACTTCCGGCATTACGTTATTTTAAGATATATATTTTATACATTTAAAGAAATACTAATTAGTCTTGTATGATTGTTGTACGAACGACAAAAAGGTAGACATTGTTTTTTTCATATTCATAATTTTTCTATCAAATAAATTGAACAATTCGATTCGGATATGAATTGATTAAATTTACTATTAAATCAATTTAATTCGCCAACAATATGCAAAATACAAATCCCTAATATAATTGAATTTAATGTCAGTCATGAAAATCACTAAATCCTGTACTATTATTTTTTTATTATTTTGGGAACATTCTTTTAGAAGCGAATAGAAAAAGAGATACTACAGCAACAACAAAAAAAAGGTGATACCAATCAATTTCACAATAGAGAGAGATAATTAAATTTCAACGAGATAGTCTTTATTTTATCTGTCAAATGGAAAAGCATAAAGAAAAAAGAAACAATATAAAATTGGAAATAGATCAAATAATTAGTATCTACTGAAACAACAGGAGTATATTTCCCATAGGATCTTCATCAGTCTGTAATACACTTTAATTAATGATAGAGGCCTTGTACTTCAATTATATTTCATTTATAATAAGCGACGCGTAATTACTACACAATGACAACAACTAATTATCTCAATGTGAAAATAGAATAGAAATAGATAAAAGAACTACTGGAGAAGAAAGTTTAAGAGGCGAGTACTGTATTTTCTTTCAGTTCAATCATTTAAATATCATCAATAAGTGAGTTCACATGACTTGTATTCATTTCTAATATTGTTCTCTTTAGGACTTTCCTGATCATTGTTTTGAGAAAACCAATGAGTTTTCCAAAAAAAATATTTCAATATGTTTTACATTATTGAAATTCTAATCGAATCAAGCATCGATGCAACTTCAGCATTTAAACCGCTTGTATGAGATGAACGATTTAAAATATGACAAATTTCGTTTTTACATCCATTTTATGGAAGACGAGTAACAAGTTAAAAAACAGTTCCTAGCGATCTGCCGAATAAATTGATCTACCATTTGTATCAATTTTATTTAATTATATTGACTATTCCACTCATAGATATTTCGACCAATAGCGTGCCGTCATTCAACAATGAATTTTTTGCGTTCAGTTTTCATATGTAATATCATAAGTGGTAAAATTTTGTCTTGGCAAAATTTTCTAATTGTCTTACTCGAGTTTGTTTGCGTAGCAATTTATCTCGTGACATTTGTCAAAAATCTCTCGCCTAACGGCTCGAGATTTTATTACCATATGTCACTCGATAAATTGTTACGCAACAAACGCTCGTAACAATCAAAAAATTTTGCCGACAAAATCTGACCACTTATGATATTACATATGAAAACTGAACGCAAAAAAGGAAAAATGGGAAAACCTTTATGTTGCATTTTTTCCAAAAACTGAATGGATTTTCAAAAAAAAAAACAAAATTCAAGTGTTATGTACAATTAACATATTTATCGGATTTTACATCGATCTTCTTTTCGACTTCTGAATTGTTTTCGAAAAATAATAAGTGCGATGCCTTATAAAGCCCAGTTTTGAGAAACCACCCTTAACAAGGCAATGCAGTACTTTGGTATTTCGCTTGAACCTACTGCAAACCTCTCACATCAATACAATATGCACACCTTAAAAAAAAATTAAACATTTTATCCGCATCATCATTATTTTTGCGAGGCTCGGAAAGTGTTTAATCAAAAACTGTCTAATTTGTGTAATGAATTCTGTCAGATAATTGTAATAAATTATAATACTATAGTAGAGATCGTTTCATGTAACTCTAGCCTTCCGAAGGCGTGACTTGTAAGAAAGACGGTTGTCTCGCGACTCCCAAAGATTGATCCCATTGGTAGATTTATTAAAGGGAATTCTACAAGTGAGCCACGACAAGAAATTGAGCTTAAGACAATATTTTTTGTTTATTTTCGAATTGAGTCACGCAAACGTATTCAACAGATAGAAACATAACCGGTTGTTACCTGTGCATTACTGCGCTAAATATTTCCACCTTAGATTTAATTTTTCGACAACGTTCAAAGCAAAAACTGTCAAAAACATTTTCAGTGCTCCTCAAGAAAACTCTCCAATGCTTCCAATTAATTATCTTAATTGCATTAAATTAGTTACGTACTTGAGTCGTGCATAACTTGAAAAACTTCTCGCTGGTTCTAAATCCGGAAATCAAGACTGACATTTCTCAAGAGGGACCCAACAAATTGATAATTCCGATCTGCTTATTTTTCTATAAAAATAACTACTTGCTTGCGATTTTGATGTTAAAATTATAAATGATTGGTTTAAATCTGTGGAACTATCGCTTGTTATATATATAAGCGTTTTACCACTCACTCACTCTAGACTTTATATTGGGCACATATATTCTTTTTGTGATGTAGACTCTCACTAAGAAAGGATTCTTGAAAATTCGCTCTCTAACGGGGGTTGTATTTGGGAACTTGGGAGACGTATGAAAAAACAAAAAAATGAATAAATATAACTCATTCATAACTAAATTGACTGAATTTGACCACAGTATGTATAAAAGTAAGAATGCCTCACCATTACCGCCACCGTCAAATTGCTTGCCCCGTCCCCAGATACTTGTATGTACTGTACATTCCTTCAGTCATATAAGGTTATATTAGTTATATCAAGTCATATTTATTCATTTTTTAACTTTTCTATGGTGTCCCCCAAGTTCCCAAATACAAACTGAACAGATAACAACGTATTATGTAATATGGTAATTGTGATCAATTATAAATGAATTTTTTCTCTTAAAACATCCCTATATTAATTATTGACATATTATTTGAAAATAAATTTATTATTAAAAGTAAATATCAAATTAAGATTTTGTGGCATTATGGTTTCTTACACTTCATAAGCATTACATCGTTAATTACTGAGAATATCAAAATATTCAAAAACAAATTACTTTTTAATTTGATACATGAAAAAATATCCTGTTGATAGGGTTAATTATGAGCCAGATAGGGGTGAAAGACAAAAAAATATTGCACATTATTTATTAGCTTGAACCCCAAGTTTGATATAGAAAAACGATCTTCACCATTTGATAGCCCTCAAAAGAAGTTTTTAAATCAAAAAGAACTCCTATTTATTTGTTACCGGATAGCTATTAGCTGATTTTAGAAATCACCGATTACTCAGCTATTACAACACTCCAAGCAAAGTTGTTCTTGGCCATCCTTAAAGTATTTTCGTAATTCTCAGGAAAAGCAATAAAAAGCGCTATTACTAACTTATTAAGTAATTAGAAATACTGGGCGTAAAAATAATGCCACTCTAGTGTATTACCTTCATTTTTATGATTAGCAAGTCAAGTTCACCTTCAGATAACTTTAACCAAAAATAAAGTTTAAGTTATGTCAAGTTTTTAATACTAAAATAATCATTCTATTCTGCCAGGCAAAAATTTTAACATCGATAAATTGACGAGGGTCGTAATTGAAATTGTCTGCAACCCATAACGCTGTAGCTGACTTGAGCTAATTTGATTTATTATTTATAAAAGTAATGAATAAATTTTGTAATTACAAAATATCTCCATTTCTCTAAACATAAATATTTTAATTTTTACAGGCAAATCATTACTAAAATTATTTCAAACTTCCCAGTTTCTATATTAAGCTCTAACACTTAATAGTGGCAGATAGCAGACAAGTGAATGTTTACCAAATTGTGGACCTATTAAGATAACAACTCGAGCTGTTAGATCTTTCAATAAAAACTTGCAGAAGTATAAAACTGTAAGGCTGGCTTAAAACGTGTTGTAGTGTTAAGTCGCGATTCAACGAACCAAGATAAATCGGCCCTCTGACCACACAAGGGTACAACACACGAAACAGGAAGTCTTTTATAGGTATTTTGTGCAATTTTAACGGAGACAAATATAGATTCTGTCAGTTTTCTTCAATCAAATACAAAATTTGTTTAATTATGTTATTCGAGAAGTAAAAGCGACATCCTCTTATAGTGTTTACATTTCTCGGGTTCGACTTAAAATAAGTGCTCTTAATTCAAATTCTGTCAACTCTTTCTATTGAACAACGTAGACGCAAGGGTAAACG
Source organism: Epicauta chinensis (assembly GCA_021725515.1). Taxonomy (NCBI): domain Eukaryota; kingdom Metazoa; phylum Arthropoda; class Insecta; order Coleoptera; family Meloidae; genus Epicauta; species Epicauta chinensis. The sequence goes on along the minus strand of JAEDXX010000094.1, from coordinate 61,263 downwards.
ACGAAATCATTTGCAATAAACTGATCCAACTTTCAAAATAACTTTCCTGGGCTATGTGACAAATCTATCTGTTTATGCTACGTATATTTGTTCTCCGATATGCTTATTTTTATGTCGTATATATTCAAAATAACGTGGCAGGTGATTTTCGCAAATGTTAAAGAAGTATGATTGAAATGTAAAAGAGAAAATTGCATTACCAACCTGTAAAAGGATAATCGGGAGAGAAAATTTTAGAATCCTATGTTGTCAACTTAAATGAATTCTTTTTATTCTTAATTAAAGATTACAATCCCTATTATTAAGTTAAATTTACAAATTTGTGAAATGTTTTCCATCAAAAGATGTTACTTTTGATAATTCCAATGAAAATCTTTGATAAATAGGAAATTGAAACTTTTTGTCAGTATGTGCAGATATTATCCGGATGAAATTGTATTGCTAGTGCGCATCCCAAGGTCATAGGCCACACTATCTTGATGGAGCAATACGTTATCGCTCCGTTCCGGTAGTTGAATTTAAATGGAACATTCCGTAGATTATATATTTAAATACCAATTTATACAATTGACTGATCTAGAAATGTTTTTTTTTTGTTCAAGACTTCAAAAAAAATTATCAAAATTTATGAATGTTTATTACAAAATTTTTGAACTATACCTGAGTTTTATGACATCATAAAACTTATCTACAACAAAAAATTATCAATAATGCGACGATATTTACGAGTTACGTGGTGCGATACGAATATAACAAGCGTGATTATGATATTCTGGTATTTTCCATTTATAAATCACCCAATGACAATTCAACGTTTATGGTAGTTGACAGTAGTATTGAACAAGTCTGGTAATATTACCGCCTCTTTGAGTTCATAAAAACTAATTACATCGAAAATCATTACATTAATTAAAAATTATTTTGAATAGGACGTAGATTTATAAGCCGAACTTTACAAAGTGTCCATTCTGAATACTAAAAATTAATAACGAGACAAGTTCGATATCTTATCAACATCTTTTATCAAAACGGGATCAAGCTTTTTATTAATTAATTTATACGAAAAGTAAAAGATCTCTTAAGATTATTAATCCCAAGAGCTCTATTTGATTTTTACTAGTAATTAATAATGTTAATTAAATACGACCTTCCAGTCAACTGCAAGTAATTTTATCTACTTAACCTGCATGTAATAAATGCTTAGACGGGAGAGATACCTACGTTTGTTGTTGTAAAACAAAATCTCCTTCAGCATGGATATTTCAGTTTGTACTAAAAGTGGTGTTCAGACTTTGTTAGATCGCGTCCAACATCAATAGTGCATATTATCTGATTGAGCAGAAATCGAGAGAAGATGAAATAAATATCAAAGGTTTTAAGAATAAGGCTTTTCTAAAAGAAAGTGCAGCATAAATTCAAAAGATACAAATAAAATCTCGTTTAGAAATTAGAGGCAAGGATTTTCCCTAGTCACGGGCAATTTTAACCTGATTTATCAAGCACGTACATTAGGGTGCGTTCACGTTGAAGATATTTCACTGCGATACCTCGCTACTTCACATCCTAGCGGTTTCAAATGGATGTTGGGTATTCAAACCTATTCACCTCCGCAGTTGACATAGCGATCATTTCTCAATACTCATAGTATGACGTTCATTCAAGCAATCACAAGCAAGCTCACATCGATACATGGATATCGACCGCGATGAAAAACGAATTTTTTTGTTTTTCGCAAGGCATGCTCCTAAACATCCATATAGAATAGAATGTGTATGAACACTCTCATTCTAAAGCATAGGTTTGATTTGATATTTAGGGAAGCGAGATAGGGAACTAGCGAGGTATTGCCGTGCGACATCACTGATACGATACGATATCTTATTCTTACACCTAAGTTAGAAATCTGCCGATCAAGGCAAGTATCTTAGTGCTACAAAACAATTTATGATTATCAAATTCTCCAAATAAGAGCACAGCAACTAGTGGTGTATCAAACATTAAGGTGCCCGAGACATGATACTTTTTGGTGCACCTTTCATCACCAACAAAATATTATGTTACAATAACTACTAGTTTAAAATATATTTCCCAGAAAACAATTAAAATAACAATTGAAAAATCTCGAAAAATCTTGTTTGTATTGAAAATTGTTTTCCGATGCAAACAATCCCAACCTTGCCTCCTATGCAGCGCTACTGACTTCAACCGTGATGAATAATATCTAATTCAAGAATTATTTCATCGATTCCGAGCTTAACAGAACTCACTATTTTAATAAGTTCTCTACTAATACGTTTCTTTGACAACGTAGACTTCAAAATGGAAATTTTGAATGGTTTTCGACATCATTTGATTACAGAGATCGCCAAACCGGACCGAGATCACTGATCGACTTCATCAACTCATAAAATGTAGAAATTATTGATGCTCTTTGGGACTCGAACACCATCTGAACTAGCACACGACAGAACATTACCATTTTTTTAGAGGGAATTTAACGTCAACAAAGTGGCATAAAATCGCTACCAAATAAACTTTGTAGTTTGTATAAACAGCAGTTTCTTCTATAGTCTTGCAAACACCTTTAAATCCCATTATCACCCAATGTTCATTTTTATTAACGTTCGAAAGGTATTTCATAGAAAATGAAATTGTTGAAAACATCTTTATATCAGGCAAATAATTATATGCACCTGTGGGTTTATTGTTACATTTCCTAGTGCATGATAAGAGTAAATTATAAAAACGAGTAAATTATAAGAAATGGACTCAAAGTACCCCCAGGTAACCTAGTTTGAGTGCTTGAAGGTTGTATTCAAATGCTTTAATAATTGAAGAAATTATGAAAGGTGATTGCTTGGACAGGGACAGCCTGTATATGCAACAATACTGTAGGCTATCTAAATATACATATGATAATTAAGTTTACCGGAAATGCACAATTTGTAATCGAAAAGTTTAATTTGTTGTTCTTATTTAATGGCTAATTCACATTCTGCATACACAGATCTAGTGATTTGCTTACAGAACAATGTAATTTTAACCAAATTAATGAAATAAACAATTTTAGTTTTAATTAGTTTGAATCAACAATTTTAAATTGATGTAATATGCTGGTTAGAAGCAGAAACCCTAATTATTTCTGTAGTTTGTTAGAATTTGATGTATTTTATCGATAAATACTTTGGTTAATAATTTGTGGAATGTAGGAAACTTGATAAAAATAAATTGACATATTATTATAAAATATGTTGATAATCTCGATAGAGAAACCAAAAAAAATATTCACTGTACAATAATCGCCAGTAGAGCACTAAAGAGACCCTTATTAAGGCAATACATAGTAACACTAGGAAAATTTAGGACGTAAATCACGTGATGAACATAAACGTATTCAAACACATTGCTTTTAGGATAGATTTTTCGTATAACACTAAAATACAGTGAAATCTCTCTATAAACTAACGAATTTCAACCGTATTTTGTATGATGACATATTATGATGAAGAACAACTGCTGTTGAGACTCTACTCTCTTTACAAAACTGCAAAAAATTCGCGTCAAGGGAATCATTTGTGCACACCTAATACGGCATTTTTTTCTTAATCGGTAATAAGGATCAGTTGTCGAAAAGTACAATATTAAATTATCAACATGGAATTTAATCTACCAACTGCTGCGTCCATTGATGGGTGCTTACATTACCTAATACACCTATCTTACACATTCGGCACTTCGAGTGATAACCATTATTTAGAAACATCCGCTGTATAGAATTCAAGGTGGGGAATTTTTGCAATGAGAAATATACACCCCTGTTGTGAAAATGTAATAAGAATAATAATTATTATTTGGAAATTATCAAAGAAGTCACCAATTATTAGAAAACAATAATCGGAAAAGATTTTCAATGTGTCTATTCAGAAAGAAAAAAAGATGAGAGCTGGGAAAGCCGCATGAGGAAGTCTTTTTTTAACCAGAATCTATAAAAACAACTGTTCACTAATCTAACTGTTAATATAATATATTGCTAATATAAGCTAAACATACATTAGACGGACAGATTTTTGCAATAATTATCGGAGTAGTTGGTTAAATCAGTCAAGAAAGTGGTTCGTCAGTGGCGTAAACTGGACGAGCAATCTGTGAAAAACAGAGTTGGCCAACCCGAATCTTCCGTTTTAGTCATACCAAAACAAAACTATGTTTTAGAACCGGAGTGTCCATGATGAACGATGCTTTACTGCGCTACATTGTGTTCTAAAACATAGTTTTGTTTTGGTATCTAGGTAGCGATATAAACGACGAGGCAGCGAGGTAGCGATGTCTCGCAGTAAGATATCTCCGACATGACCACACCCTTAGATTCAGCCGTAGCTAGCTTTTAAATTCATATGAATGATTCCTCTTGAGATACAGCACAAGGTTCATGTGACTAAAACTATATTCTTTATGCAATCCATGGTTTCATCCAGTTCGAATATTGTTTCCTTTGATAAAGTAAATGTGGTATAGGGTACAGCGGGTATATATCGGCGGCGTACTGTGAATTCCGTCATTTAGAACAGTGCCTACTCTTTGTCTAAGTGACTTAGCAGATTGTAAAACGATGAACATTTTGAAATGTTTTACTATTCGTCTGACATTTTCAGGCATTTTCTTAAATCCTTAAGAGCAAAACTTCTTCTACGAAGAACTAGAAAAGTATTATTCAGGTAAGAAAATTAAACAATTACTCGCTACATAACCTATATATGCTATACAATAAGCCTAAAGATTCTTTTGCGTTTAATAAAATGTCTGAAACTGTCAGGCGAATAGTAAAACATTTCAAAATGTTCATCGTTTTACAATCTGCCAAGTCACTTAGACAAAGACTAGGCATTCTTCTAAATGACGGATTTTACAGTACGCCGCCGACATATAGATTACTTGTTGACGCAATTATTTTTCGTTTGTTTAGAACAGGTTTTCCGAGGTCATCTTGGTTCACCACTTGGCGAAAAATCTGCCAATGATTTCAGAAACTAATTTAGTTCACTAATAGCTAAAGACAGATGGTCGGATTTTAGCCTCAGATCTAGCCGGCAGACTAGATTTTAATCTGTCAGATCTGGTCGGCCATTGCCCCTTAACGTAGAGATCACATCTTACACATTGTTGCCTATGAGATATGTGGCCCGATCTTATCGGCTCGTTAACGGGTAAAATCTGTCAGATATAAAGCGATCAACAACGAGAATCTGACAGATTCAGATTTTCGTCCATGTACAAAAGATTTCTGAGATCGCACGCAGATTTTTGTCGGCATCGAAAGATGAACCAAGATGGTGTCGGAAAATCTGTATATAAATAAACGAAATATCATTGCAACCCTTTTTTCTTAAAAAAAAAGCAACGTTCAAAGTGGATTTGACGAGGTTCAGTTACATGAACCTAGTAGAGTATCTTAGGATAAACGACCCAGATGATTTGAAGAATTATATATGGATAAATGAAATACTCCAAAAAAAACAAATTCAAACAACCGCAACCTGTCAAAATGCAACAAAATGCAAGAGTATAGCATGATAAGCAGCGGGAAAATGTACCTAAGTGTCTCGTAGTCTAAAATTTGTTCGAAAATAGGGGATACCATGATGCAGAGTTGTGCAGCAAATTGGTATTGTCATTGAATTTTAACGTCTTATGGGAAAACTGTATAAATTATTCAAGAAATTTTCATTCGAGGTTATAGCTCAGTACCATTGGAAACGGATCTAAAAGAAGTTTTTTCTTAAAATGTTCAATCCTCTGTCAAAAAAATTCAAAGTCAACGCTGCACACACAACTCAACAGTGAAACCCCGTTAAGGAGAATCAACAGATTTTGGTCGTCAGTTTTGTGAGCTCTCAGATATTGGGCGCACAAATGTGCCTGTAAAGGGAAAAAAAAGATTCAGATTTGCCAGGTCTTTTGTTCAAAGATATCGGCTCCAAAAATGATCGTCCCGTTTACACCACTAACGAATCAATTTTTTGACCAATAAAACAAAATCAGTCGGACGATTTGGTCGGCCGATATGTGTCTAGCTATTACGTATAAGTAATTCGGAAAAAATTGTACGGGGTATTTTTGAAGATTCTTTCGTTTTTTTTTTGTACAAAGAAACTGTGTCATCTTGCTTCTAAGGTTCAAAATATTCTAAAACATATGGGAGTATTTTGTTAAAAATCCAACAGTGAGCACTTTTATCCAATTAAAATATGTCATGGTTTATTCTACAGTAAAAAGTGAGAAAAATTGAAAGTATGTACTGACTTTTCTGAAAACATTGGATTGTAGATTAATATTTGGACGGTGTAAAGACTTCAAGACTCTCCGCTCTAACATCTACATATACAAAAGCAATTTACCACTCACTCACTGACTCATCACGATATCTCCGAAACTAACCGTCCAATAGACTTTAAATTTAGCGCATATATTCTTTTTGTGATGTCGACGCTCACTAAGAAAGGATTTTTGAAATTTCGCCCTCTAATGGGGTTAAAAATGGCATTTTAGTATTACAAATATGGAAATAAAATACTAAGAGATATCAACATATTATGTGACGTACTTATAATCTACGCGAACAAAGTCGCGGCTACAGATAGTCGTTTAATATAATTCTTCAGATAGACCTGTAGTATGCTTATGTAACAAACAAAGCTAGAAGCTTTAAAATGTTTTTTTTAATTGTTATGTACAGGTGTAAGCTGCTTCTAATAGTATCTCCCTTTACACCGAGTACAAGAAGTACATGCATAATATGCAAACAGCAGAGTCATAAAGTGTATGTTAAAAGAGGATAAATAATAATTTACGAAGTAAAAACGAGCTAACCAACTTAAGCCGCAAGACTCATATTGCCGATAGCATTTTTTATATTGCATGCTAGCAAAAAATTGAACAGTCATAGTCCAACCGAGAGCAAGAAATTATAGAGCAAAAATGCTCTTGAAGTCTCCATATTCCAAGAACATATTCACAACATAATGTAAAAATTCCTCATTACTCCGACAAAGATTTCGGTATTCTACTTACAATCGTAGACGAAGAACACAACTCTATTAATTCAAAAAGTAGTCACATGATGTACAGAAGCAGATTTGTACTTTAGATATTTTGACAAACTAACGAATAGTTGATGACCAGATATGAATTTAAGAGATTTCCCGGAGAGTTTACTATTTAGTTTCAGGAAACTTAAACAACATATACGCTATATTTGCTAACTATTACGAAAGTTAACATCACTACAGGGTATTCTGTTCAACATGTGTTCATTTCTGACAATTTTGAAACGATTATTGCCACTAGTAATTCTCCATAAATAATTTTATTTTAATCATACGACAAAAAATATCGATTTAATCGACTAGACAATGTCACGAGGAATAATTTGATTTTTTTGTTATTATCAATGTTATCAGTTATAATATAAATAATGGAGGAAAGGAAAAAATAATGACGTATGGTATGATGAATATTCGAGTAGAAAACAAAAACACACTCATACCAAAGTAGTTATATTAATTATACAGATACGATGAGATTTACATAAAAAAGGGGCAGTTTATTGTAAAATCAATAAATCAGCATTGTTATCTTTACGTATTTTTGTCACCATACTAATTACAATTTTCTAGACTACTCGTAAATACCTTCATCCCTCTGTGATCAAAATTAAATCGATCTCTTCTGACAGAATAACATTAGAAACTTTCGATAAATTGACAGCTATCATAAGTTTGCAACCGAAATTTCTACGTCTGTTGGAGGCATCGTTTTTTTTTCATTTCAACAAATTCGATCAAAATTAATAAATCAAATGAAACCATTCTCTGTGTTTCCCGAATTTTTCATTGGTCTAAATTGAGAGTTTGGTGTGAGGTAGGAAGTGAAATTTCGGTAAAATCAATGAAACAAACACAAAGGTTGTCGAATTGTTATCTGGATAGTTCGAATCGATTATTGTAGCACGAATTTTGGGAGAAATAAGTTTTAATAACTAATCGTAATTGGTACATACTGGAAGATTTTTAATAAGTAAAATAAACGTCTGATGCTATTATTACGAATGTTCGTTGTAAAAACAAATCGATTGTTAGATTAGGGAAGTTGATATGTGTAGTAAATTAAAGGTTTGTTGGGATCAAATGTGTACAAACAGAAAATATCCGCTAGTGACAAATAAACATATAATAGAAAACGTAGAATGTACAGGGCGCGCTATTTAATCCGTCACGAAGAATTTTGTTTATCATTCATTAGCGTTAGATTCTAGATGTGTGAGAAAATAAATCGTTTCTGGTACATGCAGTGTATCTTCAAGTGTTTATAATTATAGCAACTATTGGAATTACAATTTACGCTCAACAATGCCTGTAGTATTCTCTTTTAGATTTCTCAGTTATACAATATTTTGATAAAAATTAAAAATTATCACCTGATATACTTTGGAAATTTGGCCAAATTACTCACAGAACACTAACAATATTTGAAAAATCACACAAAACTGACACTATAAAATTTATTTAAACAATCGTTTTGGCCGTTTTCATATCGGAAATTCTACTGATAATGAAATATCGTAGTTGTTATTATAATCGTCGTCGTTTTCCTACACATGAAATTGATAAAAATATTGATAGCGATATTAATAGGACGACGGCAAATGTTACGGTTAAATTTTAAAGAGAACGTAGTCGTCGTCGGCGACGTCGAGTTAGCATCGGGACGCACGAAACTACTAAAACACAGCAGCAACAAAATATTCCTGGTGGCGGTGGTGTTAGAAGCGGTGGTGGCGGCGTTGGTGATGGTGGTGGTTGTAAAGGTGGAGGCGGCTAGTTTATCTACACTACAAACGTTATCCTATTTGAGTTTTTCAACATAGAATGTTGTCATAAAAATAAAGTTTAAGGCGACAGTACGACGACTCTGTCTCAGCTGGGGATTTGTTTATGCTTGAGGAGAGCTAGTTAGTTAGTTTCCACAAGGTTTCTACAAATGATGATTACTTTTGATAAATAACTCGATTACATTGGATTGTATTTCCGTTGCAATTGTAAAAATCAAAATATAGGTGCTTTGAATAAAGCACAATAATTATTGTAGACAATTACTACTGCAAAATTCCTTTTCTCTCTTGCCAGAAAGGGATTTATTTATCGTTAGGCTCGTTAATATTCACCATAAAGATAGTCAATAAATTGTAATAGGTGACGAAAAAGCTCTCTTTATTCCTGACATTTTATAATTCTGACAGATTTTGTTCTATCGCGGTTTTGTCCCAATCAGATTCTTTCAAAATCGATATTGACGAAATCGTCAACTAGTAGCCTGTTTTATTCTCCTATATGCTGTTAAGGACCCATATTCAGGCTGTTGAAAAAGAATTTGAATCTTAATTATTTAGGGCATAAAGTGAGAATTTATTTTTTGTTTAACGACAAATACAAAGATGAACGATTAAACTAGCTGTTTCTAAAAGAAAAGCAATCCATCTTAGAACTGAGATATTGCAAAGATATGAAAAAAGGCAAATCGCAAATTATATTGAATACTCAAATTGTGAAACACGTAGTGCTACGATTAATATTCTGAACATCGACAAATACTGTGCAACGTTTTACAATCAACACATTCCTAATTTGCTACCACAACAACGCTTATACACATACACAGAACATTTTTTTTATCGACAAATCGACAACAGAACTCAATTTAGTTCGCCTTAAGTAAACGAAAACATTCAAAAGCTATCTGATAAAAAAACATCGAATATTTTAAATATTTATATGGGGTTCATATAGAAAATGCCAGCAATTTTATTGACAAACATTTATAAAATAAAAAAGAGAATCGAATCTATTGTATTTGTTATAATGTCCGCTTCTGACTTGTTTCTTTTAGAATTTCAATTTTTCTGTACTACATTGGATCAAAAGGTTTTTAGAAATGTCATCAGTCTTCATTTGAAAAATAAGAAAATCGGAAAAAGTTGTTGGAGTGAAAGTATCTCATAAAACTAGTAAATAAAAGTAGACTTAAAAAGGATTATATTATGTATTATAGCAGCTTACGTATTAATTCGATTGCTTTTACAAAATCATTGAACATTAAAGTACTTTTAATCGTGCCGTAAATTTTATTTTTTACCTAAAGTAGTTGTGCTAACTGAATAAGTTTTCCAATAAATTATCATTTGCACTTGTTATTGGAAACGAATGGATTTTTTTAAATATTCAATCTTTTGTAAAAAAAAGACAACGGTGCACAATTAAAAAAACAGTACGTTGTAAAAAACTCAGAGTTAACCCCTAAAGATGAATAATTTTTTATTTTAACGGGTTTCTTCTTACTACAAACTCTAGATTCACAATATTTGACTTATTATATAATATTGTGCAAATTTTTGTAAAATAATAAGGTGTGCCGGATTTTTTCCTTCTGTCCTGTTTTTCTCATTTTGAATAAAGTGCGAGAACCTTTGTCTTTCTTCTCAAGTATGACTAATGAAAGGATTAATTTAGAATTACCGATAAGCAAACTGTATAAATAGTCCGCTATTGCAGCAACATACATATATAATTAATAAAGGGCGGATATCTGCTCCAAATTGGAGCAAGGCAAATTCTAGTCTCCTGACAAATTCGTATAGAGCGTGTCGGCAAAAGCTGTTGTACTTGTATATTTTATCTTTTCTTGTGAAACGTTTCTCTATACAAATAAAGTCCGAACTACTCCGCACATACAGAAGCAGTGGACCAGTTGAACTGCTACCATGACGTCGCTACGTTACGGCGAAAAAACAGGTGCCTAGTTGTACCGTATTAATATGAATTTCTGGTCGCTCTCTCTCATTCTTTAAAACACGGTTCGTCAGCGGCAACAAGCTGATGTTTCTGCCATAGAAAATTTAAAAAAAAACAACAATTTTTGACAAAAATAAATTTAAAAAAACTTTAAAACTATGAACACATTTTTTTAAATTTGTTCTACGTGACTTTTCTTATAACTTTATGTAAATACATGCATTAACATTAAACTACGTCAATGGTGCCTTTCGAGCATTGTGATTCGAATCAAATGACCTTCAATCCGCCCTTTAATAATTAAACAAAAGTACTTATCGTTGCTTTTTTTGTACTGCAAAAGTAATTCTGGCTCTATACTGAGCACATTTAAAGTCATACTTTTTGTCAGCATTTAGTATCGCCGATGAATTACATGACTTACATTATTTAATTCACTGCATCTTCATTGGAACCGATAAGAACTGAAGTCATATCAAGATTTCGAATTCGATACCGTAAATAATTCTTCGCCGTAGTCTAATTTTTGAAACATTGTTTTTTTTTCTATTGAAAACAGTGGAATTGTTATACAACTAGAACAAATACCTAAATAATTAAAAAATAAAATAAAGAAATAAAAAGCGAGCGGTTGCTATCCCTAAGAATCATCAAATAACAAAACAATGGGAATAATAGGAAATGGGAATCGTGTGCCAGCCTTTTCAGTGACCTTGAGATCCACACACACACTCCTCTACGGATTATTGATCTGTCCAAAAGTCGGATCTAACCCGTTCAGTGGTATCCAAACAAAATAAATAAAAACGAAGGCAAAAAACAAATCGTTTAGATCTGTGCTGACCGACATTGAATCTTTTTCTACGACATTTTTATTTCCTTATTTGTTATTTTACCGTCTATGCGTTTTTATCACCTTCCATCACTAGACATTTTTGTAACTGTCAACTATAATAAAAATGCTTTTTTTTTAAATCATTCTTGACGTAAAAAATGAGATGTTTCTAATTTGTATATTCATACGTGTATCAGATCAATTGGAAATAATATAAAGTGCTGGGGCGATTTTTAACCCCTTGCCTGCCGAGGGCGTATATATACGTCTGGCTAAGTCGATGCGTTAACAGCCTATGACGTATATATACGCTTGTCCGAAGTACGGTTCTTTGCAATGCGCCGCTATTTTTTTCTTTTTTGTAGAAATAAACAGTTTTAGATTGAAAAGAGTGCCTCTTTTTTCCCCACCCCCAATACACCCTATAACTATGCGCGCCTATATGAAAACCGGTGGCACTGGGGATCGAATCTCGTAAGTTTTCTCCGGCAGTTAAGGGGTTAATAAAAGAACAATAAACAATTTTAGATGCTCTTCGTTCGATTACTGGTGGATTTGAACGTCGAATGACTGACGGTGGGCGACATATGACCAGATCCAGAAGAATGAAGTACTAAAGGATCCATAGCTCCATGAAATACGCCTTTCATATTGAAATTAAACCTTTAGCAAAAATTGGAATTTTGTTCTGAAACGGTGGAAATTTATCATGGCTACATCGATGCAAAGGAGGCGACAAAAGGTCGAAAATCGAAAGATCTTAGTAATCTTATAACTCAAAAACAGTGTGCAATCAGAAAATCTATGCTTAAAAAAAGACAAATTTTAGCATAAATGTATCAAAAGTAGCACTTTGATAGATGCCAAAGATTTTAGGATCAAAAGTCCGAATTTTTCTTACCATGCAAGAGATATCTTGGACAATGATATAGCAGTAACTCACCTTTGCTTACTTTCATTGCTCTTTATAGTAGCCTCAGTGATTTAACTGTATTTATTTTCTTGAAACAAGATCAAAACATAACGCAATTAATATTACAAGCTTGGAGGGAGACTAGTTGCGAAAAGTCAATTTAAACTTCGAAAGGTTATAATATCATCCACGCAGACAGTTTCTTAGATGTATTGGCGAAGAGTATCTCTCTCCCTATATTACAGTGCCAACAATTTAATTCTTGTTATTATTGCCAGTTATATAGCTTTCGAGAAACTAGAACTTCAAGACAAAAACACTCAATTACTCCCTACAAAAGTGTTGTTTATTTTTTTCTCCTCGTTTGCAATATATAACCAACAGTACCATAAAATAGATTAAAACATATTGTGTCCTTCTTTGTTATATCGAAGTGGTGGATCCAGTAACATAACTATGACACATACTCCAAGCAGGTGAGTCAGCAATTCGTAATATCATATCGCAAAAAGCTCTAATATGAGACATCTGTTGTCGATTTTTTGCTACACCTCAAAGAAAATTTATCACACAAACACGTGCTCAATTTGGACAATATTTTTCCATGCACTCATGTGAAGTTTCTAAGATATCGTTTTTTAAGTTTTTTTTTCGGATATTTCTTTCCATGTTACTTTAATAAATCCAATTTTGATAAGTTTTTACTGAATAACAAATGATACATGACACGTGTACATATTCGTTAAGTTAACATTTATATCATAGAATCGATAAAAAATACCTCCCTTATCAAAAAATATTTATAATTTTGAAATTGTTATTCAGTTTGCAGTTTCATTAATGCATGCGCTTATAACTAGTATCAAATTTTGATTGATACAAAACTAATTAATATTTTCGTACGTTTGATGCAATGGAATTTATAAAAAAAAATCAATGTCCCTTATAACCGTCTTACAAATCACAGAACGTATCATTTGTCCAGAGTACTCATGAATTTTTAACCAGAGAATGGTTAAACAACACATTAGTAAGTAAATGATGGGTAAATACTATTGCACAACAAATTTTCACATTAATACGCTTAAATTGGTAGTTTGCTACAATTCAGTGAAAGTATATAATTATAGTTCAACCATTTCTACCGTTAATGGTTTTCTATTCAATAATGAGCAAAAAACGGTCGACAGTTTCGGATCCATATAACGTTAAATATTTAGGGGTGAACTTCATGCTACAGTAGAGCAGAACAAAAACATTGTTAAAACAAGTGTCGGTCTAAATATGTACAAAAACTTAATAACGTAGTTTTGTGAACTTTATTGTTCCGTGAAATAATCAAAGTATTATAAATACAGTTTTTAAGCCAAATCAATAATTCGAATTCTTGGGGAGTTTCCAAGAATTGACAAGTAGACAACCGACCCAAAAACTTACAAGCATTAGAGAAACTTGTGATAGAAATACACAAAAATTCAAAATAAGATGAGAGAGTAAGTGTCTAACTTTATAATATGTCCAGTAATGTAACTTCTATACGACTTGTAAAAGAAACTTTGGGGATTGGTTTAACGGATAACAGTTGTAGGAAATGTGTTCTAGTTTTGTCCAATTTAATGTTGCATATATAGGATAGGATAATGGAAAATTTGTACAATATTCTAGATTACTGAAACAATTGTTAGATATGAATTATCGCAATTATCGGGATAGATAACATATAGAAAATTTCTAATAACAGAGAATTGTCAGGAGTCTAGACAAAATTTGCAGTTACATAGAAATAATAGTATGTAAGGTATTGTAAAAGGATATATGTCTCACTAGTATTGTTCTCTACTTGTGAAAACTTTCATCTATTTGATCCTTCTATAAATTTCGGAGTTAAGACGTGAGACCCAAATGAAGATAAAATTTCGACCAGTGTAATTGATATCGTAAAGAACTTCTGATGTAATAAGATTAGAGGTCAAAGTCTTACTAATAGTCGTTATGTGCTAAAATATAATGCTGTCAATTTTTGCACTTCTTACAAATCACATTTATATTTTTGCCAATTATAGTCCATTCAATCTTGTTGACATACTTTATGGTATGTCTTTTTATTTTTCCGTATATAAATATTTACGATAAAATGCTGTAGCTGACCAATCATGGAAGGTCAAGTCGTTACTGGAAGTAATTAAATGTACGGAGTCTTTCAGTGTCTTAGAATAAATAGACATTATTTCTAGCCCGTATAATTGTTATTGTTATAGTTGCCACCAGCGGGACGCCTATGGAACGACTATTCTCTCGCTCTTGTGCCCCACCTTTTCACCTACCGTTGGTCGCTCGCTGCCACAACCTTCAGAATTCCCTGCTCCTGCAGCGCATATGTCCACCCTTGAAAATGAGCTCTAAACTAAATTCTTAATCGCCTTAAAACATGATGTCTCTTTGTTAGTAACAATTTTTGAAGTGTATGCTTTGAAGCATGGACGAATACTTAAAGTCGGTAATAAGAAATTATTTTACATACACCATAAAATTGAGCGTTTGTGATGGTAATTTGACCCCAAATAAGTCTAAACAAAATTCTAGGAGGGCATTATAATATACTCTGCGAGATTATAAGTCAATACGAAATTACACATAAATTAAAACCGGGGAGAGATAGTAAGTAGAGCAAAAAAATACAGTTCTGATAAGTTATAAAGTTATCTTTTTTTCTGGTAAGAGAGGGTGTCGATTACCGCTTTGCATGGGAGCAGCGTCAGCTTTTCGCCCGATTCTGGCGACACGTATTAAGATACGAGATTAACGACAACGGTCGCAAAAGGAGCTTTTATCTGGCTATTTTTCATCTAACCACAAAAAACGAATGGAAACTGGAAATGTCACATAAGTAGAACGTTAACGGCTAAGCTCTAAACTATCAATATACAATACTTGATAGAAACGCACATCGATTGAGAAAAAAATCTAATAAAAGCATTAAACTGATTATTACAAGAGATTGTAAAGAAGTTTTACACGTTTGGTTCAGTTTCCGTTTTATCCAACAGTGCAAAAAGTCTTTTTGTGCTGCTGTTTTACTATTCCTTTATTTTACCTATTGAAAAGTATCTCTTTTGATGATTTCAACTTTCTCTAAATAAATCATTCGTAAACAGTCTTTTTATTTTCTTTTTGGATGGTGTACATCTACAAAAGAAGATTGTAACAAATCCAAACAAAAGGTTTAAGGAAAAATGCACTCAACACAGATACGAATCGCAGTGCTATTGTCAATAGTTGACCAAAACGGAGCATTTTAATTACAAATTTAAGAGTTCCTCTGTGCGAAGTAAAATGATCCAAGAAATAATTTCCATCCACCTGTAAATTTTCAACAAGAAAAGTGTGTGTGGTCATTTTTTACTAAACGACGCGTTTAAAGTTTGGCTACTGTTGGTATATTGAGCACATGCGCAAATATATAAAATATCATTTTACTTACCAGTGCTGCTATCTAGTTATCTTCACCGAAATTCTTCAAAAATTTTCAAATTACATATTACAATTACAATAAAGGTTTCAAGGATGTGTTGTAAAGGAGTTGTAGCAAGAGGATCTTCATGGAATGTCAAGAAGATTAATAAAATATATTTATTTTTCTATTTAAAACTAAACATTTAAGTTTTTTTTGTTTTAAACATTTAATAAAAGAATATTTTGCTGCCATTATGAAAAAAAATACAGTCAAATATTGTCACTTTTTAAGTTGCCCAATACAATAATAAGTAATTCTTAAAATAAAAGATGTAATTAAGTAATACCCACTAAAAATATCTACAAAACAAAGTACTACGAAATTTTAACTGAATATCAACTTATATGTATAGTAAACCTCATTCAGTAGCGATTTTGTGTGACACTGACATTTTAACTTCAACGATTTAAATATTAGTAAATTTATGCTGCTCAATTCTGTCATTTGTAAGTATATTTTTTAACCATAACGTAACTGATTTAAGATAACTACAATAACAAAACTATCCATTTCTGGTAGATTTAAGAGTTAAATTTCGAGAAAGAAAGATTTCATATTTTCAAGAATTGAAAGAAACAATTTTAAAAAGAACTTAAAATAATAGTTTAATTACTGAAAACAGTCCACATTACGAATAATAAAAACATATCACTAAACTTTTATTCGAATTTAAATTACATACATTACTGCCATAAAATCGCTATTGAATTGGATTTACTATGCTTTACTCTTAAACAAAGTTTTATTTTTTAAAAAGATAGAAGTGGATATCGAGACTTGATTAGAATCTCATTAGTGATTGTTTGTAATAGAGAACTTGACAATTTGTGTAAAATGTCAGAAGTATCTGAAAAATATGTAGCATGAAAAAAAAGTCTTTTTTATATTCGTTCAAAATATCATGTCAAAACCTTCAATTATGATATATCAGCCTAAGTCTGTGCAAGGCTTTTAACGTTACAGGCATTAAGATATAGTAACCATTAAATAGCAATATGTGGAAAGGAATTACATTGTAAGACGTATAGAGGCGCAGTGTACCCACGTACTGTATAACGTGTCCGTTCAATAGTAATTGCTTAGAATAAAAGAACTAACAATAAGTTGATAGACCTTTTAAATTAAGAATCAGTGTTCCGCTGAAAGGCCGGAATCTGTTGTACCTATAGGTATGATATGTTTTTAGATAAGCGAAACTGGGGTACGTGGGGTTATACTGAGATTGATGTTGTTGTTCAATAATATGTGGTTAAGTAAATCGGTAGAGTGGGAGAGTCAGCTAAATCAAATCTCAACGGTAGAAGTTTATCTATCCTCTACAATACCAATCGCAAATGTTTATTTATTTGTATTCCTTAAAGCGTCACTATTACAGTCTTATCGTAGATATAGTACTACACTTTACAACTGACAGATCTTCCTTGGCGTTTGAGTAAAAAAACAATCAATATGTAGTTAATGTTGTGCCTTAGCTGGATATACAAAAGTACGTATAGTCTATTTCCGTAACCGAGTATTAATTCTAGAGGACAGTAGAACACTGAAATTGATGTAATGTGCGATCAGGTGAGTTCGTCAAGTGGGAGAGTAACAAGATCGATTTAAATTAATTGTTGGTTTTTTATATTTTCTATGGTAGAATCATCAGTTTGTTGTCCCTGACGAGCCGCTTATTAAAGAATGAGAGAGAGCAACCAGAATTTCATAGAAATTCGGTACAACTAGGCATCCGTTTT
Organism: Epicauta chinensis; assembly: GCA_021725515.1. Classification (NCBI taxonomy): domain Eukaryota; kingdom Metazoa; phylum Arthropoda; class Insecta; order Coleoptera; family Meloidae; genus Epicauta; species Epicauta chinensis. Next base: position 43,421 of record JAEDXX010000094.1, on the reverse strand, counting down.
TTTCGCCGTAACGTTACGACGCCATAGTATCAGTTCAAGTGGTCCTCTGCTTCTCTACATTCGGACACTATTTGTAAAGAAATACGTTTCACAAGAAAAGATAGACTATGCATGTACAACGGCTGTGGACAATACGTTCTATACGAATTTCTCAGGAGACTAGAATTTGCCTTGCTCCATCTAAAACTCAAATGGCAATTTTTTGGAAAATTTATTTAGTTTTCCTGTAGCGCGTTAAACTTCATTTACAATTCCAATCATCCTTTTTTATTTATTTACAGAATGAATGAAAATTATATCAGTTATAGTCGCTAATGTGTTTGATGGCTGTATGGATTTATTTTTCCAAGATTCACATTCGTTTTCTAGGAAAAGCAAATTCATACCGACATCAGTTACATTAGGAACTGCAGCTAACATAAATTTTATTCAATTCCGTTATTAAAGAAAGCATCTGGAATTATAATTGAATTTTAACGTGCTACGGAAATCTAAATAAGTTTTCCGAAAATTTTTCAAAAATATTCAATTTTTGTGAAAAATGAATGAAATTAAAAATGAACGGTGAACAACTCAACAAAATTTTTTTTCCAATCGATGTCCGTTTCTATCAAGTATTGTGTATTGATAGTTTAAAGCTTACAATTAGTTGTAAAAATTTTTTTGTTAAAATGTTCAATCCTATGTAAAAATAAATTATATATCAACGCTGCACAACTCAACGACAGTGTATCTTTGCCCGTCGTGAAATCCCCTTAAGAGTTACATTTTTACTTAATCATTTCATTTTGAAGCAAATTGAGACTAATTTATTCAAAATCATCGCTATTTTGTAACATGAAAATTTGCTGGTTACTGAAGGGATGGAAAGTTTTAATTTGAAAGTGATAGTTACAAATATTGTACAATAAAGCTTTATGAAATCACAATTTTAACTTTAATTATCAAAACAGCAGTTGAACTATCAACGTGTAATGAGTTCTTTGTAAACAATTTAATTTTAAATTTCACGTTCTATTCTTTAACGGATTCATATTCAAGTTTTATACAATTTCGGTTGTAGTTTATAATATTTCTCATCTATTTGCATGATGAAACCCATAAAATGATTACTGACTTTCACACAACCTATTCTTTCCTTCTCTCTTATATCTTCGCCCCCACTAACTATAATAGAACCATTTCTGCAAGAATTTGTTCATCGAAGGCAGTAGGGGAGACTAGGGTCAATTGAAAGAAAATTTTCAATAATTAATATATCTTCGAATTTTCAATGTATTATTTCAACGAATGGTAGAAATCAAAGTTGATATTTATTTAAGGAAGACTCAGTTACAACTAAGAAAGAAATTTAATTAATAGAAAAATCATTTAATATCATATGAGGTATTTGTTTCAATTGACTTCTTGGGTTAAATGAAACACCAGAAGGGTCAATTGAAACAGGCTAAATAAAATAATTGTATCAAAATAAAAACTTGCTATAAATAGGTATATATTTATTATATATTATGTAATATTTTATTTATTTTATATTATTATTTATATAAATAAATTAATATTTTTGTTTTTAACACGCTTTTATTAGCTTCACCTGTTTGTATGTATGTAACAGAATCTTTCAACGATATTTTCACTAACTTCAAGGAGTCTGATTAACTTAAAAATTTGTACAGGTGTCAAGGACCGATGACTATACAATAATTTCATAACTTCGTACTAAACGTCTGACTAGGATCATCAAGATAAAAAGAAATATCCAGATTATTAATTTGCGGGTTTCTATGGTAACCCATAGAATTCATGTCGAATTTTTTAAAAACTTAAGTTTAAAAAAAAAGTAAAAAAACACGCTTTAATAGCAAACCGAACTAAAAAGTAGATAACAATTCAATTATAGTAAAAAAGCGTGGGGTGCAATTTTCTCTCTAATTTTAAATAAATTACTAATAAAGTAATTGGAGCATTTTATGTTAAGCACCCTACGGTTTTTCACTATAATTGAATTATTTTGTACTTTTTAGTTCGGTTTGCTATTAAAGCGTGTGTTTTTTTTAGTTTTTTTAAACTATAATTTAATTTATAATAAAGAAGTTAAAAGAAGCTGCATTTATAACTGTAAAATATTTTATTAATAACAATAAAATATTTAAGCTACTTGATTTTTTTTTATTTATCTATGCTTTTAGCTTTGGCATTAGTTTTAGTCTTGTTTTCTTTAATCGATTCAGCTCTTTGGCATTTTTTCGGAGAACTGTCTAAACAATTGTTTTTTAGTTTAATTTCACTTTTGCGTTCGATCAACGCCAATTTTCCGGAGTATCGGGGTAAATGGCTATTTTTCCGCGAACTCTGGATTTTCTCACCTGAGTTTTTAATTCAGCTTTTGGCAGAGGATGGATTTGTTGAGGATGTTTAATTCACTAATTTCGGATGCATTATAATTTTTCAAAAGAGTAGAAATGGGACCCTCCTTATAAAAATAGAAGCCGGGAAAATAAAGACGGTGAAACAACTGGTTAAGAAATTGAAAGATACAACTGTACGCGTCAGTGAACGGGACCGAAAATTATTACACACACGAGACATTAACCCGTTAATCACAAAGGAAGAAGTTATCTCCAGTTTGGTGGAACTGGGAATCCAGCAGGAAGAAGTGGGAATACCATCCATCAGGCCCAGTTATGGGGACAACCAGGTGGGCACGGTCATAGTTAACCAAAAGACGTCCGAAGAGTTACTCAAAAGAGGGAGAATCCGGATTGGATTATCAATGTGCAGAGTGAGAGAAAGAATCGACATTCTAAAGTGTTACAGATGCTGGGAGTACGGCCACATTGCCGCCAACTGCCAAGGTATGGATCGAAAAAGTGACGAAAATGTGGTGAAGATGGTCATAGCCACTTAGTGTGTTCTAATCATCCTCGGTGCACGTTAAGTAATTCAGCTGGACACTCCGCTGACTCTGGAGCCTGTATAACATTTAGGGCGGCAGCTCAGGAACTTAGAAAAAAGAGGACGACAATATGATATACATCTGTGATATTTAATGCCCATTATTTGTTTATTTATTTATTAATATTTGTTTGTTAGTTATATGTTTATTTATTTACATGTATTTCGTCTGCGAAAAAGATGCAATCTTTGTGCATTAGACTGGGGATAAATATTGAACCTGGAAATTTGGTCCATAACCTGATACAATCGCATGAAAACTTCACAGCATTTAGTCGATAAAGTAAAACTTTGACAGTCAGGATTAAACAAAATTATTTTTCTGTTTTCTAAGTCGGGTCATTCATTAAATTCTTTTGATGATTTTACACTACAAGTTGCTATTAATCCAGGATTTTCATTGAAAATCATAAGGAATGGGTCTTTCTTTTCTACAGGCAGATTTTTTTACAGTCAAATGGTAAATTTTTGTTTATCTGATCCAAACATATTAGTAACGAAAGCTAAAGTCAATCGAAATTTTTGTATTTTGTCTCTAGTAGGCTTTTCTCCCTTTAGTGCCATTGTTTAAAAACGTCAACAAAAAAAAACTTCGTTACAAACAAATTGCATTTATATATACGAGTAATTTTAAGCGTTCAATTATGCTTTTTTCCTTTTCTGCGGATTACAATTCAGCGCAGAAAAATACATGGAATAAAGAAAATTAATACGACACGGATGAACTAAACGCATAAGAGAGTTTCGTATTTATGCAGATTGTATTTAATTGAGTTTGACTATATTAAGTCCTTGAAATCTTCTACTATTGAGATTTGAGTAACACATAACCCATTCCCCCTAAAATTGGGTAATGTACGACTCACAGGTTGAGAAATTCTATTTTAAATTACTGAAATTATCGAGATGCTTAAAAGAAGCTAAAAATCTATAAAATAATAAAAAATGATAATGTGGTTTTCTTGCAAAATATTCAAAAACAAATTTATAATAGCTAGTAAAACGAACTATAGCAATATGGTAATTAGATAATTTTGTTCAGAATCTAATAACGTTCAGCCGACAAGCTGATAACGACTGACTCGGAACGAACAGGTATCACACAATCAGCAATCATCGATTGGTGATTTTAATCAAAAAAAATTATCATTGATCAGATACTTATTTTAACACATCAGTCAAGTTCCCTATTGAATATACATTATTGCTCATTTCTTTATCTATAGTTTTCAAATTATTAAATTACGAAATTGATGGTTTGATATTTCAAACCAATTTAAATAAAGACAACAGCATACGTAGTTCAATATTTTAGTTTTCATCAAAATTTAACATTTCCCTACTGGTATATGGTGGTGGTGGTTCATTTAAATTTAATACTTGACCAATTTTAATTGCATCAACATACGGTGGTGGTTGTTCATCAGATCTATCAATATTGTGATTAAATTCAACTGGGAATAGTAAAGGATCGGATACATCACAATCGCTATTATTACTGTTAGAATTATTAATATGTTGATTATTATCAATATGATACGTAAAAATATCACAATTATTTATTAAATTATTATGATGTAATGCTATTGTTTCTATATTTCTTGTACTGGAACCATCGCGTTGTGTTGTTGTAGGTCTCGATGACGATGGTGGTAAATTTGATTTTTTCGCAAAAATAACAACACGTGATAATACCAAAAGTAGAAGGACGACAGCGAATAATACGCTCAAAATAACTGTTTTATATGTGAACACAGAAACAAAATTGAGACAATGTGGAAATGATCAAAGAGAACAAAACTACTTACTTACTGATATGAAGAGATAACGAGCACCTTGGTTCATATGCGTTACACTAGTCGAACCGAATTCCAAATCTTCATAAGCTGAAATAAATTGAAAACAGAAATATATTGTGCAATAATAGGGGTAACTTGTCTATTGCCGAGAGGGAAACTCATTCGGTCGTTTATATATCTTTGTGGGCTATTAATGTGATTTCAGCAAATAAACATCTAAACTACGTTTAATATATATTGTTATAGCAGAACGGGCAAACAGCCACTTTTCAAACCAAATAACGGCCGCCAGGATAGAATCTATCCCACGTGAGTAATAAAAAAATATATAAAAAATTCTTTTTTGCCCCAGAATTAAATTTTTAATTAAATTATTAAAAACACATGAGGGGCTAAGAATTGTGTAAATATTAATTTTACCTAAAATGAAATGTTATTAGATCTATCGAAATTATAAAATTTCGATTGCATTGAAAGCATAATTATCAAAACTTCCGTGTAGAAGCAAAAATATGCCGATAGATAAGGTACAAACACAGCGCACGCTGGTTTCTGTAAGTGTCGCTAGGCGGCAATAATGAATACATGTATTTAAAGAGGCTATAACTACATGCTGCCTAAAGACACTTACAGAAACCGTGCCTTGGATGGATTGTATTTGTACCAAAATGTCTGGTAGCGCTGAAACGGGATGTTGGTAAGAGGATTGTGGCAACTGCTCTTATTTCACTTTTTTTGTCCTTTTGATGCTGTGCATAACAAGACTTTCATAACGAACTTGAACACCGTATCATAGCTGAATCTCTGTGACCTAGGGTATAGTTGTCAGTTTATTTTCCAATCGATGAGAACCTATACTAATAGATTGCTCAATTATTGATTTTTTGTTTAACTTTAGGTACTTAAACCTACATACCCTCTACAAGTATATTAGGCTTGGATCTATTAAGACAAAGTTTATATCATAGGAACAATAGTGAAATAAAAATATAAGAAACAATTTCTTAGAACAAGGAGAGTGCAACCCAAGATCGTAGACTGCGTGTGCCTTGTACCACTGTCAATTTCTGCAACTTTATACGAATGCCGATGTTGAGTGTGGTGCTATCAAAACAAAATAAGCTCTCGTTTATAAGTTCTGTAACAGACTTTAAGCTACCAAAAACATTGAATTGGCGAATCTCACTAAACTTAATGAGAAACTCTATCCTTACGAAGTCTCTGTTGTCCAGTAAGGCCAAAAAGTTAGACACAACTATTTAGAAGTAAAAGCAGACGTAAAGGGACTTTAAAGTTGAAACAACAAATAGGCAAGCGTTTTCTCTAAGATCGACTAGTTTAGAAATGATTAAATTCTTATTCAATGGAATTTATAAATAATCAATCACTTGCTAGTAGATGACACTACCACATTATAGTATAAAATAGCGGAATCTTTAGAACATAATATATTGCATATAAAACGGTAGATAGCAACGCAATGTTCCTTCTTTAGGTTTCTAGGATCACCTATCCAACTTAAAAATAAAACCATTAATGGTAGTGACGATTCTTCTTCAATTTTTTCTTATCAACATGAATTCGCCAACTCTTAGCTAACACAACTTTATTATCATGTGATTTATAAAAAACAACAAACAAAAAGCCAAAAGAATTTAAAGATTCAATTCCCATAACTACAGTAAAAATAAATCTTTTAAATCCCTCGAGTGTGCTACGTTACTGATTGCTAGTTTCAAAACTAAATGTGAAAATGGCTAGGAAAAAAAGAACTAACGGTACCTTAAAATTACAATAAAATGTTTCATTTCTCTGATACTCTAACATCTCTTTTTTTAAAGAAAAGAAATGGAACTTCTGTACAGTAGATTATTTTTTATACGAAATAATGAGAGTGGTCTCCATTTCAGATAATCATGATCGTGTAGCTGTATATCTCGTACGATATCCATACTGTCCAAAGTTAAGGCTATTTTATGATGTTCGACGATCCACTGTGATTCAGTTGTGCACCGTTGGCTTTTGGTTTATTTACAAAAGATTGTATATTTTAAGAAGAAAATTCTTTACATTTGTTTCTAATGATAATGAGTTAGGGTAAGTGAGGGTATTACTGCGGATTTTTTTAATTATGTTATAAATAATGATACATGGGTTTTTATAATTAAAAAAATATACATTTAGTACGTCAAAACTTAAAGACTTAATTTTAAAAATCCGCAGTAATACCCACACCCTCAGTAATACCCTCACTTACCCTACAATCATAAGTGAAATATCATTTATCTTAGTTATAGTCCTTAATGTGCTTAATTTGAAAATCAATGACTTCTATCAAACGATTCTTATTTATGTTTTTTTTTAGAAAATAAATGCGAATTTTTGAAAAACAAGTTCCCCCCAACATTGAGCACATTAACGATTATAACGGCCACAAGGTTCATTCAATTCTGTTTATAAAGAAGAAAAGATTGATTGAAATTGGTATTATCATTGAACTTTAACATCTTACGAGAAAACTAAATAAGTTTTTCAAAAAATTTTTACTTGAGACTATAGCTCATTACCATTGGAAACGAATCTATACCATAAAAGAATTTTGTTCTTGAAACGTTCAATTATCTGTAAAAAAATCAAAGTCAACGCTGCACAACTCAACAACACTACATCGTCAAACATCGTGATATCCCCTTAAACGCATTGTAAACCTTATCAAAACAAAAACATCAAACTTAAATTGACGACTTTAATTAAACCTAACAGGAAATTTGAAAACAACAAACTGCTTTACTTACATATGTATTTAAAAAGTGAGTCAACGTTATAGCATCCATTATAAAATTTAATCCAATTACTTACGCCTATAATTAAAAGTGACGTCATAGACACTTTCGGATTTAATAAAGCTTTAACAACCAACAATAAGAATTAATTAGATTCGATAGAAATTGTCTTTGGAAGACTTATAAATTTTAATTGTTAATCAATTCTTATTATTATAGAAGGGAAAATAATGAAAAAGAAATAGTTACATTTTGATTATTCATATCGATATTTATACAAAAAAACAGTTCCCAATTTGATTACAATGGGCATTTGTTCAAATTGAAAATAACTTCGAAATGTCTATGACGTAAAACACCATTTCTGCATAAAATAAAGAAACCTATTTATAATTGTTCAATATTAATTTTTACAATTACAAAATATCTCATTTGAATTTTAAATTAGAATACCTTGCTATAATACATAATAATATGTTTAATAAACCATAATGTTTGCGTTAATTATGCATTCAATGTTTTCATTGCAGTGCAGTGTTTTTATGGTTAATTTCAGTAAATTTTTAAACAAATCAAAATAATTGTTATCTTTGGAAGATTATTATACACTGAAAGATGTTGTACATGAGGCAGTTAATAACTATGACGTTAGAGCAGCACCGAAACATCTATATTTTAAGGGTACGTTCATGTCGGATATAGCACACTACGATGCCTCGATATAGCGTATACCAGCTGTGCTACCTAGCGTTTTCAAATGGATATTGGATTTTCGTACCGAACGTACAATTCAACCTCATCATTCGCACAGCAATATATTCCGCCTATCATTTTTCAGTATTCTGAGATTGATAATAATTCGACCAATCTCGATTTTCGCTAGGCAAATATCCATAGAATGGATATGAGGCAGCGATGTTGCGAGGTATCACAGTGAGAAATCTCCGGCATGAACGTACACTAAAACTAAAAGGTCATAGTGGTAGAATGATATTAAGTTCTGAAGCAGGAAACAATTGCAGGGTCCCAAAAAAACTTTAAATTCTAATTATAGACAATCTAAAAATCAACATATTTATTTTACCGGAGTCGAACTCCCGCTTCTTATACGAATACTTCATATACGAATTTTCCAGTAATATAAGGAAAGTGCGAATCGTATCACATTGTAGATGCCCCTCGTTTATGAATCACAAAATCATCCCAAAACGAAGATTGGATATAGATTCCAATGAATATTTGGATAAATTAGGATGTTCGAAAACAAAGTGAAAATGTTGAATAACCCAAAATATTTATCCGGTAGATATTATGAAAAGAAAGATTGAAGAAAGAAATTTTAATGAACTATTTATCGAAATTGAACATGGAAGAAGTCAATTCCCGGTTTTAGACAGTAATGCCTTCAGCACAGCGTGAAACGATTATTTAACTTTGAAAACAACTAAAACAGGTCTAACTGCTTGTATGAAAGAAGTTTTTATCTGAAGTTTGTTGTATTTCAAAATAATGGAATTTTTCACATGAAGTCGGACAGAGTGTTGAAGATGCTTGTTTTTTACCGAATCCACAGCTCTGAAAGCTAAAATAATTTTAGCATTTCCGTACAGCCGAACAAAAAGTGACTTTTACTATTTATGTTTGCGACAGTAACTAAACATATCCAACAAAGTTTTATGTAATACCGATTTTACACGGGGACAGTAGCTAAAGCAAGTAACTTAAGTAAGTCGCTTAATTTACCCACTGGTTTGCTTAAATGTTTTAGATAATGTTGGATCTTGAATTGTCATTTATTATCATTTGTTGTTTGATAACGGTAGCAGATACTAAGCAACCGATACGTCACAGAAGTTATAATAAATTAAGATAATGGAAGTCCAACAGTGTTTAATTCATTACCCACTGGTGTTGTGTAAACCTTTAACTTCGCACTAAAGGCAGTGAAACATTTTCGTTAAGTAAATAGAATACAATCCTATTTACTAAATTCCAGTAACTTGGTTAAGTTACTTGCTTTACTTACCGTCGCCAGGTAAATTCGGCGTAAAATGACTGCTAACATAAGATCTAAGTTCGATAATTTTGACACAATAAACAATCAGAAAAAAGGATTATTCTATAAGCGCTAAAAGAAGGTGATTAATTACTTTCTAACAAAGAGTTATCTAACAATATCAAAGGCGTTGCATCGGTGCTTATATACAGCCTGTTTCACCGTTGCGTATCAAATTGTAATACAAATATGTGTTTATCAGTTTTTTGCTATCATATGAAAATAATGATTTTGAACTTCTTTGTTCAATGTACCTCTGGAAATATTCGTGCGCATATTACAGATTGTAAATGATAAAAAAAGAATACGACCAGGAAACTAAAATCAAAGTTCCGTTTTTTAAACGCACATCATTACGAGCCACGTAAAATTGTTCCATAGAGTCCCAAAAGATTCGTTAAATAGACCCTGTTATAATTTAAATAAAAATGAAGTGTATACGTAAGCTGTTATCAATGAATTTTTAAGATTTATTTAGCAATGATGAACTAGGTAATAAAATAAAATAATTCTAAAATTATATTTTATTACATATGCGGCAAAAGTGCTAAATTTCCGCCCGTTATTTCGTATGAAAAGTAGCTGTTTGCAGCTTTTCAAAACTCGTATATTATACAGCACTCGTTACGAAAAGATTCCCTTTTCCCAGTTGTATCGTAATGATCGTAATGGACTATAGTCGAGCGCAAAAATTTTTGCAACCCGCATAACCTTAAAGAATTTGGATTAGTATAATTCTGCTTATCATGTTTGCAGAATATTTAGAACGATAAAAAATATACACATAAGAAATATCAGTTTTGTTTATTTTTAACTAGATCGGTTTTTTTTAAGTTTATATATCTCTATATTTTGAATTACGTCAAGGCAGCCAATTGTTAATTGTTAATTTTTCTCCTACTGCCTTAGCTTTTATTAAAGACATTATTTATGCAATTGACGACTTCCCGCACTAGTTGCACAATCTACTATATTTCCGTCATTCACGAGAATAAATTTCAACATGTAATCGATCTTCGATTGATTGAGAAACATAACAAAAATTAATACATTCACTTATCGACAGATGAACAAATTAATTATACTAAAAGCATCAATCATTTTATTCTAGTTCGATAAATATTTATCGAAACTTTTAAATAACGGTTTTATAGATAAGCATTTTTCCCATAGAAATGTGTAGATAATGCTAACATATTTTAACTCTATATGGTAATTTAAAGCTGTAAAACTTGTTAGCACGTTTCTGTGGCGCATACACCAATCGGTGTGAATGTTCCCTTATATTATTAGTACTTTGTAATTTGTATCGAGATAAAACTCTCTTAATCAGTGTTTGCAGGGGAAATTTTAATTGATTCCAATTTTTATTGTACACTGTCAGCTGTAGCGTGACATCCAAGTACAAAGGATTCATAACCAGAACAAAATGTGAAAGTTTTGAATCAATTCCATACAGAATGCCTTTCCTTTTATTAACCCTTAGCGTTTTCAATTAGTAATTTGCAGTATATTATCCAAAAAGCTCAAGTCTCAAGATTTATCTATCACTCTAAAAACAGTGCAGTTTTTTGGAAAAAAAATAGTAAATTCGCAATTATTTAAATGTTGAAGAGGATGTAATAGACAGATTGATTAAATTTACCAACTAAGATATGCTCTACTTTAAAATCCGAGGAGAATTGATGTTACAAATGGCCGAAGACTCCGAAAGATTCACATATGAAGAGACTACATTTAATCTAAACATCCTGTATTATAGGAATCGACGACCTTTAAGTTGCAAAAAGCCGGAAAAACTCAGCAAAATTAGGCCCTGAATGGATTCAGCTAAATTGAGTACGTTTAAGCCAGACATTCTGTATAAAGGTAACAAGAATTACAGTATTAATGAATAATAAACAGGAAATACTAACTAATTCAACAATAAATATTCAAATTTTAACGTCACCAAAATTAACATTATAATCAAAATTCAATAATTACAATAACAATTTCCTTATACCACAAACATGATTCAAGGTTTCTGAAAGTTTACTGCGCAATGCATTAAGAAATGTGCAATGACTTGGAACACTCTGAGATTGGAAAAAAAATTCGAAAAAGAGAATTGTTTATTTGTAAATTATAACTTTCAAGTTTTTGATATTGTTGATTTCAAGCTTAAAAGTTTTTTTTTCAATACTTGCTGTTAAAGTCCTACTTTGTCGACTAAAACGCGATCGTAAAGTACTACTATACCGTTGAGGTGGGTAAAGTGCTAATTTACCATTGAGGTCAAGAAAAAACAAATGCTATTTGTTTATAGAAACTCATAGCAACCGATAGCAAATAAACAAAAACAATTGATAGTTGTTTAAAGAAATCCAATAGCAACCAACAACCGTTGACATCTGTATGAATAATTAATGTCATAACATATTACAAAATTTAAAAAATTAAATAAATTTAAAAGGGTTTTAAGGGTAGAAAAAATCTTGTACTGCACATGGTAATAAAGTCCCTTTATCCACTCGCGGACTTGGCATGTAGATAAAGTATAACTTTACCACCTACAGTAAATGATTAATTGTATGTAATGATCTATACTAAATCCACGCTTTGACTTTATAATTTCAAACGACAGAAGGGTCACTAACCAAGAAAATTCCCCATTTCCTTAGGTTCGAAAGTTAGGGACTTTAGATATTTAATTGCACAAAATTATACCCTCAAATCAAAACAATTGGTATAAATGGTTAGGAAAATAGGTACGGAGACAGAGTTCGCGTTGCTCACCCCTATTGTACTAGTTTAAGCTAAAGATGCATCGTATTAAAATGAATAGGTTCACACGAACAAATGCAGAAAATTGTTATCGGATTGGGATACTTATTAGTACTAAAAGAATATATGAGAACAATTGTAATTTAATATATTTTAAAAACGTCAAACATTAATTCTCAGCTTTTAGTTAACATACCCTAGTCACTAGAGCATCAAACATGTAATATAATTATTAATAATATTAATGTAAGATGTATTGTTGGGTTGATTCAATTATATGAACGAAACCGAAAGGAGTCCGTTAAAGGAGTGATTTTGTTCATCATTATATTGTATGATCCAAATATTAAGTACAATAGAGGACTTGCATGTGTTCTAATTTTATTATTTTTTTAAGTTATGAAGACAAAATAAAGGAATAGTTATTTATGACACAAGGGTTAAAAATGACATTTTATTTTGCAAGTGGGAAGTTTGCGGATCGAGCAGGAAGCGAGTGGAGCTACCCACGAGTAAAATAAAATCACTTTTAACGCGTGTATCATACACTATTTTTTCTACAAACACACTACAAATCTCCTCAAATCAACAGATTTCTTAAGAAGAAGCTCTGAATTAAAAATTATTGTCTAAAAATCTAAACTCAAACGCTAGTGATGTTGTCTGTTGACAACACCGCCACACGATGAGTTAAGAAAATATAAATATCCATAGTGCCATTTTCATTGGCCAGGCCCGGCGCTAGGGTATAACTGACATAGGCGCCCTTCAGATAATTTTTTTTTAATTAAATTTAATATTGAAAGCTCATTTTTGCGCCCCCCAAACAAGGCGCCTGCCTGCAGTTCATCCCTAGCAGGCCCCTTATCGCTGGCCTTGTCATTGGCACTCAGCCTCAGAGAACGTAATGTCATCACAAATTGTTTTTTTGACGCCAAAATGTATTCATTTTTTATAACTAATTTGTAAAAAAATGAAATTGTTAATCGAAGAAAAAAATTGTCAGAATACACTCCAAATAAGTAATTCTTTCGGTTATACAGCGATTCTACTAAACAAGATCGGTAGTTGAGAAGGAATCCAAAAATCTTATCTATACATCAAATTTAAAAACATTTTTCCTACTTTAAATTTGAGATTTTTGCATTCCATGCATCGAGAAATTTTTTTGATATAAGCAACTTTGTCTAACCAACGATTAGCTTGGAAGGCATTTGAAAATGATCACATTTAGAAAAAGCACCCCGTATATAAATTTGTAGTGATAAAAAATTAATGCAAGTTCTCTATTGTCGGTTTTAAAAAATCAATGTTGCTGTCAATCAGAATTCAATTTTTTGAATATGTCATTGATGAAAAAGATCATCATCCAACTGCCGCAAATTGTATTAATTTCTGGTTGGGCATTTCCTTCATAACACTTCACTTAATTGTGAAACTGAAGGAAAATGTTGAGCAACTGGCATTCAGAAATTAAAAAAAAATACAAGAGTCAGATTTATTAAAGACAAAAAAAAACATGAAAATATTTATTGTTTCTATTTTCAACGTATCAGCAAATTGAAATAACTTTTTGTTCTGATTGAGGTGAACTCAATATCGACATCAGAGTCGTCCCAAGTCGGTACGTAACCGGTTTCGTTCCTTCGAACTAAATCATTCAATCACCAATCTTTAATATAATTTGAAAATTTTATTTTATTCAAGTTTGTGTCATTATCTGCTGACGAAAAGACTGTAGGTTGTAAAGCACGAACAAGTCCATAACGAAAAAAGACTCAATCTGACAATTAAACTGTACGACTAGATCTTTGTAACTACGGTACATACAAAAAAGACAGTTTTGATATTCGTATCTGGTTATTTCCAAACACAAAATTTTTGGGAGATTTACAACATGGCAATTCATCAAATCTTTTGTTATCGAATCTAATGTTAGGTAATTTTGTGGTTTTACGTATAAAAACATCAATCTCCTAAGTCAAAATTTCAATTATTAATTAATTAAATAGAAAACAATAGAGAATAAAATCTTGCCGATGCTTGGATATCAACATACAAAACATCTACTATCTTCGTTGTGACTATAATGATTTTCTCCGCAATATTCTGATCCATAACGACCTTCAATTTATCGGAGGATGGATACAAAACATAAAAAATCTAAATGTCAAGCCAAGGAGTTAAAAAATGCCCAGGATTTTTTTCTAATTTTTGTTTATTTAAATAAATATAATGCTTTCGTTTTTTTATAAATAGAAATACAGTCGAACTTCGTTAATTCGAACCTTCGTTAACTGGAATTTTCGATAAGTCAGACTAAATCACTTGGCAATAGCGGCAAGCAAGTAAGTCTTATGGAATTCTTGATGAACTTCTTGATATCTCGAATTAAAAAGCTGACACATAGATTTTATAAGACGAAGGTTTCTACAGAATTCTGTTCCACTGCAATTATAATTAGCAACTGTGATAAGCAGTGTGTAAGTTTTATCGTTTTTAAAAACTTGAACACTATAAAATAAGTACAAAGGCATAAACTAAGTGGAAAATGCTTCAAGAAAAACGGACGTAGCTATAAGGTCCAATATTCCATCAAACGCGTTGGCTACAATTTTGAAAAACAAAGAGTGGACTATTAAAGCAGTCGAAGGTGGAAACAGCAAACGTCTAAGGAAACCTCTGAAACCAGTATATAAAAATTTGCATAAATCAGTTTTTGATTGATTCAAAAACGCCAAGAAACAAAACTTGCCCGTATCTGGTGGTAGGCTAATTAAAGCAAAAGTTCTAGAATTTTGTCAGCAGTTAGGGGAATCCAATTTCAAAGCAACCACTGGATGGAAAAAAGGATACGAAATAAATCCTGTTTTATAGAGAATTATTTTTAATTTGGCATGATTGTTTTGATTTAGGTATGGTATTTGTTAAAAAAAATGTGATAAATAGAAACGTGACATTTTACCTACTTTATTATAAATTTTTGAATATTGAATGCGAATGAGACAGAATGATTTTTAGATGCCTTCCAAATAATACTTTGACATTTAAAAAAGAAAAATGCCATGTAAGTAACACAACAAAGAAAGGGCAACATAATTTTGATTGGTAAAAGTAATTCACCTCGCTGCTTTCGTGGTATTAAAAGCAATGTTAGAAAGAAAAAATGCTACAATGGAAAATAACAGAATATTTTAGACCATAATTGATCCTTTTTGTATTATTCTCCTGTTTTGCAATTTTTGTATTTATATTGATTTTTTTCACTTAAGTTAAATTCTTCATCAATTAATTGTTTCTTGTTTCAATAATTCGATAATTGGAAGTCTTGATAAGTCGAGCTTTTCATCATGGCACATGATGATTCGAGTTATCGAAGTTCGACTGTAATTTGGTACTACTCTACTTTTGATACCCATAGTTTTTTTATTAATTCTCAATTTCTGTTAAAATATCAACGTTAGCAAAACCCTGGCCATACTCTTGGCTGTTTCCATAAGACCGCCAATTTTTTTTCTAAATATTTCGCATTAGAGTAATAACAATTACTATCTGAAAATTCCTTTCACTGTACCCCTATTTTCTCTGACACATAACAGGAACAGGATCTTGTCCGACAAAATCAACAAGTCGTCTGTTGACTACCAGGTAAAGACAGTCGTCTCAAAGAAAAGTATATAAGATAATTCTTTCTATTGACCTATCTCATTCGCCTATGTTGTATATAGACACCAGAAATATCACCACATTAACTTTTTATCCCAAAAAAAAACTAATTTTAAATTTGTTAAATAACAATGGTTAAATTTTTCAAATAAATTTATTATTATAAGCACGAATATACGAACACATGCATATCTATCACTTGAAAATTTAAAAATTTCAAATGTTCATTATCATCAATTTGCCAATTCCGACTCATATGATCTACGTGTTTCGTACTTGCAGAGTAATTATTAATTGAGTAAGAGTTGATCGCGTGGGACAAAATATAAGCTTCATTCTTCTACACGAACGAATCCGTAAAAGGAACAAGTTTAACCATTACTAATTTCTAAACCCCAATTATTGCGCTACACGATATGTCTTCAATAAAATCAAAATGAGCCTTTAGAAGCTTAATTTTGAAAACTTATTACAACGATACCCTCGATTTGTCTGCCTTATATTTTACTTACAAAGTTACACTTCGAACTATAACCGTCTATTTTTAATGAACATTGTTAAATGTTTCTTCATTACAAGTTTACAAAGTTTTGAACAAAATTAACTATATATGCTCTCTAAATCGTGCGATAGTTTCATTTATGGAACTTGTTCCGCAAATTTTGAAATCATGAGCACTTCCAGACCCTTCTATCGGCTTGAACTTATGCTTTTCCTTCCTCCATAACGCTTGATGTTATGAACATTTATAAATTCAAGTTCCTAGTTATTGATTTGAGTCTTTTCTTGTGTTAATCAACCAAAAAAATGTAATAACTAAAACATAGCAAGTAATTAGTTGAACTTCAAGCACGTGGTAGAAAATAGATCAGTTTACTTATATGAAACAAGTGAAAGGTTATGTTTTATTCAATTGCAAATACTTAAATAACATGCACGTAAATCCTTTCGTTATTCGATAGTCCCTATGTGTAAAGCACTTTTGGAACTTTGAACGCGTTTTTATCAAAACTGTGTTTTCAAAATCGGTGAACAAGATTGTTCAGACACGGCTGAACCGAGTACTCTCAAATTTTGATACGACTTTAATATGCATAATATTTTCTAGAGATTGAAGAAACTTCTTTTGTCTAGTCATCAAATAATTTCCATTTTATAAACAATAGAGGGCCAAAAAATATAAATTTTGTATTGAAAACTGGTTTGAAAAGCAGCCGTTCTTTTGAAAATCAATATTTTGCGAAATCCTTGGATCAATTGCATTAACGAACTGTGTGGTTTGTTTTTTCATCTCACACGATTCACACCTGAGATATCGGGCTTATTTCAAAGAATAAAAAATATCAAAATAGAATTAAAAGTTGCCTGAATATAGACTAAACTTTTACAATGATAGTCTGCCCAAAAAAATCTTGTTAAATTCTCATCTCTTTTTTTTCCAATAAATCTTCATTTGCAACTGCATTTCCATTGGAAACGAATCCAAAAGAATGTTTTCTTAAAATATTAAAAGTGACCCTTAAAAAAAGTACTCACATTCTGACAACAACTGACAACATTTCGGCCGATGCGTTACCGTACAATTTGGATCATGGTGACGATCACAACACCAACTTGTTGGTATACAACGTCCATCATCGCATGGTATTTTATCTAGAAGTTAAAATATTTTTTTCAATACTTCCTTGTTAAAGTCCTACTTTATCGACTAAAAACTCGATGGTAAAGTAGCAGTTTACACAGTTCAACGGCGCAACTTTACCATCGAGGTCAAGAAAAGTGTTGTCTTTGACAACTAAATAAATAATAACAAATGCTAGTTGTTTATAGAAACCCATAGCAACCGACAGCAAATAAAAGCCAATAGCAATCAACAACCATTGACAACTGAATGAATAATTAATGTCATAACTTATTAGAAATTAAAAAAATTAAATAAATTAAATGAGAGTTTTAAGAACAATTATTGGAAAAAATCTTGTACTGCACAGGGTGGTAAAGTCCCGTTATCCTCTCGCGGATTTACCACCTTGTACAGTAAGACCCATTTTCGATGGTTTTGCAGGGTACCTCCTCCTATAAGTAGAGCTCGCACAGTATAATGGATAGTATATTTCTGTCCTACTTTTAGTTCACTGAAATTAGCAAAAAAAAGGGTTCAACCTCGGAATGAGAGATAATTAGCTGGAAACTTGTACAAACCTTTATTTTGGAGTTCTAAAAGTTGTATCAAAAGTCTCATAAAATCTCGTGTCTGCGTCTTAAGTTATTCATGGTCAAAGATGACAAGAATCAGTTTTTCGCAATTATCTAGCTCCAATGACGTTTGCATCTATTATAAGTATTGTAGAGCATAAAATTTCCGACAAATTATGTTCCAAACATTTTTTCATGGGCTGAACCGTTGTTGAGATAAAGAGTGGAGAGAGTGCAGCGCTCAGCCAAGTTTTTGGTAATATATTAGTGTGTGTGTCACGAAAATATATGATAGTAAATGATCCTACTTTTCTCGTAATTACTATATCAGTTAAATAGTTTTGTTGAAGTCTTGATAGAATAGTCTTGTCATCTGGTACATACTCCGTAAGGACATCTTTAAGCTGTTTTAATGTAAACTGCGAAACGTCATTTCTATTCATTTTTCTATATAACAAAAAATCTCCTACATTGCTTGAGTAACTTGATTGCGAGACTATTCTGAGTAAATGGTGCTCGATTCAAGAAATTAATGTAGTAAACGGTATGATACTTTGCTTCAGCTGCGATCAAGTCCCCTAAGGAATCTCTTCGTTCTTCTGCTCTTTTGATAATTTTCAAAATTGTATGTCCGTCGTTACCGAGATATTAAACGAAGTAATGAATTCACGGAGATTCACAATTGACCTTGCATTACAGTATGTATGGCTTAAAGCTGTCCTCTATCTCAAAAACAGTTATGGGCGCATGAAAAAATGTTTGAAACAAAATATGTCGCAAATTTTATGCTCAACAATTCTTACAATAGATGTTAACATCATTGGAACTATAGAAACCTAGATAATCGTGAAGAACCGTGAGACTTTTCGAGACAACTTTTAGAACACCAAAATAAAGGTGTGTACAAGTTTCCAGCTTATTATCTCTCATTCCGAGGTGAAACGCTAATTTGACTGGACTATTTTTCGAGACTACTCAAATGGTGCAATTAGATTAGCTAAATAGAATCACCTTTAAAAACTATATTGAAAACAATGAAAAGAAAATGAACTTTTTGATAGCCTACACAGCAAAAATCTAATTTCACCATCTGACAAGTCTCGAAAAAGTAAGACAAGAATGTACTATCCATTATTTTGTATGAGCTCTCCTTGTAGGAGAAAATGGGCCACCCTGTACAGTAAATAACTAAGTATTAATGAATTTATTTGGAATTTAAAAAAAAAAAAGATAAATAAAACGAATATTTTACCCTGACAAGGATCTCCATCACATAATTGATATGTTTCATCTGAACCATCTTGACAATCATTATGTCCATCACATATATAACGGCTAATTATACATAAACCATTTGTACATTCAAACATTTGTCCAGTACAATATAAATTATTTTTTAAATGTTGTTTCAAATGCTTCTCAAAGTATTGATCATACTCATCACGTACAAATATTTCAATAACTTTATATAAACCATAATAGAAACTAACACATACATATTTACCACCATCATTTGGTTTTAATGGATTAAATAATAGTTTAACCGATTTATTACCATTCTTTTGATTTTTAAATATTGAAAAGAAACGACTTGATTTATTACTAATATAATCGCGAAATTCATGTTCACGCCAAAAATTTACATCAGTATTATCTGAATTGTTGTTTTTTATTGTTGTTAAATCGGAAGACACAATATCACAGATTAATGAAAAATTCGCACCAGCCTTCTCTTCAATCGCCAAAGATACTGGTGTTAATGTATTGCCAGATAATTTTGATATTCTTAAATTGTACTGTGGATTACCTAAAAATAATTATTCTTTTTTATAGTTAATATTTCTAATTGAAAAAAAAAACAAAAACATAACCTCACTTTCTATGTATATATAGTACAAATACGTTATTTTGCCTGCTTCTTTTTATAATCTAACACTTATACTTACATGTTATTAAGTTAAAAAGTCCTAAAATTACAAAATATGTCGAAAATTTAAGCATTTTTACAACAACTTTTTTATTGCTCTAATGGAAGCCATCTTCTAATTTCATTGGATGTGTCTAAAGTTACGAAGAGTGTTGTAGAGTCCTTTTACTTTTGATGAGAACAGAACGGGAGTTTCAGTGTGAACTGTTTATACCAGGATGTTTACAATAGGGGTGTATATTAGTCACGTTCTAACAAATCGTAATAAAGAAATAGCTGTCGAGGCGGTACTGTAGAGAATAAAGGGATGGTCTTTTTCCAGTGGCGTCCACAAGATATATTTTCTGGTTAGATATAAATATCCGCAAATTAAATTAAAACCGAAATGAATCAAAAATTTAGTGCCTATAATAATTTCTTGGAAACAAAAAAATTTAAACTGTATTGATACATTCACAACTAAAAGAAAACTAGTGACAAATTTACACCTAAATATAAGATTCAATATTTTGAAAAAAATGTGTTTTAAATGAAGTATATTAGAATTCATTGGAATTATTGCAAATTTCAACAATATTGTCTAGATATTTACATTATTAAAATTAATTAGAACAGAAGCATTTCAATAGTGTACTCGCGTTGGGATGAATGCAAAAAAACGTTTTCAAATGAGTAGAGGATCAATTAATTTCCAATCGCCCTTGCCAAACTATGATGGTAATCGACAATACACCAAATACACCAAAAAATCCCGTTAAATAATACTGGTCAAGAAGAGATATATGACCGAACCTGAACTATAAAACTTGACTAAAATTACAAAAGTGAAGGTAAATCATCCCGAATTAAATCTAATTGGATTAACAAATATCATTGAGTGCGACCGAAGAAAAATATGTTTTATTGATTTCCTGAAAAATTTTTTTGTCCCTTACTGTATTTTGAAATTGGGCAACCGTTTGGTTTGCCCCTCAAAAAATATGTTACTGACTTCACCTATCCAAAATTATATTATTGTTTTATATTTTTTCATCCGATAATTTCGTTTTTGTTTCCTATAAGTTATTATGAATACCATAAATTTCAGATATGCTCATTTTATTCTTATTGTGTAGATAATACAACTTTAAAATATTTATATATAATCAGGACGCCACTGAAAAAGAATATCCTCCCCTCCGCATCATTTTTTTTCTGAAAGTGACTATCCCACAGTATCACACAGTGTCCGGCTGACCCTCCCACTCTGTTCAGTTTAAAAGAAAAAGGACTCTAAATCATATCGAGATTTCTGGTGGGAAAACTATAGTGCTGGACTGATGTAACTAGAGATGTGCTGCCACTAGGAACGTTTTTGAAATAACAAAAAAATTGAAAGTGGATGGAATACCGCGCGTTAGAAGTGAACCTTCTTAGGTTAGAGATGAAGTTCATTTTCTTATTGGTTTATTTTCTTTCTGTCGTTACCTGAAGACTCGATCTTTTTCTGCAGTTGTCTTTTTCTGCATTTCACTTATCTCAAAACAATATTCATACAGTTGCGATCAAAAAATTTTGGACGGCGTTTTTTTGACGTTCAAAAATGTTTAATCGGGGGCAAGCATTACTGTTATTATTAACGTTCTAAATGTCAAAATGAATGACTTTTTGAATATAAAATATTAAAGGCACCAATGACAATTACATGTCCTTGATGTTCAAAAATTTTTGATCGCAACTGTACATAATTTAACGCCATTAATTAATTTATAAACACAAAAATCATAAATTGTGGTAGGCCAGGAAGTTTTAGTTTCGTTCCAGAGGGCGCTGTACATCGATCTATGATACCAACTTTAGATTCTAGTGTTTATTTTACACAGAACTGACCGAGAGAGAGTAGAACCGACGCTGTGACACATTGATTTCAATATAGAGTTACATATTGAAATCAATGCTATGGCAGCGCCCCCACTCTTCCCTGTCAGCTGTCTGTTAGAGGGTAAGGGTTTCCCCTGACAGGGTCTCGCATTTTCGTTACGCTTCCGAACAAATTTACTACCCTTGCGCGCCTAAAGAAGTTTCATTTCAATAACTTAATATTTTGAATTACTGCAAAATAGCCAAACATTTCTGTCTTTCAGTTTAGAAATTTTGATTCTCCCATTGCCTTAGCTTTTATCAAAGACATTATTTGATCAGTTTTTACATTGATGTTAATGAGCATTGAAGATTGTTCGTCCCTACTACTAATGTCAAATTTTTTAATTTTCAAGAAAAAGAATCATTATTGTAACACACTAATTCGGTTGAACTCAATATATTGAAATCAATGTATCACATTGACAAGAGAGGAAATTTTTATCAATACTATACATAAAACGGTAGTCTCTCAACACCTCTCTAACGCAAACCTTTCTTCTTTTTTAATTTTTGACCAAATCGGTGGAAATTAATGATCGCGAAAAAATAACTCGAAAACAAAAGAACATAGCAAAAATCTAATTAAATCATTTGAGTAGCCTCAGAAAAGCCATCGAAAATGGGCCATACATATGTTAACATATGTTAACAAATAAATCCGAAAAAATATTCAAGTGTACCTACTAATCGAAATGTAGTAATTGAACCGATAAACGAAATAATCTATATTTTTTCAGGGCCAAGACCCAGAATCGAACCGACAACCTTTTTACTAAACGAGCCAAAATATAAAAATTAACGGTTAGAAACCTTGGTTTGAACTCACATTTAATAAAAAATATTTATTCAAATGTCTTACAGAAATTTCGTTCGAACTTTATTATTTCCCCTGATAAACTCCTTTACAACAGAAAATTTCTACAACCCACATAGGAAACCCAGCAATAAAAACAAGACCAGTTATCGGCCAATAAATGGTTAACAATATATGGCGAATAAACAGTTCCCAATCGTCGGCCGACTGTAGGCTAATAAATGGTTATCAATAAGTTGCCAATGATCAATTCTCGATCGTCGGCCGATTATCGACCAGTGAATGGCTAAGAAAATATGGCCAGCAAATAACACCCGATCGTCGGCCGATTTGTAAGCCAGTGAATGGTAGCCAGTAGTTAATTCCATACTGTCGGCCGATTTTTCGGCCTGTAAACAAATGACCATCAATCAACTAAATTATGTAACAAGCGATAGCTGATTAAAACTGCTGTTAAAAAAATAACTTTCCAAAATATCAAAGAAAACCTACTGTAGCGAATAACTTTTACCCGACGAATTATTTGTTTCAAATTTCTTTAATTCCCTAAGGAAGCCCAGTCGTAGAAAAAAAACGCTTATCGGCGATAAATGGTTAAAGATAAACGGCCCATGATTGACTCCCGATCGTTGGCCAACTGTTGGTCAATAATTGGTTAACAATAAATGGCAAAGATCAGGTCCCGATCGTCGGCCGACTATCGACCCGTGAATGGTTAATTCATATGGCCAGTAAACAACACCCGATCATCAGCCGGTTTTTAAGCCGGGAATGATTATGTCTGAGTCTGCGCAGTATAATTTCAGAAATGTAGTAAATACTTATGGCGTACAGAGGGCGATACTCATATAGTTCCTTTGGACTAGAACTACGCGAGATGTTGATATTATGAAAGAATATAACAAACTAATATTATTTGAGGGATGTTTGCAGCAGTATACATACAGCTTACTCCTCTTTAAAGGACATGGTAGTAACAGTATGATTATTATTATTGTTTTATAACTTGTCTAAATAGTTATCATTATGCATCAGTTCTAAATAATTAATAAAAAGAAAATCATTATTAAAAAAGTTATACATATTATTATCTATCGGTCAATAAAGATTTCTCAAACATTCGATATTTAACGGCCCAGTAAACATAAGTTCATGGCCCATGTCTGGGCCATTGCCTTTAATTATTCCTGGCCGATAATTGGTTGCCATTGCTGGGCCGGTGTTATCATCCCGATAGTTAATCATTCATTATCCATTAATAGTTGCCATCACTGTGCCATTAATATGGGTCGATGGCCCAACAATGGACCGTTACCGGGCCATTCTTCAAATCCTATGTGGGAAGCTCGCATTTTACAAATTATACCAAAGTTACTTGCTATGAGTCTTTTTAGTCGTTCTGCTTTCCATTCAGAACAACCTTTTTGTGGTCTTGTCACCTTTTCAATTGCCTTTAAATCGGCAGAATTTAGTTTATCTTAATATTTAGATTTGGCGGTTTCTAATTCTTCTTCTGTCATGGTGGGTTTACTTTCAGCCGGATTTGGTCTTCCATAATCTTCATCAGCATGGAGCACTTGACGGTTTTTATGACTTCTTTTCTTTGTCGTCCTTTTTCGTTCTTGTCTTTCTAAATATAACGCTGTATGTTCACCAATCGGGGCTTTTCCAATTGACTCAATTGTTTCTTTCATAAAAGCTCCACGGTTATTGTAGTCAATAACTGCAGCAAAGCATCTTCCTTCATATGATCCTTTCTATGAATAATTTACTCTTTTTCCACCAACCATTTTGTTTACTATGGAATTATTTAATTCGGCACTATTGGTATCCTTATCGCATTATAAACTCGATGATAAATCTGCTAATGTTTTTAAAGCTTTATAATACTCATTGTATAAACCACTACCCACATAGGAAACCCAGCAATAAAAACAAGACCAGTTATGGGCCAATAAATGGTTAACAATAAATGGCCAATAATCAGTTCCCAATCGTCGGCCGACTGTAGGCTAATAAATGGTTATCAATAAGTTGCCAATGATCAATTCTCGATCGTCGGCCGATTATCGACCAGTGAATGGCTAAGAAAATATGGCCAGCAAATAACACCCGATCGTCGGCCGATTTTTAAGCCAGTGAATGGTCGCCAGTAATTAATTCCCTATTGTCGGCCGATTTTTCGGCCAGTAAACAAATGACCACACTGTTAGAAATTTCTGTAGTAATTTTACTAAATTTGTCTAGGAAGCTTTTACGCACCACATTTTTGAAATTATGGAACTCAGTCTTGTAATTTTACTACACAACTTATCACAACTCAGTTTCAAATTATTACAAATCATCAGTCGCAAAATTACTAATCATTTACTAGAACTATGTTTAGTAATATTACTATACATTATTTTGTAATTTTACTAAGCCAAATGTATCAAATAAATCTAGTAATTTTACAAAAATTCATTGTAATTATACTAGATAACTTATACCAACTTATTTTAGAAAAATTACAAACTTTGTGTTGCAATATTACTAACATTTAGTAGTAAAAACCTGTTTAACAATATTTTACTAATTTGTCTCATTATCATATATTTATCAAAATGAAACAAGTAACTTATCTCCAACACATGGGGGACGACTTCAGACGACCTTTTACTACTTTTACAGCCATGATAAGGAATTCTATTTCAATTTTCACGGTAATTGTAAATATTGTATTTTATAGGCCTTATGGACATGAGATCTACAAGTCGAAGCGACTTAAAACGTTGACGCCATCTATGGTAGTTTTATTAAAATTAAAAAGAAACTCTTCTAACATAACCACTTTATAACAGGACCGTTCTTATAATATATTTATAAATTTTATACTTTAAAAAGTTATAGTTTTGGATTGTTGTTTGCATTACTATATTATGTGCGAAAAGCGATATACATATTTTGTTCACGAAATTAAAAAATACTTTAATACAATCACTCAAAACATTCTTACAAAAACATATACGAAGTTAATAAAAAAAAATATTTATTTAAATCAACGTAAAATAGTATTCATTTGCAATTTATACTTAATTCTAGTAAGTACAATGGACATACCTAGCTCCATGTTTTACTTGTCTATATGGACCTCAGATTTCTTTCATTCAAATGCATCGTTCTTGACAAGAATATTCCTATCAAAAGCTAAATATCGCACCTGACCTGCCTCTACTCAAATGTTTAAATGTACTAGTCTCAAATACTGTGTTTTTGAATCAGTCGATTTTTAGTTGACTTAAACGCGTATTGGCCAAATACGTGGCGTATTTGTTAAGAAAACTTTATTTTTATCAGTGTAAATGCAAAATAAGTATACCAAATTTTATACTTGAAACTACCCAGCAGAATTGGAGGATTACATAAACGTATGTCATTGTAGGAGACACTAGTAAAAATACAAACAAATGTTGTCTAAAGTAAATAATGTTTTACATTTTTTCAATCACTTTTTGCAATTTCAGTTAGTCATTTTTTTTAACAACCGTAGTAAAATTGGACTACAAGTATGTATCAAAATTTTAGACTTGAAATTACAATTGAAAATTGTAAAAACAGATCGCGGTCATGACTAGATTGAAATATTGTAAAAATGCAAACAGAATTTTCAAAAAAAAGTAATGATTTGTAAATTTCCAATCATTTCTTGTAATTGTAATTGCAAGTTTTGGTTAGTAATTTTACTGACAATTGTGGTAAAATTAAATTCCGAATATGTATAGAAATTTTACAAAACTTTAGACTTAATCCTACAACGTAGGATTGTAAAATTACAATAAGTATCTGACGAATACAAAAAAATTGTAAAATTGCAACCTGCTTAGTACTCTAGCTATTACAACATGTAATATTACAACAAATGCGTGTTAAAATTCCAATACAATACAAGAGTTTGTAATTTTACTATGCAATTGCTTACTAAACACATAGTAAATTTACCAAAAATTTTGACAGTGCATCAATCAACTAATTATCTAACAAGCGATAGCTGATTAAAACTGCTGTTAAAAAAAATAACTTTACAAAATATCAAAAAAAACCTATTGTCAAAAAAAATTAGCGAATAACTTTTACCCGACGAATTATTTGTTTCAAATTTCTTTAATTTCCTAAGGAAGTCTAGTAGAAAAAAAACGCTTATCGGGCGATAAATGGTTAGAGATAAACCACTTATTGGCCAACTGTTGGTCAATAATTGGTTAACAATAAATGGCAAAGATCAGGACCCGATCGTCGGCCGACTATCGACCCGTAAACGAATTGGTAAGAGGTTTTTCAGTGGTATGTACCAACGTTTAAATTTATTGTAAGAGAAAAATTGTTGGTACAAACGACGTACTATTTAATTTATTTTTAAATTAAAATGAATGCCTAAGCTATTTTCAAATTCGAGTGGTTTGAGAAATTGAATATAGAAGCGCTGATTATGTTTTAGCTTACCAATATTGTGCTTGATTTGGCATCTACCCCAAAACATAGATGATAATAAACTGTGCAACCTTGTTCAAGAAGTATTGTTGTATCTTTAAAAATGATGGAGTTATGGCTTGGGGCGTTTTTTATAATCCATCCTGTATATATATATTAGGGTGGTCGTTAAAAATTATTTTTTGTCAGCCGCCCTAAAAAAACCTTCCTTTTGATGAAAAAATACGGGGGAATTTTTTTCTTTTTTTTGGACAACAAGAACACGTGCCGCAAGCCCTTTGAAGATTATTTCTTCATAAAATTACAGTTTTTTCAAAATATCTCTTAAAGTAGACGGATTTGAGAAAAAATCATTGAAGCAATTTCATAGGAAATAAAATCCTCCACAAAAAAGGTCTCATTTAATTTTTTCAGAAACTTTATATTTATGGAGATATTTTCAATAATCGACTTAATAACTCCATAAAATCAAAATTTTCAGACGTATAAACATATTTTTTTCGGAAATAAAAACGATTAAATTAATAGTTGTAAATGTGACTTAAGTTACCAAATGGTTTTTATTTAAGAAAAAAATACTTTTATATGTCTGAAAATTTTGATTTTATGAAGTTATTGAGTTCATTATTGAAAATATCTCCATAAATATGAACTTTATGAAAAAATCAAAAGAGACCTTTTTTGTAGAGAATTTTATTTCTATGAAATTGCTTTCAATGATTTTTTCTCAAATCCGTCTACTTTAAGAGATATTTTGAAAAAACTGTAATTTCATGAAGAAATAATCTTCAAAGGCCGTGCGGCACGTGTTCTTGTTGTCCAAAAAAAAAGAAAAAAATTCCCCCGTATTTTTTCATCAAAAGGAACGTTTTTTTAGGGCGGCTGAAAAAATTTAATTTTTAACGACCACCCTAATATATATATATATATTTGATGTTAATTGTTGTTCTATTTATTTGTTGACATTTTATAAATTTTGCTTGAATGAATTACTTCAATCTCAGTAGAATCCCTCGTCCCCCAGTTTAGAGAACCCCCTGTGAAACACACTATACAAATGTTTATATAAACATGTTGGCGCTAAAAACCTATCAAGGAAGGTCAACTACAAATAAGGTTACTCTGAGATGGCTACGTTTGTTTCCATGCTAACAGTTGTCTTTTTTTTTGAGCAATTATATTGTTTAACAACTTACGATATTTCGGGCAGCTAGCTCATTGTTGCCCCTTGGTGGCCTGGGTCACCACATTCATAACACTTAGCCTCGTTTACACAGTCTTTGGCTGAATATCCTTCTCTACAACACTGATAATCGTTTTTTGCCTTCCGGTGGTTTTCTCTGTCGCAGTTAAACCTAATATTTCCTGCACTTCTTTCTGGAATGTTTTGAGAGCACCATCATTTTTCTCCCTTATGGTGATTCGGTGCTAGTTTCAGTTAGTAGATTTATATATCTCGCAAATCCTGTAGGTCAAATGTCAATTAAGTCGATTCCTTACGAAAACCAGTTATTTAACAGTGTCATTGGTGAAATTATTGCCTCACCTCTAAATATAATGAATTCAATTTTACTCTGATAGTACAGACGCATATTAGCTTCATAACGAAAATCATGTTGCAACTTTATCGTCAAACAGTTCTATTATTGATAGTCTTAATAATTAGTGAAATTTCTGGTGATTGTCGAAAGACATTTGTAATACACTGTGAAGAGTTGAGTGATCATTTAAAATATGAAAGTGCCACGTGGCGTCAATTACTTATCGGTAATACGACTCATCAACCAAATAAACAATTGAATTTAGCCGATTTAGGATGGTATTTTTTCCAAGATTTACCCGAATTGGAATGGTTGGCAATTAATAATCAATTCCATGGTCAACTACATGAAACATCTACACTCTTATATCACGAAAAACTAAAATATTTTCAATTGTACAATAATGATTTAAACAATTTACATTTTATTCTATTTAATTTCCCACTATTAATTGAATTGAATCTTGTTAATAATAATATTAAACAAATTATTGGAAATATTGGAAATGAGGGCAAGATTGATACGGTGGATTTCTCTGAGAATAAATTGAGCGAAATTAAAGAAAACACTTTCATTAATGTGGAAATACGTGAATTGATCATCAGATCGAATCAATTGTCGAGTATTGAAGCGAACGCTTTTAATGACAGTTTGGAAATCTTGAATTTGGATCGCAATGAACTTGGCTACATTCCGGATGATAGTTTGGAGAATTTGGTAAATCTCAAAGTGTTAACAATGAGCCACAATCAAATCTCTTTAATACCAAAACTGGATTTTCTAAAGAGTATAGAAAAATTCGATTTTTCTTACAATAAAATCACTACTATTCGAACGAAATTCCAATCATTTCCGAATTTAAAACACATCGATTTGGGCCATAATTTGCTTAAAAGAATCAATTTTGAGTCGTTGATACCGCGCAACGAGTTCTCGAAGAAGATATCAATCGCTTTCAATTATATAACACAATTCGAACTGAGCACCGAAGAATGGCGATTTAATTTTACAGCACCGGTCACGTTGTTATTATTCGGTAATCCGTGGATTTGTCAATGTTTAGACGAAATGGATGTGTTTCTAAAAGATCGCCCCTTCAAACGTACCGAATGCGATCTGAGTTTGTTTGGTAATGGTCGATTTCCGCATTGTGTCAATCAAGAATTATGTGTAAGTTATTCGATTACATTCGATACAAGTTTTTATGAGAATTTTTTGGATGTTTTGACTGAATCAAAGAAGCATTACACATGTAATATTGATGATGATATGTTGAATTTACAAAACTCTGTTCGTGTTTATGCAATGTCTGGACCTCCACTTATATTCCGTCCTGTGGGTAATAAATATGTAGTATCATATTAAAAAGTATGTAAATTTGATAGTGTTTGTAACAATAAACAATTTGATTTGTTAATTTTGTTACATTTGTCAAATCTGTGCCTTAATTAATCCCTTCAATTAGCGTAATGATTCGGTTTTGAAGACCACGTGAGATCACTTTTATCGCCCTTTATCATGGCACTGTACAGTAATTATCAAACGTTTAGAAAGTCTTACGTATATTGTTCACGTTAATGTCGATGTTTCCGACATTTATCTCGTTTCTAATTCTACACATTGCTCAGTCATGTGTTTTCGCATCAATCTCAAGTTCGATTGTTGTTCTGTTTGTTCTATTTTGATTCTGGTTTATCCAATTTGTGCCATATGGCAAGTCATTTAGTAGCACTAGTGTTATTTCCGTCTTCGAGTGACGGAAGACGTATTCTATTAATTTACGGACCCTATGTATATAGGTCTTCTTGCTTGTGTTAGTAAAAATTACATACAATTCTTCTTTGTCCTGGATCAGTTCTTTAAGGTTAGTGAATGCCTTTTAATTTTTTTCGAAGACGTCGTCCTCTAGAGCAGTGTTTCTCAACCTTTTTTTTACGACGGACGGGTAAAATTACAAATGAATGTACAAAGACCGGCAGGCCCTCAACTTAGACTTTCTGGCAAGTAAAAAAAACTTATACTCATATTTCTGTATAATGAAATTAGTCCAGTAAAAGAAACCTATAAGCGATGTTCATTTTTGCAATTGTTCACGGCACAATTAGCACTGCATAATATTGAAGGACGAGCCACCAATGGACGTATAACGAGTTATCCCAGGATTCCAAGCGCTATGGAAGCATTCAATGTAAAGGTCAAATAAAATAATTTTGAAACACGTACAAGCGGAAAAACTAAATATTTTTTGTCCTTGTAGGTAGTAGCAAGACCGACAGCCGGAGGTGCACCTTCTTTTGCGCTTCGAGCAAATCGGCCGTCATGCCAGTTATGTCGTGTGTAGCACGGACATCAGCGTAAAACCAGAGCGTATTGCTTTACTTACTAAAAAGTAGTTTGTGCTGAGCATTCAACATTGCTGTATCATTGCAATACCTGCACACTCGAACTGGAAAATCAGCAAGAAGCATCACAACAGTGATTTATTTCATTTTCTCATGTATTTTAATATTAAATAAAATCTAAATTGTCAAAAAAACATTTCTTGTGCCTTTTTATTACTTTCTATAATTAAAAATTAACAATCAAGACCATCACCAATACGTTATATGCGGAGCTTTTCACTATTTTAAGGGCAACAGGAGACTCACTAATCAGAGGGTTAAAAAATTATAATAATGACAAAAGAAGAGTAAGTACATGAACGTAGTTATACAAAAGCCGCGTTGGCATTAGTCGTGAATTACCATCGTAGGCCACACTTGAAACGTTTCGTATTAACACCCTTGAATTCAGTTTTGTCGTGAAGTGTTTACGTTGTTCGATTTTTGACAGTAGTGAAACAGTTCGTGAAAATGGCTTTACCTGTGCTAGAAGCAATAATTGTCGAGTGTGAACTAAAATCGAAGATTTAAGACACACATGTTAATATTTATGTATTGTTCTCTATTAATTCACACATCTGACAGTTTCTAATAAGAATTAAATTGGAATGCACAAACGCCTTTGACTTTCACGATAGAGAGACTCATCAAACCGGTTTGAAGCCGCGTTGACACTAGTCGTACGCCACGATCGTGGTCCACGATTCCACGATCAGTGTAAACAGATGAGTCGTGGAATACGACTATGTCAAGACAAGTTGCCGTCGCGCCATGAATTATATCAAACCGGTTTTGTTATTTCACGAGTCTCCCAATCGTGAAAGTGAAAGGCGCCTGAATTCAAGTGTGTAAAGACGAAACGTTTTGAGTGTGGCTTACGATGGTCACTCACAGCCAGTCAACGCAGCTTAATACATGACCGTATACGGATTGTACTATCCAATTTGATAATCAATCTGTTTATCAATAGCCCGAAATTGCCATGACCAATTGGCAGGATACAAAAACGGACGATGATCAAAACGATTATCATCTGTACTGTACTGTTCTGTATGATACGAAGGTGTCAAAATTGTCATATTATGTCGATTAATTGCATAACAATGAAAGAAATTTTTAACTTTTTCAGCAATCTGTTTCGGTTGCAAATTCGTCGAATTACTCCATATACATGTCAATTTACAATACATTGAAAATGGACCGCATTTCTCGATTTTACGTAAACGTCCAAATTGTTGTAATTCATCATAGGTCATACCCATATCATCTTCATCGATTTGTTGGATTTTACCATCAATTAACGGTTCTAATTCAGCTGTTGGTGGTGCCTTCAATATCTCATTCAATATCGGTAGATTATATTTAACTTTGATGTAATTCAAAAACATTCTTAAATCGTTTTTCAATATACCACCGATTGGATTGATATCAGCGCTACTACAATCGTATTTCGTCAAATAACCAAGTAAAGTTTCATCGACATTTGTTGTGCCCAAAACTAGTAAACCACCAGGACGTCCACGTACCCACAAAATCAACTGTGCAAATAGATACGATAATACCATCCGTAAACGGGCCTGGATGTCTTGTAAAGAGAGATTCTGACGTGGACAACCACCATTTACTGCAAATTTCGGTATATAACCGGTTACACCACAGAACATCTCGATAATTACAGAAATCGCACGATCTATTGTGACCGTTAAATGGTAACTACCAATCGATTTACTTAAAGTAATCGCCCGCATTTTAGTCTCTTTTGATGAATTCTCTGTACCCATATAACAAGTCACCAATATCTGGTTACACAGTTCCACTGCTGTTTGCGGTGTATATTCCGAATTTCCTAATAATCGCCGTAGATCTAATAATACTTTCGTATCACCCTGCTGGATTGCATCAATAATGATCTCTTCAGATGGATCTAAATGGATCCAATCGATTGTTACTGCAGTTGATAATAGGAAGTCATAATCGGATGATAATGAGAAATCGACAACAATGCGTGGATATGATGGAGTATTTGATGCTAAATGGGTACGTGATCTCATTTGATTCCGATATGAACGGATATCTTCTAGATTGATTGTTGCAGAGATTACTTCCTGAAACAATACGAAAATATTGTAATTTTAGTTGAAGTATAATGTGTGAAAGGATGACTATATACAGAGGTGGCATTTCATCTAATTGTAAGCCTACAAACGTTTCAAATCATTAATAAGTGTTCTGTTTAATATAAATCTATTGTTTTCTGGTGATACTTGGATTGTACAGTAGATATTGATATTGATATTGTATTTGCAGATTTAACGATCGAAAACAAAAATAGCAAAAAAGAAAGGGACAGATTCTGAGAGAATAAAGAAAGAAGGAGATACGGGACAGGTAGAAAACAGGGAAGGATAAAAGAGAAAGAATGGGCAGAATACAAGAAATTGAGGATAAACAAAGAAGCATTAGGGTAAAGAGAGAAGGATGGAGAATAAAAAATAACGTAGAGAACAAAGGAAGGAGAGAGGACGAGAAAAGAAGGTTAGAGAATAAAGAATAA
Source organism: Epicauta chinensis (assembly GCA_021725515.1). Lineage (NCBI taxonomy): Eukaryota > Metazoa > Arthropoda > Insecta > Coleoptera > Meloidae > Epicauta > Epicauta chinensis. The sequence continues at coordinate 9,614 of JAEDXX010000094.1, read as the reverse complement.
AAGTCAGATGCGAAAGAATAGAGAAGAGAGAACGAAGAATGAATGAGAGAGGACAAAGTATAAAGGAGATGGGGTAAAGATGGAAGGAGGTAAGACACAGAAAGAGGGAGAGAGATTAAACAAGAGAACACAGACAGAATAAAAGACGACAAAAAGAAATAGAGATAATAAATAAAGTAGGAGGGGACAAACAAAGAAGGGGAGAGAACAAAGAAAGAACGAGACAGAATAAAGAAGAAGAGAAAACACAAATTAAAGGAGAGGATAGATACCTAGATATATTTCCTACGCGAAAAACAAAGAAATATATATATATATATATATATATTAGACTGTATCAGAAAAATCGACTAATTTTTTTTTTCGAAAGGCACCCTGTAAATATTGTTCAGGATGTCGAAACAATGGGCCTGTGAAAATATCAGCTCTTAATTTTAATATCTACAGGTGCCTCATCGCGATTTTCTATTTCCCATTTGATTAACATGGGAAAAAGATTCTCTTGCACTTTGGAATTTTATAGCTCATATTCGAAACAATATTTCGAAATGACTGAACTTTCCTCTTATACAAAATTTACCGCTCTACAAAAAAGGTCTCTTAGAATTTTTTGATATATTTAGTCCTTCAAAATTTATTCAGGGTTAATGGTAAATTTTTATATTTTTCCAATTTTTTGACGCAACCATCGACTTCTTGGGCAAATTTTATAGAACATTTTTGTAGGGCATTTAATTCTCTATAACTTATCTTTATAAAAGTTTTCGATATTTCTTACAGGTCGTAAGTTATTTGCAATGAACTGATTTTTTTTATTCTAGAAATTTCTAGTAATATTTTCGCATTCATCACAGTATTGTCAAATAACTTTCGATCTGTAAAAAATATCAAAAACTTTTATGGAGATAAGTTATAGAGAATAAAATGCTCTACGAAAATGTTCTATAAAATTTTTCATAAAGTTGATGATTACGTCAAAAAGTTGTAAAAATGTAAAAATTTACCATTAACCCTGAATAAATTTTGAAGGACTAAATATATCAAAAAATTCTAAGAGACCTTTTTTGTAGAGCGGTAAATTTTATATAAGACTATACTTTAGTAATTTCGAAATATTGTTTCGAATGTGAGCTATAAAATTCCAAAGTGCAAGAGAATCTTTTCCCATGTTAATCAAATGGGAAATAGAAAATCGCGATGAGGCACCTGTAAATATTAAAATTAAGAGCTGATATTTTCACAGGCCCATTGTTTCGACATCCTGAACAATATTTGCAGGGTGCCTTTTGAAAAAAAAAATAGTCGATTTTTCTGATACAGTCTAATATATATATATATATATATATACATATATATATATTATATATCATTACTCACAACTTCTTGCAACGAGAACTGTTTACTGCGACTAATCATGGCACCATTCAAACAGATACAAGAACACCCATTGAAATACACCCGTTGTCCATCACAACCCCTCAAATTACTAAAAACATAACAACCGCCCGATTTAAACGTAGCATTCTTAATTAAATCGACAACAATATAAGATTTCCGTAATTCAGTATAACTACCACTACTATTACAGATAATTTCAACACCATCTAATGCCATATCAATATGTGAACTTTTCGGATTCCATAATTCTTCACAAATCTCAAAACCAATACATGTATCTTTCAACTTGATAACACCATCACCGATCGGTACCGTTAACTGACCGGTTAATTTCGTTATCATTCTTGGTAGGAAGAAATCTTCGATACAGCGCGTTTTTTTCCACGATGAGAACCAGCGCGATTCACGGTAATTTCCGTCATCGCATATTTGCATTTTAGGGCGGATTAATAAGATTTTTTGATTTAGGAATATTACACGACAATTATAGGCGACATTACAGTGCATTATTGGCATACCAACATCGACTATTATGTCTTTACAAAAGGGGGCTTGTAGCAGTTCTAATAATACTTCCCAACTGTGTAAAAACGTATCGCTTTCGTAGAAATGATCTTCACAACTATAACCACTGAAAATTTACCAAATATTTAACAAATTACAATCGAATATGATAGGATTATTACCATATTTCTAATTCCGGTCCGGTGCGGAAAGTTGCGCCCAAATCTTTGGCTTCCAAGATCGATTCTAGAATACGTTCACGGTTACCATCGAAATCTAAAGCCCATTGGTTTAATGTACAACAAGCTATTGTTACTTTACGACCCATTATTTTGCTGCTTTTGCCTGCTCAAATCAAATAAACTATTACCTACAGCCTTATTTATCTAAAAATAACGCAAGTAATGTTTGACCAATACTGTCACTAACTGATAATAAATTAATATGACTATTAAGATATCTTCACAAATTGTTCTGTTTTTAAGCGATCATTTTTGTTTATATATATATAGAATAGGTACAAATATGTCACATAATGTGCTTGTTATCTGTTTATAGAAAACAGATAACAACAATGTTCCTCTATTACAAATCACAACTTAACTCGTTTTTTTTTAATATAAGAATAAAAATTACAAGGTATTCTGGTTTCTTCTGGCTACACACCTGCACACGCCACTTGTTTAATAGTATTTAAACTGTTAATTATTGAAAAAAAAAACAGTCAAGCAGTTCTTATTTTTGATGGCGTCGAAAATATGATTGATCGAAAAAGCTTGCAAATGCAAGCCATATGCAAATATCCTGCCATATGCAAATATCTATTTGAACCACCATTGTTGTAAAAGCTCCCATACTATAAGCCTTCTGTTAATTCTTTCCATGCGATGCAGCATTTTCCTATTATAAAATGGAACAACGTCTTTGGAACTGACCAAATTCCGGCCATTTTTGAAAATACCGATAAGCAAATTCGATTATTGTTTGCTAACAAATGTCATCAGTATTTAGATTAGAAGACTTATCGACCTCAATAAGGAACCGGTAAAAACCTGCTAACTCATGTTCATTTAATAACTACTTTAGTAACTCTATCAAAATTTCCTGATCAATAAACAACTCAAGTGTTGTTATCAGACTAACTATTGTAATGAAATCTAATTGCTTTTAGAAGATAAGTAATATTTACGATAATTACGTAACTTTTGCTGCGGGAGCTGAGGGACGAAAAACTATAAAGGTTCTGAGGAACTGTAAAATGTCAAAACTCGCCTGAATATTCCTAACCAAAACTGCTTCAATCGCTTTACTGTCGAAACTATTAAGGACCCGCTAAAGCTCTAGTAATAAACTCCCCAATGAAGTAGGTATCTTTAACAGCTTTCAACAGTAAATAACTATTTTGTCAACCTTATCTAAATTCTGGGTCATTGTGTTGATAAAAGAAACTATTGAAACGCAAGTCATTTTGAGAAGATAAAAATCATTGGCTCTTCAAAGAAACTAACCTGCAACGGTACAGTGTCAAATTCATAAAGAATGCTAGATTTTACTCCAGATCTGTGCGTTTTTAACTTTTTGATAGCTTTGGAAGTAATTTTCAATAAACTTGAAATCGACTGAATACTTACGTAGTAAAATCTTGTGCAAGAATTTTGTTTTACTGCCTATAAATAAATGAAAACGTCAACTTTCAGAAGTACCTAATTTGAAAACGTATCTTTAAACAAGGAAATAACAGTAGAAAAACAACTAAAAATATATTAGGTATGAAAGACCAAAGTTGCAATATCAAAATATATAGTATACTAAAAAACAAGTGTCAGAAGTCGACAATTACTGCACGAGTCCAACTCGCGCTCCGCCGCTCGTTTTCTAGACCAGTGGTGCGCAAGCTAGGGTCCGCGACCCCTGTGGGGGCCGCCAGAAGTTTTTTGGGGGTCGCCAAATTTTTATGAAATGCATTATGCCTGCATGCTGCATCCCATACAGTGCGTACATATAAAGAGTGAAGCGCCGTAACTCACTGTTTTTTTGCAGTTTCCTGCTGTCCCCTCTTTCTTTGACCGTAATGCGTAATGTACGTAAAGTGTGAAAACGCAAGTTTTTACCTCCGGTAGATGGCGCCCTCTTCGCGGTAATTCACCAGTTTTACTGAAAAGCGCCTATTTGTCCGCAGTACTGATGTTATACGTACTATGTTTCTCCTCGAGTCTTATCAAGTGACGTTGTGTAATTCTGATTTTTTATATTTTTATCGGGCTTTGCTACTCTTTGTTATCAGGTATGTACTATCATTACAGAAAGATCTCTGTTAAATTTATTGAATTTCTCAAAAAAAAATGATAAAATTAAATAATTATTTGTTTTAGTTTAAAAAATTTTACCCCTATCTTCATAATGGATAAATGGGTAATACGTACTTACACCAGGTAGGTACATCTTCAGCCAACAAACGTAGAAATACTGATGAGGAGTCGCAAACTACTGAACTAAATGTCCCATCTAAAAAAATAAGAAAATACAATGAGGAATTTATTAAGTATGGTTTTACATTTTGTGTTGTTGATGATGAAGAACGCCCGTTATGTGTCATTTGCAACGAAAAATTAGCAAATGAGAGCATGAAACCAGCTAAATTTAAAAGGCACCTGGAAACTAAACATAAAGAACTTCAAAATAAACATGCCGATTTTTTTCAAAGACGAGCTGAAAATCTGAAGATTCAAAGTGCACACTAAAAGAAATTTACAACAATACCTCAGAAAGCATTACGAGCTTCTTTAGAAGTTTCTTATCTAATACGAAAAACAATGAAACCCCATACAATTGGAGAATTCCTTATCCTTCCTGCAGCAACTAAGATGACATCAATTATGCATGGCGATAAATATGGAAATGAACTAAAAACAATACCATTGTCAAGAGATACTGTGTCTCGGCGGATTTCTGAAATGTCACGAAATATAGAGTCAGAAGTCATAAAACGCATACAAAATTCATCTGTATTTGCTTTACAACTGCACGAGACTACCGATATTTCTAAAACTTCACAACTAATTATTTACGTTATGTTTATTTTAATAACAGAAACATTTTTATGTTGCAAAAGTTTGGAAGGAAAAACAAATGGAGAAAAAATATTCGAATTAATTAACGAATATTTTGAAGAAAAGTCCCTTACCTGGGCAAACTGTGTTGCGGTTTGTACTGATGGTGCTGCAGCATTAACAGGCTCAAATAAAGGGCTCAGAGGCTTCATTCGGAAAGTGGCGCCTCATATGGTATTTAATCACTGTATGATTCATCGGCAAGCTCTTGTTGCAAAAGATATGGATGAAGAGTTGCACAACATATTACAAGATGCTGTTATTTCAATTAACTACATTAAAAGCAACAGCCTCAACAGCCGTCTCTTTTCAATACTTTGCAATGAGGTGGGTTCAACGAAGTCAGATGGCTTTCACGTGGGAAAATACTACGACGGATATTTGATTTGAGAAATGAAGTGTACATGTTTTTGATCGAAAAGAAACATAAATTGGCGAGTTATTATATCAACGAAGTGTGGCTAGGAAAGCTAAGCTATTTAGTTGATATTTTCGAAAAACTTAACGATTTAAATTTGAGCTTGCAGGGTGGGAATTCGACTATCATAACTTCAGGCAGTAAAATTCAAGCTTTTAAGAATAAGCTTAGTCTCTGGCAAACTGAACTGAATAAAAACAACACCGACATGTTCCCTTGCTTTAACGATTTTATCAAGGAAAATAATATGGATATATTTTCATTTAAAAACATGATTTCCAATCACATTAAAAAGTTAAAGGAAAATTTTTCGAGAAGATTCGAGGATTTTCCTGAAAACGATCTTGGTTGGATTCATGATCCATTTTCTTACGACATATGCAGTTCAACTCTTCAAATTAGTGAGAAAGAGCAATTGATAGATTTGATTAGTGATTATAGTCTTCGAAATCAATTTAAGGCTCAGCCTTGTCAAAAATTTTGGCTATCCGTGGAGAAACAATATCCCGTTTTATGCAAGAATGCCATCAGAGTTTTAATACAATTTGCATCAACGTATTTATGTGAAACTGGATTTAGCAAACTAGTTGCAATAAAAACTAAATACCGCTCGCATTTAAACCCTGAAGATGATATGCGAATTGCAATTAGCAACATACATCCAAATATCGATGAGATAATTAGAAACTCGCAACCACATACATCTCATTAAAGGGCAATTTTACTGATTTTTATGTTGTACAAAAAGTATTTTTTTAAAATTATAAATAAAATTAATATGTGTCAGATATGATGATGCTTTTATTCGATAAAACGAAAGAAATGCGCGAAATATACATCGTATTTGTAAACATTTATCTCTAGGGGTCGCCGAGAATTTTTTCTCTACTGAAGGGGTCGCAGTCGAAAAAAGTTTGCGCACCACTGTTCTAGACGACGAGTGCAATATACGACTTTTGACACGAGTTTTTTATACTATTTTTTCTATTTTACCTATTTTGTGCCTTTTTTACAAGAAAAAATTGCGAGTTTTGAAATTTAGGAAAATTGGTGGGAGTTGGTGTTACTGATAAAACAATTGAACATTCAGCCGGGAAACTTCAATTGTTTTATTTTTTACTCTTAGTCAATTGTTTTTTTCGCCGTACTGCTTATTTAACAATGAGTGAAGAATTTTCATGTACTCCACCTGAAATAAGGGAAATTGCTGAAAATGGAGGAAGGAATTTACTACCCGATAAATCCAAAGATCAGTACGAAAAACGGTATATTAAGTATTTTGTTTTTATGATTTTTGACAGTTGTCAAAAACAATGGAAACGTTACCAACTTTAAGGAAAAAAAATTACTACATTTTCCATTTTTATACAGTGTATCGAAATGAACTCGTTTCGATACACTAGCAAGTTTAAAAATGGCGCTATTATTGACGAAAAATAGAAAAAAACACTTTTTGATTGGGTGTGGATTTCAAAATAAATCCAAAATGAGAATCGTAATTCTATTATGTTCCAGTGCATGCACTGTGGTACGTAATAAATTGTGTAATAAAAAGTGATCTGCATGTGTAGTCAGTGAGGGAAGTTATCACCAAACTTAGTAAATCGTACCGAACAATAACTGACGTTCACCAAAATACACTAGCTAAACAACTTTATAGAGAAACTCACGAAGTACACCACTTCAAGCGCATTAAACCCTCTGATCTACATTCAGCTTTTAGTTAAACATGTACATATAAAGTTATAAGTTAATTTAAATTGGTAATACACAATGGTGTATTACTCTACATGTCTTTAAATGTCAAACCAATGTACTAATTGTGCTTTATGTGCATATGTATGTGTGGATATGTAAAATAGAATAGATTGTATAGTATTTGGGGTAATAAAAAATTGTTATACTAGATTTAAAGCGTCATCATTTTATATAAGTTATATTTCGCCAACATCTGATTATTTATAAACAAGTGAGTTAGATTTTATTTAAATAAATCTATGGATTTATGTTCATTTAAGTTTGTTTTAGAAAATCTTTACCCATACGTGCATGCGTAGTAGTGATTGTAATATTTTTAAAAATCGTGTGCTGTAGACACTAGTATTCTCCACCACTCTAAGGGTGCGCACATGTCCAAGATATCTCACTGCGATACCTCGCTGCCTGGATGCCTCGCTGCTTACATAGATACCTCGATGCCAGATCAAAACCATGTATTCAAATGGGAGTGTGCATAGCGAAGATGTTTTCTGCGCTACATAGCGGTCTACATAGGGGTTCAAAGCGAGACTTGAAGGTCGACATCCTTGTATCCATGTGGGCTTGACTGTGATTGGTCAAATTACATTTGACATTCGATTTTAAAATCAACATCATAATACCTATTACTTAAATTATTAATTAAATTTATGTCATACGTATAAGGATATTAATGAACCATTAATAGATATCAAAACGATCGCATTAATAAGCAAATAATAATTGTTTACTTGACGACGGGCAGTTATAAAAATGTGATCATAACCTCAATTTTTCAGATGAAGAAAAATTACAAAAAAAAAACAAAAATGAATTTAAATTGCTTCTTTTACTTATGATATGAATGCATCACGGGCGTTATTTGCCTCATAACGCTCTTGGTACATTAATGACTACAATAAATATTAATTTAATATTTATAATCACGTTCTCGAAAACGGCTCTAACGATTTCGATCAAAGTTGGAATATAGTGGTTTATGGGGGCAAAAAATTCATCTAGCTAGGTCTCATATCCGGGAAAATCCGTTTTCTCCGTAAAAAACACATTCTTTTGCGTTATATCTTTTTTTAGGAATTTAAAATCATGGGCTGCGAATGGTGTCGATAGGGAGATGCGTTTCTTTTTATATTATTAGTTGAACATTTCTGATTGAATTTTATTCTTGTTAATTTAATTTAATTTTTGAAAAAGTAGGTGACTGTGTTCGACACATCGAAAATTCCAGTTAACGAAGTTCGACTGTAATTAATTAATAATAATGTACCGTCCGATTCGGCAATATTGTTAATTTTCAAAAATATCAATTCCCACGTTTATTTATATATTCTGCTATGTAGCGCAGAAAACATCTTCGCTATGCACACTCCCATTTGAATACATGGTTTTGATCTGACATCGAGGTATCTATGTAAGCAGCGAGGCATCCAGGCAGCGAGGTATCGCAGTGAGATATCTTGGACATGTGCGCACCCTTAGAGCCCTAATATTTTTTTCGGTATGTTGCAAGGACCATTTGGAATTTTGTAAGAGTCTTCCACTGGCACAATTTGATAATTTGCATAAATTTGCTCGTGGGTTGTTTTCTGTTTTTGGTACTACGTACTTGTGTGAGAAAACGTTTTCCAAGATGAAGTACACAAAAAATGTTTACAGATCTAAATTAACCGATGAGCATCTTAAATCTCTTTTAATAATTGGTACAAGTAAAATTAATCCACAACTACAAACAATTGTCGATGGAAAATCACAATTACATAAATCTCATTAGTGTTTTTTTTTGTTTTATTAGTGGGATTAATTTCAATTTAATTATTTGTTAGTTATTAATATGCTTAAGCTTAAAATACTTAAGTTGAGTTTTCTGCGTCATAATTTCTGTCGTAAAGTTATACCTTGCAAGTAAATAAAACCGAGTAATTATCATTCTGTGTTTTCATTCTCTTCCATTCAACTTATCACAGCAATAGTAACAACAGTAAAACATTGGCTGTCGTGGGCCAGATTGATGACACTAGTCTTAAGCTGTCGCGGGCCGGATTGATGGCAGTGGCGGGCCGGATTTGGCCCGCGGGCCGTAGTTTGGAGACCCCTGTTACAGAGGATTGTAAATAGATAACAATAAAATTAATTCTAATCTTGATAAACCACAATTCTGCTACATTAATAATATAACAATATCGCTCTCTAAAATCTGCATTTATAAATTAAATTTTATGATATTTTCCGTCGATTGACGGGCCTTTTAACCTCGATTTATCAACTTTACGGTAACAATCATATGAAGAAAGGCGACTATTTTGATTTCAGCTAAAATACTGAATAATTTTTTAAATCTAACAGAATGACCATTTCGAATTTAACTAAAAGACGTATTATTGTTGTTAGAACGTTTTAATCAATTATCATTGTATATTGAGACAGTT